>JAQHUG010000022.1:4839825-4875840 GCA_028555095.1 Dicrostonyx torquatus | reverse complement strand
ACACACACACGCACATATAAAGCACACTCCTCCTGCACATACACACAATCCTATAGCTACACACTCTTAAGCATATGTGAAAAAATATATGTAGAGGGGCTGGAGAGATGGCTCAGAGGTTAAGAGCATTGCCTGCTCTTCCAAAGGTCCTGAGTTCAATTCCCAGCAACCATATGGTGGCTCACAACCATCTGAACCATCTGTAATGGGGTCTGGTGCCCTCTTCTGGCCTGCAGACATACATACACACAGACAGAATATTGTATACATAATAAATATAAATAAATAAAATATATGTAGAGAGGTGACTTTAAGAAACAATGACAGTCAATGACTAGGTAGAAGGAAATAACAAAAATAAATTGGTTTGAATTGATGTAAATGAGAAACTCATGCACTTGTACACATACACATACAGAGAAGATGAGAGAGGAGAGAATGAGAGTAAAAGAGAGAGAGGAGATTCCTGTGAAGGAATCATCTCTCACAGACATTAGAGATTTTTCAGAAGACTGTTAACCTCAGGGCCTATGATCTGATACCAGTACTAAAATGATCAAGCATTTGAACCCGGACTGTCTATGTTGAGACCATGTGTGCCAATAAAGTTTGCAAACAAATAAAATGATGCCCTTGCCATGTGTATATATCCGCATTAATTATAGGATTACAGGCAGGAGAAGAAGGCTGCCAATTTCTTGAGAAGAATCTCATGAAGTGGGAAACAAGGATTAGATAAATGCTCACCACCAGGCCACTAAATAAGCTGACCATACTGGACTCACCTGTGGAAAATTCGGATTCCCCAGTAAACATCGAAATGCAAAGGCATTCCTTCCCATTGTAGTAAATACTTGTCACATGTGACTGGTTATCTGGGTGACTTAGTCTGAGTGACATCAGCATGTTTGTTTTCAAAGAATCAAAGCAATAAATTATACAACATGCACCCAAAGGTTCTCCCCACACACAAGACTGTCACTCGAAACTGTGTAATTGCCTGTGCTCACTCCCCACTCCACCTGATAATATAGTGAGCAACATCCATCTTGAAGGGGCGAGCTAGTGCCAAGAAAAGGTTAGAGATGTTTGAAGCGAGTGTTATCCCCACCATATGTGAGTCCCTGTTTCCAGATGGGTGATGGGGAAGCTGAAGAATGGGGATGTGACAAAGACTGTGGTTATCAAGGGGCGTTGAGAAGCAGCCTTCTTACTAACTAGCCTTGTTTAATATCTGTGCCAAACTTGGGATTTGGGGATTTGATTTTTGCTTTCCTGTGAAAGGGGTGTTTTGTTTTGTTTTGATTTTGTTCAGAATCTGAGAGAAAGCCTGACTCTTATTGTCTCTGGTTTTTGTTTTTCTCACAAAATGACTCATTAGAAAGTCAGGCAGCGTTTATACCACATTGTCAGGGATCCTGCCTTTAAAGAAGATGTCTTGGGGATTATTAATTAGGATAAACACACTGATATGTGTGTGTGTGTGTGTGTGTGTGCCCCTTGGTCTCCAAATGTCAGCTGCATTCTGAATATTAGCTTTTTGTAATCCCAGGGACAATAGCCTCCCTTCATTCCCATTGATGCTTCTGGAGTCTTAGTAGACCCAGTGCTCTGTCTACCTGTGGTTAGCTTGCTTTTCTCTCAAAGCCCTCTATCCAGGGTTAGATACTGTAAATGCAAAGGGGATGTATCTTTAAGAAATAAGGGAAGGAGAAAGAGAAGAAGCAGAGAGAATTTTGGAGAAGGAGTAAGAAAATAGATTAAAAGAGAGTGAAAGGGGGAAGTGATATTAAATTATGGGGAAGGATGGGAAGAAAGGGTAGAAGGGAAAGAGAAAGAGAAGAGGAGAGGAAATGGACAGTGGGGTGGTTCACAGAGACCATTCCTGTTCCCCAGTTAATTATGTCCCCCATTATTGTATATCGCTGGCATCATCACAAATTATTTTTGGTTTTTATTATCAGAACTATTATTCTTTATAATCCTCTACTAGTACTATCTATACTTGGGAAATATGTAAACAAATAGAAAAGTGAATGAAGACAATAATAATTAATATTATGTACTCTAGATAGTGCACAGAAATTTTCACCTTCCATAAAGTGTTTTGACTTCCTTTCAGCTTTAAAAATAGTTTTTATTATACAAATGGAACACAGAAAACCTGAAAATTGATTAAATTCACATATATGACGCATTTTCTACTACAAATGAGACATACCCCATTGATCTATATCAGCTATCGCTGTGCATGGTCTTATTTAAAAGCTCTTTTATAAATGCAGTAATTCCTGTGAAGCAATGCATGCTGGTTCATACTAAGATGGTATTTCACTTCCCCTGAGGATAAAGAAGGGGAATAAATGATAAGGTAAAGATCATGTGTCACCCTGACATTCTTATGAGAGGTAGTCTTGGCTATAAATAAGAGCATTCAGAGTCTAGGAGGAGCCCTATCTATCACCATATTCCAATGGTGTTAAAGCAAACATAAGTTCATTACCATTTTTCCCAGATGAGAAAGCTAAGATCAAGGCTACGCTTACTAGCTATATGCAGTCAGTGACACAGTCGAGTCTTGTATTATTCACTCTAGAAAGCCTTCCAACACCTACTCTTATATCGAGGCATAAACTGAACAAATTGAATATAAGGCAACTGGACATCTTTACTAGCTTCTACAAAATGGGACTTAATCAGAGAGTTCAGACTAACTTTTCAGCCCAGACGAAAAGGTAGAGACAAATCATTTCAGTAATCACAAAACCCTGTCAGAAGCAGCACTCACCTTAAAAATGTGCTCAGGAATTATTAATATCCCCTCAGCATCCTGATTGCCCTGGCTTTCTGACGCTAAGATGTTGCAGGGGTGCCTCCGTGGCTTTGATCACAGGCAATCAAAGGAGACTTGGCGTAGCTTCCAGGGAGACTTTGTTGCGTGAAAAGTCAGAGTGCTGTCATGCAGCATAACTCATTACAGAACCTCCATGCATCCTTCACTCCAAATCAAATTAGGATCAGAAGTCTGTTGTTGGCCCTCGGTGATTTGTGGCTTTAATTTTCTGGTCTGCATTTTCTGCATGTTTCTTCCCTGCCCATTCCAGGTAATTATATAAAAATCTATGCGAAGGGGGTCACCCGTTGTTTGTTCTTTGCTGACTCTCCCTTTCATGAGGTCTCAGCAGGGAAGGGATGAGTTCTACCCATGAGTGGTTTTAGCATTTTGAATTATGTATGTTAGTGTTCTGGTGGGCTAAGAAGAACAAAATACTTTTTGCCAGGTGGGTACTTTTGCTATTGATGAGGAGTGTTTCATACTACGGTGCTAGCAGAGTTTGGGGGCTCAAATAACTGTATACAAGGTTTTGTCCAGAGTCTGATGTGGGAGTCCCCTGTGTGTTTTGTGTCTGACTAGGTTCATGGGGAGTAAAAGAAGTCATCATTCACTTGGTGTGTTTCTTTAGTTTGGGAAGCTGTAGTTTGGACAACTATCTAAGTTGCTCAAGAAAGTCCCAAATTCTAAAATATTAGAGGAATAGTGGGGATTGAAAAAGAGGATGAGAAAAGAGACTTCCCAGATAGCAAAAATGGCAGAGCCTCATTGTTGCTTTCTCCTGTGGTTCTCTTTGCAGAAGACATGGACCTACTCCTACACAGGCAAAGTTAGGCAAACAGCCTCTCTTCTGTCCTCATAGTATAGCTTAAATCATGCTGAAAATTCTGACAAGACATTTCTCTGTGCTAGGTAAAGTAACAGGTAGCTGAACCCATGAGCCTGTAATAACCAAGTTAAGAAATTTAGTTTTCTATCCAGATATTATAAATGTGCAAGGCTTGTGCTTATTCTATTAATGTGAGAAGAGATTAAGCATACTGAAACTTTGTTGGAGAAAAGAGTTAACTCAAAATTTAAAACAAAGCAATAAATAATAGGACTTTCCTTGGTGGTCTATTGAAGGTCATGACTAAGACCCTTATGACTTTCTCCTACTGGCTCTCACTTTCCTCCTCTTCTCCCCAGGAGCATCTCACTAAACCTTAGGCAAACAGAAAGCCAGATCACAGTTGAGGATTTCCTTATTGACCATGAGAAGTGGACACAACAAGAATCAGGGACACTAACAGAATGTGTGTGAGGAGGTGGGGATGGGGTGGAGGTGGACATCCTCTCTAAAGGATGCCCTTGCCGGTGAGAGGGTGGGGCTTTTAATGGCACAGCCCATCTTGCATCTAGGACTCTTTCCTGATTTCCTCTCCTGCTATGCACATGACCCTTGAGAATGCATACTTTCTTGATACATGAATGTGTCCAGACAGATTCCAATCAAGCACTGCCATCCTAAGAGCACTTTTATTGATTTAAGGAAATACCATGTGAATTTGGGTCTGGAATGTAGGAAATGGCTAGATGTGATGACACCTTTTCTTTTTGCTTAATTTGTATGATAACATCCTAATATTCAGAATAAAAGCACATACATGTACACATTAAAATCCACTGGCTAATACTTTGAACATGGGAAAGAACACTTTAGCTGATCTCTCTGCTTGCTCATCTTGCACTGGTGACGCAGTAATTTCAGGCACATGGTGGCTCCCAACTGCCCACAACTCCAGTTTCAGGCGATCCAGAGCCCTTTTCTGACCTCCATGGGCCCCAAGCATGCATGTGTTGGTACACACATACATGATAAAAAAAAACTTCCACATAAATAGTTTCAGGAGGGATGGGGCTGCTTGTTGTCCCAGCCACCCTGCTAGCTTACACCCAAAATAATCACACAGAAATTGTATTAATTAAATCACTGCCTGGCCCATTAGCTCTAGCCTCTTATTGGCTAACTCTCACATCTTGATTAACCCATTTTTAATAATCTGTATGTCACCATGAGGTTGTGGCTTACCAGGAAAGATTCAGCATGTCTGACCTGACAGCTCCATGGTGGCTCTCCATCTCTGCTTTCTTTCTCCCAGAATTCAGTTCTGTCTCCCCATCTACCTAAGTTCTGCCCTATCAAAAGGCCAAGACAGTTTCTTTATTCAACCAATGAAAGCAACACAAATATAGAAGGACCTCCTATACCAATAAATAAGTAAATAAATAAATCATCTAAAAGCAAGAACAGGTCAATACAAAGCTGGGAATTACCATCTATAGTATATATATTTCTTTATAGTGAGTTTCTTGTATGCAATATATAGTTGAGTCTTGTATTTTTCTTTATTTGTTTTTAATTCATTTAGTCACGCCAAGAAATTTGATCAGAGAATTTAACATTTTATGAGGTAAATACATGGTAAACTCTGATAACGGCCATTTTACAATCCATTTTCTAGTTTCTGGTAGTTACTTTATCTGTCTCTTACATTCTCCAATGTGGGTAGGTAATTTATGATGACAGCAAGCTTTGGCATCTCACTGACTCTGGTTTACCCAACAGACAGTTTTCTTTGAGCGTGTCTATGGATATCTTTTGATTATAACATGCAAGTTGAAAATGATAACAACATAGCGTTATCAAAAAACAAGAAAAAAGAAAATAAACTCATCAGTTTTTTGCATTTCAGTTTATATCTTTTATACTGCCTATCTCAGCATATTAATGCAGTTCTTTTTAGTTTTTCAAATGTACTAGAGGAGTGGGCAGCTTATACAGCAGTATTAGAACATATTGGATATATCTAAAGCCAATCTTTCCCCTGAGCTTTAAATGTTCTGATTTATTTTTCAAATAACAAGCTTCTCTTTCAGCTTAAGCTTCCTGTAGGGAAGATCTGTTGTAGATATATTGTTTCAGCTTTCATTAGTCTGGGAATATTTTATCTCTCCATCACTTCTAAAGGACATGTTTTCTCAGCACAGTTTTCTGGGTAGCAGGTTTTTATTGTGTCTCACTTCTATGAAAATCTCACATACATCATTCTTTTCTCGTCTGTAAGTTTCTGCTAAAAATGTCTACTGTCAAGATGACTGACACCCCAGTTTGTTTCTTTTTTAGCACTGTATTGAGACTCTTTTCTTAATTTTTTACCATTGAAACCATGACTAACTTAGACTAGTTAGTCTTGGATGAGTTCTACCTGACTGATGAACTCTGACCTTTCTCTACTTAGATTTTTGTGTCCATCTTTAGATTAGTGAGATATTCTACTGTGTATGTAGGAGGGTCCACCTTTATTTCTGTTGCTTTCATTGGTTAAATAAAGACTCTGCCTGGCCCATTATCTCCAACCTTTTCTTGGCTAGCTCTCACATCTAAACTAACCCATTATAAAAGTCTGTGTGTCACCATGAGGTGGTGATCTTACCGGATGGTTCTAAGGTACATCCATCTGCAGCGGGAGCCTCATGGTGACTGGCACACTTCCTTTTTCTCTCACCGCCTTCCGTCTGTTACCATATTTATGTGTGTTTGAATAAGCTTTTTTTCTCCTTTCCATTCTAGTTTCTCTCTTTAATATAATGTTATGTACATATTTTCTATTTCAGTGTTTTTCCAATGTCCCCGTAAGTTTCCTTCATTCCTCTTCATATTTCCCCCATCCAAACGTGTGTAGTACAATGATCTTTCTTCTTTTCTTTGTTCTGTTCCAACACTGACACCTCTTGTTGGGTTTTGGCTTAGTGTACATTCCACCTCGTGGATTTCTGTTGGATTCACTGAGATTGTTGCCTTTTCTTTATTGAGTTCTCTTGCTAGGTTATTGAGACACCTTGTTGTTTTCTTGGAGCTTACAAAGTTTTCTTAAAACAAGTGTTTTAATTTCTCTATTTGAGGAGAATTTTTCTATACTGATTGCTATATTCCAGCTACACTGGTTCATATGGTTGATTTCTGATGTCTGATTTTGATCATTAATTGAGGTTATTGTTTACTAAGAGTACTTAATGCTCGTTGGCATGCAAAGTTGTTTGGGTATTGAAGGCTAGGTTCATAGTCTGCCTTTGTGTCAATCTTTGTCTTTCTAGAAATTGTAAGCAAACTGCTCATTACCTCTGAACCTATGCTTGTGCTATCTCATTCCACATTAGGTGGCCCCAAGTCCAGGATTACATGAAGCCATTATTGGGGTATTGATATTGTTGTAATACTAAAGAGTGATCCAACGTCATGCTTTTCCAAATCTTCAGCTGAGGTAAATCTACTTCAGTATGAACTAGGATAATATCTAAGGACGTTAGTCATTTTTCAATAAACCTGTTTCCATCATTAGAGTTGCCAAAGAACCATAAGCCCAGGCAACTTTACCACAGCCTTTACTGGTGTTCAGATACTTGCTATCTGCAAAATTATGGACAGAATTACTGTAAAAAGACAAGCCTACTATGGTACATCTTAGCCACCAATACAGGAATGCTACCACAGTCTACAATCCACCAAGACCAGTATAAATAGGGCTGTAGATAGCCACATTTGGCTATCTACTAGCCATGAGAAATTCTGGCTGCAACGAAAGTCTAATATTCTGGAATATTATGTTGTGTTCACATGACACTGAAGCTATTCCAGAGACTCTGTTTATAGGCACTGGCCTGAGGGGACAGGAGTCAATATGAGATGTCAAGGTCACACCCTATCTTAGCTTTCTACCCTACCTCTAGTAAGTAGAATCTTATTCCATACTATTTTTTTTTTTTTGGTTTGGGAGTGATAGAGGCAATCCTTTGGCTTCTGTGGCTGATATTAAGCATGTTAATATCTATGTTAAAACTAAGATTAAGTTGTTTAATTCTGAATCTCATAGCACAATCTGGGAAAGCTGACTGGGGTACACTCCACATGGTCAGGGAGGCAACCTAAAATCTTTATTTGTTCTACTGTTGCACAGATCTCCATTTTACACAGAGAAAAGACCCAAGGCTTCACCATCAGGTCTGGGCTGAAAATATAAACCCTTGGTTTCTTCCAGCTCAGTTCTGAGAAAACAAGTCTGGAACTGAGTTCTAACAAAAAGTCCTGCGCTATTTTCCAGGGGGTTGAAGTCTTGCTCCTCTCTCTCCTATCTGAGACTTGGAGAAAATGGTCATGCCATCCCTCAGTCTAGCTAATGCAGTCCAAAGGCCAATCTAAGGGAATTGAAGGAGAAGTAATAGGACTCCCAAACTCCTGATTTCACTGTTACAAGCTTAATAATGGTCTTGAAGCCTGGGATTAACTCCTTCTTCTTAACCCCACCTGAAAGATATCTCTCCACACACTTGGACTTCAGCAAGGAAAGGGCACACTTTGCTTCAAGATTTCTTTTGTTCCCTTATGAAAATAAGACTATAGTCTCTCACTCAGAGACCACTGTGCTTTTGAAGGCAGTGTGGTGCATGAGTAAGTGTCCATCCAGTTGTGTCTGTCAGGACACGGTCAATACAGATTCTTACTCTCTGGCTCTTATTCTAGCACCGCGGAGAAGAGAGAGCTTATTCTTAATAAATGATACATGAGAAAAACTGGTCCACTTTTTGGAAGAATATAAATCTGAGTTTTTTTTTAATTTGCAAAGTTAAACCAAAGATGGGCAAGACAATGAAATAATATAATTACTAGAAGAAAGAGTGAGCAAATATCAGCATGGGTATAAGCAATGCCAATAAAACACTATTTGATCATATAAAAATGTTTAAATGTTATATGGGAAAAAAAGCAAATTCTTTATAAAGCTAATCCACAAAACAATTTTTGGCTTATATATTTACTGAACTAAGCAGTAGGGCTTATCAGTCAGTGTGGCATGTGTTCAGACAGAGTTGGGTTCTTTTTCTCCCAGATTGCCATTAAACATGTTTTGGGTGAGTCAGTGATTATAAAATGTTGTCCTGGTCTCAGAAAATGAATGCGGCACCGGAACATCTGTTCACTGTATCTCAAATGCAGTACTTTTTATTTTCTGAGCCTTCCTATCTGGTCCTCTTCCTTCTGCTCTAGCTGTATTTAATTCTGCACTTAATGCATTTCTAATAAAAACACCAAATTCCATACCAAAGATATTTGCTGTGAATTTGGGAGCATTACATGATGAAAATCTTTCTTCCTTCTAATTCTTTTTCAACAACAGAAATAAATTAAACTCAATCGTATTTGCATGAATGGCTCTGTTTTCATTTAATGGAATCTTGTATCTAAAGATCTTGCAAAAGTAGGTGAATTCCTTGTCAGAGTTTTCTTCAACTCATTTATTTTTATTTGAGGGCATATGGTTGGGATTCTTTCGTGACAGAATATCAGAGACCAGTGTGCTACGTCCATGATTAAATACTCACCAACATCACGCACTGCTTTCGAAAGGGCTGTTTTCTTCCATAGCCAAGGCCTGCAAAGAGACATCAGGCAGTTTCCTAACAATGGGAGACGTAAGAAATCACATGAGGATCTGAGTATTTGTCAAATGAAAAAGCAGCCACAAAATACTTTTCACCTTTATAAACATATACGATCACTCTTGAGATTCTTACACTAAAACAAAGACATATCTGTTGGATAAATTAAAATATGACAGCTTAATATACAGTTCCGTGTCTCACCTCAAATAGTGAGCTCTGAAACCACGTCTGAAACTAATGTCAAGATGACTTAGATATCCTTCAAGAAATATGTATCTTTTAGGAGGATTTTGTGCTTTTTAATGAATATGTTTTTAAATTATCCTCCTGTGTACGTGTTGTCCATCCTCGTCTGTACGTGTAAATGTAAATGCATGAGGCAAGTAGTCAAAGTCCTGATTGATCGTTTTGGAGACAAGGTCTCCCACTGAACCTGGAGTTCATTCTCTAGGCCAGCCTGGTTGGCCACTGAGCTCCAGGGATCCCCTGGTCTCTGCCTCCCTAGCACTAGAATTACCAGCACATACCCCCGAGCCCAGCTTTTGCGTGTTCTCTGGAGGTCTGAGGTCGGTTATCATGCTCTTGTAGCCAACCTTCTACTGACAAAGCCACCACCCAAGTCCCCTGGAAACTGTTTAGTAATTCCAAGGGAGCAAAGAAAGAAGGAAGACATTTTGTATTATGACTTTGGGACATTTATTTCTAGCTTGGTGCAACACTTTCAGAAGCTATTTTCCCTAAGGATTTCACAATCACCCTCCTCACTATTACCTACTACTGCTCATGTCTTCTGCCGTGGTACAATTTCACTAGTGCTGTTTAACTGCAAGGAAGAATCAACGTTGAATAAAGCACCTATCCAGGTCTGAACATCATACTGAACCCACATAAACTCCAGTCCCCAGTTTCTAATCATGGCCAGTTAGCCTTTAAACCCAGAAGAAATGTTTTGTAATTAAAAAAAAAAAAAAGGTCACTAAAAAAGTTCCTTAAGAGTAGTAGGAAGAGGAGTATAGCCTCCAAGAGTGATGTAAAGGACTGGGATTGGTTGGGGGTCTAGGGAGCAGAGTGTGTGTAGACCCTCTAGTACAGAAGAGTTTACCATGACTACCAAGAGCGGGAAGACTTATTTCAGTGAGTTAGCTTTTAGATATTCAACTCTGGCCATACCTGCTCTTTTCTTAACTTTCTTTTTATTTATCCTTTGTATGTTTTACATCATGCATCTCGATCCTGTTAATTTCCCTGTCCCTTTGTGTCAGTCCTCTGCCCTTGCAAGCCCCCAAATAGAGTAAAATTTAAGAGAAAAAAAAAAGAAGGAAAAATTGCTTCCTGGAAGCTGAATCGTGAGTGACACAGTGAGTCACACGGTAAACCTTTTTGTCCATGTACACTGTGAAGAGTCATTGGTCTGGTACGAGGCCTCTGGTTTTTGCAACACTATAGATGCTGAGCCCTCACTGGGACTCTTTTTTGTGTATCCTGTTGTTGCTGCCCTGTGTCACCTGTGTCATGGAGATCCTGCAGCTTTGGGTCTACAAGACTGGCCCTTGCACAAACCCCTACAAATCATAGATGGGGTGGATGTTGGGCAATGCTGGAGAGCTCATCCTGCTGGTGAGGATGAGGGAGAGCTGGCAGGCTGACCAACCCTGCAACTATGCGGGCCCAGAACCAGGGTTATAAGTTGACCTTTCTTAAAAATAAATCATCCTGTAAAAGTATTGAACTCTCGGTATTTCCTCATGGAAATTTCCTTCTCTTTCCTAGTGAAAGCAGAGCCAATCACCCACATTTCCTCCAGAGTTGTCTTGGCATGAGTGAAATGCCTTACTGTGGCCGAATGGCCATCATTCCTGTTATGTAATAAAAAATTTCTCTTTTAAGACTTATTTACTGTATTATGCCTACAGTATTCTGCCCGCATATATGCCTGTAATGCAGGCCAGAATAGGGCACCGGAATGCACTATAGAGGGTTGTGAGCCACCATGTGGTTGCTGGGAATTGAAATCATGACCTCTGAAAGAGCAGCCAGTGCTCCTAACCTCTGAGCCAACTCTCCACCCCTTATTGTTTTTCAATCAGCAAGAGCATTTATTGTTCCATACGCATGTGCGGTTGCACACCTATACCAAATGGCGATGACCAATAATAAATGTATTAACAGAGCAGTGTTTTCAAGTACACATCCTTCTTGCCTTACTATATGCACTTACTTTCTCATAAACTCATTAGGTTGAGCTAGAGTAATAAAAGCTGCCCCTAAACTACCGCATCTCCTGCTTTAGCAACAAGTGCGCTAGGTCCTTGATTGTCCCCTCATGATTACCAGGCTGATGGGACTCTGTGCTCATTGCTGCTAAGCATCAGAATTATGAACCTGTGAAAGATATAAATCCAAAGGAGAGTTTTGATTGAATGTGTATGGCTCCAGTGCTTCATAAAGCTAAAAAGCCCAGGCAAACTATTATAAGTCAAAAACAACAGAAGAAAATATGTGGAAGAGTCAGAGATACATACCATTTGTTGATATAGCCAAACCCAGCGCATTTATTTGCCTTAATTACAAGCAGTCAGGAGACAAAGGGTGATAGAGGGCATATGACTTGTTACGATTTGCAGCAAATAAAGAGAATGCTGAGGGTGGCTCAAAACATAGAGTCTTTCTGAGCAAAGGGATCAATGGAAGTTTGTTTGAGCTTACTGTGAGCTCACTCTGAAGGGCAATTTTGTGCCAGCTTCTTTGACTGAACATGTGTAGTTTCCTACCAGTAAGCTGTCCTGAATGGCAAGGCAGACACTTTAAGAGTCGCACACTGTGGAAGCCATGAGCCTACCTAAAATGGAAGAGCATTGGAAGAGATAACCACCAACCACAGCATAGTGGGGGTTCTGTAGGGAGAGACAAACCTTCAGTTCCCAAAATGCCAAGAGAGATATAGCATCATGGTTGTAGGTAACCATAATGTGTTCTTGAAGGGAAAGAGAGAGGACAGTACGCTTTTGAGGGACTGGGCAAGCTTCATACCTTGTGAACTAACATAGCCTGGCCTGGTCTAGAGGACAGATGTCAGGAAGGCACTGGTAAGAGGAAAGTTATAAGGCCATTCCTTGCCACAGCTACAAGTGAGGAAGAGAGAACTGAACTCTGGGAGAACCTCTCTGCTTTATCAGCGCTATCCAGGGAGGGAGGCCGTTGCTGTGTGTTGTCTGACTTCTGGGAAAGCGAGAAAGTCAGTTAGAGGGTCTGGAACCCAGCATCATTTATCCTGTCATGCGCTACTGAAATTGCTCAAGTAATTAAATGACATGGCTATCACAAAATCCTGTCCATCTCCATCTCCCTGTTTATCCGAACAAGACTTCTGAGCTCTCGCATACCATGGCTGTGAGGACTACTAAATTAAGAAAATAAGAACTCCAGGAATAGTGACAGGCACATAAATCCCGCGTGAGTGATTGCTTCTGTTACTGGTCCTAAGTGGTTTCTGTGGTCTTGGTGAACTGTATACTAATAAAAGTGTATCAGTTGAGGGCCGAGGATGTGGCTCAGTGGGTAAAGCACTTGCTCCAAAAGCACACGGGCCAGAGTTCAAGCCTTGAGAAACCATGGGAAGGAGCTGATGAGCAGTGTGGGCTGCCTGCCGTCCCGATGCAGGAGATAAAGACAGACAATCCTCACGACGAGGCAGCCAGACTAGTCCAAAGACAGAGCTTCCAGCTGACCAGAAACCCTGCCTCAAAATACAGGTGGAAAGTGACCAAGACACCTGATGCCAATCTTAGGTTTCCTCATGTATGTACACACACACACCCCAACCACACACACACACACACACACACACAATCAAATTCATGCAGAAATGTACACTCATGCACACACAAAATATGCAGGCATAAAACAATTGTTTGCTTATGAAGAAGTTTTAAACAAAATAGTTTGGCCACTGAAACCTAAAGCTAATCCATGACCCAGGTAGTTAATGCAGACATTTGTGTTCTAATTGCCATCAACTTCTGGTCAGCTGTGCGGTCTTCCCTCCTCTGCTGCCTCAGCGAAGGCCTTCAGCCTCTCTTGCTGAGTGACCTACTCGGGCACATTGGAGGGGTTTGTCTCTCCATAATCAAATAAATGGACTTTCCTAAGGAGCAGATGAGTGCTTAACCAAATCGGTGTCATACAAACGATATGTCCTAGCAAAAGAGAAACCTGGTGGGAGACACATCGACATGTTCATTGTCAAGGTCACGTCACAGAACCTGAAATATGCCCCAGACTTGTGTTTCAGATGACAGCTGTGCTCAACAGGAATATTTTCTCAGAATATCTACTTCTTCACTGTGTGGACATTAGAGGAATTTTATTCTAGGTCCCCAGAACTGGAGGGAGAACATATTCACAGGTCCCCGTGGGTTGTGGTGCTTACTTCCCATTAATTGCTCTTTGCTACTTGGTGTGATGGGCCTATCGCGCTCCAGAAGGACTGGCAAATGGCTTTTTAATCCATCAGCGTAGGACTGCGAGTGAGTATACAAGATTACCAAAGTAATCTTTCAAAACTTCAGATCATTTTGGTAAGAATTTTGCCTTGCTAGAACTTAGACCATGAACTATAAATCTATAAATACCTGAGTTTGCTGATAACCATTCATTTTAGGAGTGAAACTGCCAGAGTGAATTTTAACCTCTTTCTCTGTTCTTATATTTAATTTTTTTTCCCACATCATAATAGAGCCCAAATAAAGGACTTGATCTCTTTGGTATTAACGTTCTTAACCCGTCGTGAGTGCTTATGCGCTTTGTAAAGTCCCTTTGCTTTGTCTCCTTGGCTCACACTTAGCTCAAGAGCTACTTATTTTCTAGTTGTGGCTGTGGTGGCAGGAAGAGAAAGCCCTGACTGATGTGTTAGAAACAGTTTCCTTTTCATGCGTCTTTCTGGAACGTTCCCCTTCGATTTCGTCACCCTTGGCTTGGCTCCCCCACTCTCCCAGCCTCCTCTGTCTTTTCACGCTGCCTGAGCATTTCCTTTCCAATATTTTGGCTGAATGTGCAGCTCTGTTAGCAGAAATGCTAAGTGAGTGCTTTGAAGCTTTGCCCGATACGATCCAGTTTTAGACGGAGCTCTATTTCCCCCCACCCACCGAGAGACGAACCTTCAGCTTCTTTGTGCTCCAAGAAAAGTGTTGGAGACAGAAATGCTTTGCAGGACCAAGATTTACCAAGGCCACCAGAGAAACCACCCAAGAGAGGTCTTGCATCAGGCCACCTGTAAGACAGCACTTCTGGGAGAGGGCTAGTTCCCTACTGAAGTGTTAAGCATCGCTGGATTCTATGTAATTTGGATGAAATGTGAGTGGTAAGCAAGTTCCAAAGGGGTGAACATGTGTATCATTTTATACAGTCATTTTCTCTTTAAATAAAGTGCAATGATGCCAGTGAAGACTCTTCAGGCTTTAAGGCTTTTTCTGTAAATTCCCAGGCGAGTCCCCATTCAATTCACATTTAAATGAATTTCTTTAACATACCCCTGAGGATATTGAGATCTGCTTTCATATAATATCTGAATTTCATAATTTTCTCCAAAGATATGATTACTACAATGTCCACAGATAAAGACTCAAAGATCCAAAGGAAACATGTATGATAATAATTCAAACTTGGGGGAAACTACCACCTTGATCAGGTGACTGTGTTTCTCTGCTATTATACAAACAAACTGAGAAAACCTGCCTCACCGTGACTCCAGCCTTCTACTTAGTTTGCCTGTCAGTGATAAACTAGATAAACAAATCTTGCAAAACTTGAGATCATTTTGGTAATCACTTTGCCTTGCTAGAACTTGGATCAAGACTATAAATCTATAAATACCCGAGCTCCCTGATTACCATTCATTCATTCTATGAATAAAATTGCCACGGTGAGTTTTAACCACCCTCTATGTTTTTAGACTTAATTTTATCTTCACATCATAGTAGAGCCCAAAGTAAAGACTTGATTTCTTTTGGTATTAAAATTCTTAAACCATTGTAAGTGCATATGGTCTTCGTTAAGTCCCTTAACTTTGTCTCTTCAGCTTTTGCCATCTGTACATCTCATTGAAGTTGGTCCTCGTTTCGATTATCCATAGACTCACTCTCAATGAAGAAATACGTCCTAGCTTCTCGGTCGGTGTCAGGGACCGTCGCCCCAACATAGAAACCGGTGTTTTTCCCCCAAATGTGTCCCGGAGGCACAAGAAAGAAACAGGCTTTCACACCATCACCGTTCAAAGGTCGCTTCGGACTTCTCTTCCTTTACAGTGTCATCTTGTGTTTATTGTCTCTTCCCCAAACCATCCCTGCTCTGAATCCCCTCTACTCTTGAGGAATTTTTCTATTCATATTCCTTTTTCTGGGGCACCTCCCCCAGCACACACACCTGCATTCCTTCACCCGCTTTGGAGATAGCAACTTCTCATCAAGCAATCTACAAATGAAAAGGAAGGCTGGAGCAAAACCCTCATCTATTGTCTTTCTAAATTGTTGGCTTTCAGCTACGAAGCTGCATGGCATCCTCAGGCTGGCGGGTATCAGAGCCCACAGGTTGGACCTATACATCCTCTTTCCTTGAATTGTAAAAACAGAATGTGTACCAAACCAGTGGGGGTGTGGGAGTGGTAAGGGAGGAGAACAAGTGAAGTTGTTATGTTTTAATGTATTGAAGACAGAAAATTATAATCTGCTGATGGGATCAGGCTGTCATCTGCCCAAATGCAACCTACATGGGAATTGAAAACAGATTCCTTTCTGGTTTAGTAGCCTCGCTTAGTAAAACTCAGTCATTTCTTGGTTACTTGAACTCTGAACAATCCTTATTCTATATATACTAACAGAGCCTTTCCCATTGCATTTCAAAGCAAAGTATGAAGACACAAGGATCTTCTTAGCATTTCTTATGGCTGATGCCTTTTTTATGGTTTTAAAGAACAGCACTGAACAAAATAAACTCATTTCATGAAGTCATGTTCTTTCTAGGGAGTCAAATATTAAACAGAAGGATCTGTAATATAGTAGGTTCAGACCCCTGCTATGAAGTGCCACATGGTATAAGACAGGGGCCTAGAGAATCAAAAAATGTTATTACTTACGGAAGTCTCAGAGAAGGCAATGTTGGAGACCAGGCAGTTTACAGAGCGTGCCCATTGGCTGGCCAAGCATCCCAAACTGTGCAAGCATTATGTGACAGTATCTGTGGTGTAGGACTAGGGTTGTCTGGTGGTCAAGAGGATGTTCCCTGTAAATCACAGTATGTAGGGGAAATCCTGAGTAATACTGGAGAGAGGAAATTTGCAATCTAACACAGGCAACAAAGGGTTCTTCTGGGATGACATGTATAAAACCAACTCATGTGGAAAAGTAAAGCAGGAAGCCAGAGAGGAGATCCTGGGAGCAAGGTCAAGCATTTCAAAGGATGGGCAGTGATAGAAGAGCCTGAGGTAGCAACTTTCACCTTCTCTGGTGTAATTAAACCTCTGTGGACAAGACCAATTAACATGCAGGAGCTCATTTACAATGTCATAAAAGTACCAATCACCAGACCTAAAGTTATTGCAAACTTACTGTGAAACAGTCATCACGAAAACACTAAATCCACACTTTGTGGCCATTCACAAGGGCATGCTCAATGTAGAGATTTAAGAAAGTGATGATGAAATGATAATAGTTCCTAGTTATCTTGAGTTATGTGTTAAACACTGCAGCTATCAGGAGGTTCCAGCTTAACTGAAATAAATTAGCGTAAGAGCAAAAATAAAGTTTAACAAAAGTTGGGAAGTTTAATTGTAATGTTTTGAGAAAAAGAATTAATGAATTGGGAAACAGCTACAGTTGTAAATTCACAAATAAATTCATGTGTAGATGGAACATAGTTAAAGGAGACGCTTGCTCAAGATATTACATATATATATATATGTTGGAATAGATATGTTCTGTAAGAAGTAATTGTCTATAAGAAATTTAAAACTAAACCATTCAATATATTTTAATATAATTTATACTTTTCTGCCTATTCTAGTATGCATAGAATTTATTAGATTTTCATACATAAATGCATGCATTTTATGAAGCTGATTCTTAAGAACTTGCCATGATATCTCTGGATAAGGTGCATCTATGTTGGCATATAAATTTTAAATACATATACATATAATATATACGGTTAAATCACAATTCAGAAAACCCTCAAAATGCGTAAGAATGTTCCAAAAGTCCAGGAAGCAACACTGTGGAAGCACCTTTCTTCTTCAGAGGTGATGCTCGCAGGAGTGCACGCCCTTCCCCCAGCTCCTTCAGGCAAATTAAGCTCAGGGCCACGGGTGCTACCTGCATGGAAATAGGTCTCCCTCACGTCCTGCTCAACAGGACAATCGATCACAGGTATCACCCCTCAAACTTCTGCAATTGGGCCTTCTATAACTTGCAGTCACACAAAATGGAAACATCATTGAAGGGACATACTATCTCCTAGAGAGCCAGTGCTCTTGCTCTTACTAGCCGGTCTCACTGGTCCTCTTCCACAGCTAGCCCATTCTCAGAGCACTTCCCAGTAGGAAGAGCCATTATCTCCCGTTCCCTAGAGAATCTTTTTCTTATTTAAATATTCCCTTAATAGTCATGAGCTAAAGCTGATTGTACATCCTTCCAAAAGTGATGATGATTAGATCTTTGACATTTAACAAATGGAAGCTCTTTCTCTTAACGATAAATACCGCAGTCAGTAAACTGCAAATGTTAAAACCAAATACGTACACTTATTACTGAAACCATAGTAAGTTGCTCATTTAAGATCTACCCTCTGGAAAGAAACAACAGTTAATGAGCCACTGTTGTGAGCGATGGATCGCAGTTGCCACCCTCCGTGTATAAGAAGGGGGAAGCAGGGATAGGAGCCGCTGTGGGGAGAAAATTTGAGCAGTGGTCATTTGCTCCTCAAATCTGTGTTGCATTCAGGTCCTATTTTTCTGAATGCTATATGTCTTTGAACTCCACACCTCTCCCGCTTCCATATGCATTTCCTCAGGCCTTAGACACTTTAATTCATGAAAGGGAGGCTTTCTTATGATGCGGAGCTTTCCATATCAAAACTGGGCCAGGCCCAGGTGAGCTGGAATGGTTGGCCACCACACGTTAGAGTAAGAACCAAACTGTCATTGCAGGTACAGAGGAGCAGTGGTGGGTCAAACAAAGGTTTGGGAGTGAGAAAAGTGGCTTGGTCAGCAAAATGCTGGCCGGGCAAACATCAAAACAGTACAAGTAAAAAAAAAAAAAATAACACCAACAAATCCAGAAAACACCAGTACTATGAAACAGGCCGAGTAAAAGAAGCTGATGGAAAAAGCGAAGATGGTAGAAGAGGAAGAAAGACTGTGAGGGAAGAGATGTAAGCAAGTTCATTTGAGTTCTGTCTTACAAATGGCAGCACAGAAGAGAATCCGCACAGATGAAATTTTCTGGGGTTGGTATAATCAGCTATTCAAAATCTTAGAGACAATTCCTGAGAAATTTTCATTGAGAAAAGCTCATTTACATTAGAAAATATGCTTTAGAATAATGATACTCACAAGTACATTTTATTAAAAAAAAAAAAAAACAACCAAAACTCTGTGTCCTTCCCGGGGTATTTTTAGCTGGTACTGAGACGATGATCTCTCTGCTTGCAGAGTCCTGCATGCATATTTTAAAACCTGCACCTCCTGAAAGAACATAATGGATAAAAATTCGTTCCGAGTAGTGGTGAAAAATACAATGATTATCATAAGTGGCTTATTTAAGCCATGGAGAGTGGAAAAATAAATTTACATCCCAATTAGGTACTTCATAGCACTGAACAGCTCCTTCATATACAGATTGGCCAGCTAGGATTTAGGCAACATTTATAAATTACTGAGTGTACCCCATAGCTCTTATAAATTCTGCTTCCTTGGAAAGGGAAGTCATATTTAAAGTAATAAAACCATTATAAAATACAGCTATTATCTTACATGCCCATTTTTCACCCCGAAACTATATGTTTAGGTATTTACCTATTTTTCTCATTTTAGCTGGTGATTAAGAATTGAAAACAGACCAGTAAAACATCCTAATTGTTTCCATAAGCATCCACAACTGTCTAAAAAACTACAACTGCTCTCCGGAATTCTTAAGCTAAAATTCTCCTTTTAAACCTGTAATGAAAACTCAACCTGAAAATCTCAGAACTACTGTTTTCTGTATAGGTAACGCTTCTCAAAAACCTCATCTCAGGCTGCTGAGATGAGTAAGTGGGTAAAACCACTGGCTGTCAGTCCTGATACCCTGAGTTCTATCTCTAAAACACACATGGCAGCAGGAGAAAACCAGCTGCCACAAATGCTGTTCTGTATTTCCGTACCTCCACGTGGGCATATATACATATGTACATATAAGTGCTCTACATGCAGGCGTACATGTACATAAAATATGTAAATAAATCTACTAGTTACTTTTCTTATAAAGGAAGTGTTTGTTTGGGTTTATGGTTCTAGAGAGAAAAGTGATCATCGTGGCAGGTGTCATGGCAGCAGGCATAGAGGCAGGAATAGGAACGTGAGAGCTCACATCATTAACAAGGACAAAGCGAAGAGAGCTAACTGACAGTGGCATAAGGATTTGATTTCAAAGCCCACCCCCAGTGACTACATCCTCTACCAAACCTGCATCAACTAAACTGCCACTAATTGGGTACCAAATATTCAACTGCCTGAGACTATGAAGACTATCAATCCACCATGATAAGATATGTATCTTATCATGTATATATTATGTATATATATACATACATACATGAACTCATTTAGTTCAGTTACAGAAAATTACCTTAAAATAATACAATCTGAAGCATCTCAGGTCCCTTATTCTGCAAATACAGCTTAGTGAGGACTCCTATTGTATTGTTGGTTCATAATCATGCATCTCATATCATACCTATGTAATCTACTCACTGGTTTTGAGTATCTGTTGTACTATCTAGCCCATAGATTATATGTTCACAAACTACGGCTCTTGTTTATATTCAGTTATTATCTGATGAGGTGCATGAAGGTCTCCAGAATGATTTGTTGCATAGTTGGAGTAGTGTGTACGCAAACCAATGGTGGCATCATGGCTGTCTATCTATGTCTTTCCTTAAATGAAAATCCCTGAGCAGCGAGCTTGGGGAGGACAGCTATGTCAGAAAACCCTCTGAGCACCAGGTTTATAGTCGCTACAACTCTAAGTTTTCCTGAGTGCTAATGTAATAAGGTACGTATACCTTTCACCATCCACCAAACTCTTGCATTTTCCTCAGTATTCACGGGACATTGTACATGCTGTCCAGAGACAATTGACAGGACTTTAAGCTCAGAGCTGCAAAGGGTAGGATGGTATTTCAATCACAGTGGGAGTCAAAGCAGCATTGTTAGGGCTAAGGTTTTTCTGGGAACCCAGTCACAACTTGTCATCTAACCTTGGAGAAAAGGTATTCTGAGTCCCAACCAATCAAAATCTAGATAGTGATTAGGAAGGCTAGATGTTCAACTCCTTCATAATCTAGAGTTTGCACCACATCTCAATCATTTGGATCAAAGTCTCCTTTTCTTCCATGGCCATAATATGTAAAGTTGCCAACTGCCTGGTATATAAGTACTCCTCAGTCCCCTCCTCACCTTTCACCATCACCATCCGACTTAATGCCAGATATGTACTTTGTACATTTATCTTGCTTGCTTTTGCCTTTCCTTGTGCCACTAGATCATAGGCTCAAAAAGACAAGAAACTCATCTTTTTTCTTCCACCCTTGCATCCTTAGGACCTGGAACAGCCAAGCACATGAGAAAAGATTAGTGATTAGTTGTTGAATAAAGAAATGGTTAATTTTCATATTGTGTTCAGCATTTATGAGTTGTTGTGATGTAACTCTTTATTTTTTCCCAGGTGTTTGCCCTGTAAGTTTCCCATCTTTCCTTGGTCCCCATTCATTATTCCTTAAGGAAGAGCTCCACCCCACATGCCCAAGACAAATGGAACTGTTGTGTATAGATTTAATTTTGTCTACCCTTGCAAACTCATCCCTTCTCACATCTGTATCTTCAGAGCTTTTTTTCCCAACCCTACCACAGGTGGTCTGGTTCCCTGGTTGGACACTGATGTGGGATGTCCTTCTGTATATATGTTGCTTTTATTGGCTAATGAATGAAGTTGCTTTGGCCTATGGTAGGGCAGAATATAGCTAGCCTGGAAGAGATATATGGAGAGAGTAGGCACAGTCAAGGAGACGCCATGTAGCTAACAAAGGAGAAAGACACTGGAAAACCTTACTGGTGGGCCACAGCCTTATGGTATGCACAGATTAAGAGAAATGTTTTAATTTAAGATGTAAGAACTAGCTAGGAATACACCTAAGCTATTGGCCAAACAGTGTTGTAATTAATATAGTTTCTGGGTGATTACTTGGGTCTGCGTGGCCAGGAAACAATCAGTCTCTGCCTACAGGACACAAGTGAAATAACTCCTACCTACAGCTGGGGAGTACAATACTAACACTGTATTTCCCAACCCTACCATGGGTGGTCTGCTTCCTGACTGGACACCAGTCAAAAGGCTCCTACTTAGAGTTGGGCAGTATGGTACTAATGCTTCTACTCTAGTCAGCACATGGCAAAGACAGTTCTAAAATAATGACCTAAATGAATTACCACTATATCAAGTTATACAGTAGCGGGAAAAAGTTCTGTTTCCTATGGTCTGACTCATCATTTTCAAAATTACCAAAGTGATATAGAAACTCTCCAAAATTTACATCAATAACAAAAAGGTTTCTGGGCTCTGAACAGTTTTAAATTTGATCCCAGGGGAAATAGTGCCCTACTCAACATCTTATGCTACCAAGTTAAAACCTTCAGTCCCAGGAATGACTGATACCTTATTGAATCTTTGACCAAAAAAGTCCCATAGACCACCAAAATAACACAAGATGTTTCCTAGGCTTTTGGTCATCATCCACAACCTGATGGCAAGGCCTCACCTTGCTGAAGATACTACTTATGTCACCAAACATGGAGAAATTAAGTTGGTGCCAAACTAGAAGCTTGACACCCTTCACATAAGTATCCATGGCACAGGATGGTCCTTTTTGAAATACCTGAGAAGAATCTTCATCAATATCACTCAGCTATAAACCCTACAGACTATAACACAGACTTGCCTGCAAGATATAATGGTGCAATAATGGCATAAATGTTATGCGGGTGATTGAATCACTGCTTGATTGAATTTAAGGCTAACTCAATGAGACACATACATGATACTGATAAAGGCTGTCAAGATCCTGAGACTGAGTAGGTCCTAGAACCAAGGAGAAAACCTATTGTTATTATTTTGATTAAGGAACACAGCAATACAATGACTCCTACTAGCTTATTTCTATTCCCATAGATCAGTGCATCACTCAGCCCTCATCAAAGAATCTTCTTGAAGTAGATAGGAATTCACACAAAGACATACAACTGGACAAGTGCAGAGAATGAAAGACTTTGGAGCACTTACCCTTAAACAGAATGTCTCTAACAAAGGCCTCCCCCAACGGCTCAGGGATCTATGTGGAAAATTATGTGGAAACATTGTAAAGGGGAAAGAAATAAACTTGGGTTGGCGTGGCACACACCTTTAACTCCAGTATTTAGGAGATAGAAGAAGGTGGATCTCTAAGTTTGAAGCCAGGTTGGTCTACAGAGGGAGTTCCAGGACAGCTAACCCAGGGCTACATAGAGAAACCCTGTTTTGATACAAAGATATAGTTAGAGATGTGGATGATTTCAAGAAAACAGTGTCGTCCAGATACAACAGAACTGACAGGTACACACATGTAAACAGTGTCATCTAGATACAACAGGACTGACAGGTACATACATGTAAACAGTGTCATCCAGATACAATAGGACTGAGAGGTACACACATGTAAACAGTGTCATCCAGATACAACAGGACTGAGAGATACACACATGTAAACAGTGTCATCCAGCTACAGCAGGGCTGACAGATACATACATGTGCTCACAGACACTGTGAGAACACATAAGACCTACATAAGTTCAACCATACAAAATCCCAGCACTGAGAAGAGGAAGTGGGCACAAAGTTCTACCCTAACCAAGAAGCTATTTGCAATTAATACTTGCTTGGGAAGGTGTAGGAGGGTCTATCTTTATTTCTGTGTTTTGATTGGTTAAATAAAGAAGCTGCCTGGGCCATCTGATAGGGCAGGATTTAGATAGGCGAGGAAAAGAGAAGAGGATGCTGGGAAGAAGACTGGGTCAGTGACAGACGCCATGAGCTTCTGCCGCAGATGGATGTAGGTTGGAATTGTCCGGTAGGTCGCCACTCGTGGTGACATACAGACTTTTATAATGGGTTAGTTTTAGATATGAGAGCTAGCCTGGAAAAGGCTGGTGATAATGGGCCAGGCAGTATTTGAGTGAATATAATTCTCATGTGGTTATTTTGGGCATAAGCAAGCAACCAGCGGCTGAGCGGGCCAGCAGCTGGGGGCTGAGAGCCAGGCGCTGGGAACATACAACCCGCACCTCTCCCCTCCTATTTACAACAGGAAGGGGAAATCATTTTTCTTCAATGGAGTACCAGTGAGTATATCAATCACATTCCAGGGCAGGCTCCATGCTCAAGAGTAGTTGGCCAAAAAATAAACGGACTTCATGGGATTTTTTTGTGTGCTTTTGTTTTGTTTTGTCTTGGTATTTCTTTTATTCTATATTTTTTGAAGAAAGAAAAATAACATGAAGTTGGATCAATACACAGGTGGGTTGTATCTGGGAAAAGTTAGAAGAAGGAAAATGTGATCAAAATATATTGTATCTAAAGAAATATTTCAAAGACAGCTGACAGAGTTGTGTTGTATGGACACATATATATGCATATATGTATGATGTTTAATGCATCTACAGATTGTGAAGAAAAGCATTATTTATAATCTCAGGAAGTGACAAACAATATAAATTTTGTCCTTAAGAAAGATTGAATGGTTTATAAACAATCATGTATTATAACTATTAAATAATATTATAGATTTTAATGGCATGAAAATTTGCCAAATGTTTACTCTTTTTAAAAAAAACACAGCTTATAAAGGGCTGGGAATATAGCTCAAGTGAGCAGCATTAATAAGCATGCCCAACTCCCTGGACTTGATCCCAAGGAATAAACATGAAAACAAACAAATAAGTAATTGCAAACTAGTTAATTATCTAAAACTATAAAAAAATTACCCACGTTTGGACAACACATACAATAAAATACTCCAGAATATTCAGTAGTTAGCTCTTGTGGATCATATTATAAGGGCTTTTAATTTCCTTCTGATGTGGAACATTACTTCAATACTCCTAACATATGGCAGCTTTAAGTTCATTTTGAAGCATGTGTGTTTTGACAACCATCCCCTTTTGGGCAAGATATGTATGTCAAGTAATATATGATCGGGCTCAATGCTCACTTGGGCTTTGTGACATCAAGTAAATTATACCTCATCCCTGAGACAATCAAAGTACATTGAAGAAACTATAGACATCAGTCAAGAGAGCTGACAAGCAGCTAAATGTTCTGCCACTGAAACTACATTTAGTTTCATAAAATACATTCTTAACTGTGCATTTTCACCTGTTCACATAAGGACTGATGAACCTCATTCTGTTGGAACGGCACTGATTTGGTAGTTCGAGCAGGCATTTCCTCCATCCCCTGACAGGAGCGTGTTCTTAAGCACACAAAGCACATAGGCCTTTCCTTCTAATTTCCCACTTTGACATGAGTGAATAACACCTCTCCTCCCCGCCCCCGAACCAGATCTCATTCTAGTGAGTATTAAAATCTCTTCTGGAAATGTATGAATGCTCCCATTCTAAGATGCCGCTGGATACATGCTCTAGCGTGAAGTCTGAAAAGTCAGAAATCTCCCCATGTTTTGCATGTGGGAGGCAGATGAGATAATCATTTATTGTGTAGAAAAGGGGTATGCTCTACTGGGCTGTTACAAAAGCTGTGATTTTATTTTGAAGTTCTCAAGTTTTGTTCTCTTGGTTTATGGTTTTTATGCCGAAATTACGGCTTTGTAATAGCTTGTGAGGCATACTTTATGCACTATCATAATTATAAGCTATTACAGTTCACTCTTTGTGTCGGGATGGCTTTATGGACATTTAAATGAAGTTTCTGACAATGAAGCTACGGCTCTAATCGCACTACATTACGGCTACACCTGGTGGAACGCGGTTGCTCAGTGCTTCCGTGATAAACCTCTAGGAAGAGGAGGGTGGAATTTCAATCCTCAGCTGCTTGTCTCCCACTGCGCTCCAGCAAGACCCACAGATTTGTCAACCCATTTGTATTTAAATAACTTACATGCGTTTTGCCTCACTGAGCCACAAAACCATCAAAGAGAGAGACAAAAGAAAAAAAAAAACCTCACCCCGGTGATTTACTTCATATTCTTCTTGCCAAGAAAGACACCTGAAAGTGTGAAAACACGAAACACAGTGGCTCATGTGTTCGTTGCCCCAGAAGAACCTTTACATGTGTACATGTTACAGATGATCTGTTATCACATGCCAAGGTATACTTTTATCGCCATTTGCCAACCTGTGCATTGGTTGATAAGACTCTGTCACATCAGGTGAAAGTAATATTTTTGTACTATTCCAGATAGCAGTAGAATGTTGTTTATTTTATTTATTTTGTGTTTAGTGTGTATATGTGTGTGTTTGTGTGTGTGTTTGCATGTTTGTGATTATATATGATGTATGTGTATATGATATTAGGGACGGTACATAGTGTGCACATGGAAATAAAAAAAAAGTTTAGGAAATCAGTTTTCTTTTTTCACCATGAGTCCTAGGGATCCATCTGAGATCACCAGGCTTGGCTGCCAATTGATTTTATACACTGAATCATCTCTCACGGTCCAGTAAACTATAATTATGGGAGACAAATTGGCGAAAGTTTTAGAAATTATATAAAAGAATTCCACTGGGGGGGAACAAGGGAAATGTAAGGAATTAGTGGCAACATTTCAGTTTAAATGACACTCAAGGAAAAAAATGAAGAAAATCTAATAAAAGGATAAGTCAATAAAGCATTAAGTGATGTCATTATGCCAGCCTTGTTCAGGTGACCATATTATTGAGATTCCATGAGTCCATTTTCCTTGTCTTGTGTAGGGGAACTATCTAGAAGCAGGGCCCCTAGACTCTGACTCTTACAATCATTGTACACACCCACCCCACAATTTTCTCTGAGCCTTAGATGTAGGGGCTCTGAAGATCTATGAGTTAAGAGTGAGTGCTCTACACTCACGGGTCCTCTGCATCTTGACCAGTTGTGGATCTCTGTATTAGTCTCTATCCACTACAAAATGAAGTTTCTGTGATGAAGGGTAAGAGCTACACGTATAGGTACAGGATACATACAGAAAATGCATTTACAAAATACATTGTTTAATATGCCATTGCAGACAGGGTAGAATCCACATGACTCCAGACCTAGAGGAAGAGCCACAGCTGGTCAATTGCTAATGAGAGGAGAAACAATTTTCTCCAGGGGTAAATTAAATTAGTCCAATCTCCTAAAGTGATCATGATCATCCCCTGGACATGTAGAGAAAAGTGTATATATATATATATATGTACATACATACATACATGTGTGAGTATATATGTATGCATGTATGCATTTAATAATTAAAGAAGAGATTATGGAGGCCGGGCGGTGGTGGCGCATGCCTTTAATCCCAGCACTCAGGAGGCAGAGGCAGGCAGATCTCTGTGAGTTTGAGGCCAGCCTGCTCTACAAGAGCTAGTTCCAGGACAGGCTCCAAAGCCACAGAGAAACCCTGTCTCAAAAAAACAAAACAAAAAAAGAAGAAGAAGAAGAAGAAGAAGAAGAAGAAGAGATTATGGATTCAGAAGGTACAGGAATAGTTGAAGGGCAGTGGAACAAAAGTTACAGAGATTCATTGCTCATGTATGAAATTCTCAGGAAAATTTATAAAAATAAAAGATAAAGAAAATACTATGTGTTTTATACGTTTATATAAAGGTTAGAGAGAGCATTTGCTTAAGGCTCCTTTAGACCCTTAATTCAATGTTTTGTGTCTAGGATATAGATCACATATGCCCTCTCTCCAACTGTTCCTCACCAGCAGAAAAGTATTTATTTCACCAATGTGAGCAAAGAATTTTAAACCATTACTGTGAAAATTCAGTGTTCTTAAAAATATAAAGTGTTCCTTAAAATGAAGCCAACAGACTCACAAAACGTCTCTCCCACATTTGGTGTGGAATCCATTTGGCTCTTGTCTTTAGGACTCTGAGTTCTTGCATATATTAGCACTTCTATAAAGCTGTGAATAGGGGGCTTGCAGGCTGTTTTCACTTATTGCTTTAGAAGTCACTAATGAAGACGAGAATGTAGAACTGCAAACATATAAACAGCCCTCGGTGGATGAAGAAATGAGGCCTGCCAGATTGATGATTACCAACAAGAATAAAATCACTGGTACCTGATCTAACTCACTTCTACATTCCTACCAGAAGCTCACAATACAGACAGTTTTACTATAGGGAATTAATGTGTGGCTGTCATCTACCTATAAAAAGTTATACATTTCAAAATTAGGAGAAGTCAAACAACTATTCTGACTGACTTTGAGGTAAAGGCATTATTAGAATCAGTACTTGGCCGTAAGCTTGGATATTGCATTAAGGTTATTTTCATATTCGAGCTATCATCTGTCATACATATACTCACTTGAATCTTAGGAAATCTAGTAAGATCCATCTCCAAAAGATGACATTGCCTTTCAAACTAATATTTATGGGCAGTTATTCTTGTTGGTTATGTTGTTCATGGGTAGAAAGGGAAGGACAAGACCTATGAGTCAAACTGAAATTTCCTACTGGCTACCTGAATCTACAAGCTGGTAAAATTAGAAAGCTGATACTAAGAGAGAACGGGCAGTTTCCATTGCTTAAAGGTGTTTTCTTTAGCTTAAAAAAATACACAAATAAAAAAAAACAAAATTAAAGTTAAAGAAAGAAAGAAATATAAATAATAGAAACAGTCTAATTCTACTAGGTATCACCAGGAACATTGTAAATGCTGCCCCATTGCTCTAAATGCTTCAGTAATGAATATGTACTGGAGTTTCCTCTGAGTTCAATATCCAGAAAAGCCTCACAGAATATTCCAGTCAGGACTTGACAATAATCCTAAATTTTCTTTAGGTCCCCATAAGATTATCAGTGCCCCCAATCAGCAGGAAGTACCATAGAAAACTATGCCCACATTCCCCCAAAATGGATTACAGATGTTTGTCTTTGTTTAGAGTGTTGGATACAACTTATTATGGATAATGGTCAGGAAAAAGCTAAACAAAGGAGATTATACTTAGAGTTCTTGTTTTGAAAAGGAAAAAAAAGGGGGAGTACTGTGGGACAATAGATGTGTACCCTGTAAAGATTCATCCCTTGTATAGGTTTAATAAGATGCTGATTAGCCAGTAGCCAGGCAGGAAGTACAGGTGGGGCAACCAGTGTAGGAGTGATGTGGGAAGTCCTTCTGTACATGATTTGCTTTTATTGGTTAATGAATAAAGAAGATGCTTTCAGCCAATGGCTTGACAGAACATAGCTAGGCTGGAAGATATATATATATATATATATATATATATATATATAGAGAGAGAGAGAGAGAGAGTAGGCAGAGTTAAGGAAAAGCCATATAGCCCTGCGAGAGACAGACACCAGACTAAACCTTGCTGGTAAGCCACAGCCACGTGGTAACACACGGATTCATAAAAATGGGCTAAATTAAGATGTGAGAGTTAGCCAATAAGAAGCTAGAGCTATAGGTCAAGCAGTGATTTAATTAATACAGTTCCTATGTGATTATTTTGGGAGTATCGGTGGCCAGGAAATGACCAATCAGCCTCCTAATACATAGGAGAATTCTGGGAAAGATGAAAGGCTCAGTCTGCAATCATCACCCAGACAAAGAGGAAGTAAGATGAGAATGCCTCACTAATAAAAGGTACCAAGACATGTGACTAACACAGACAAGAATTATGGGTTAATGTAAGATGTAAAAGTTAATTAATAAGAAGCCTAAGCTAATAGGCCAATCATTTTATAATTAATGTAGGCCCCTGTGTGTTTCTTTGGGACTGAACAGCTGTGGGACTGGGTGATACTGAAACCTCTGTCGACAAATATGCTTGGAGAACTTCAGGAAATAAGAAACATGCACTACAAAATAGGTGTTTTTCAACTCCACTGATAAGAATAACATAGAGAGTGTATTAAAGCAAGAGAAAAGCAAATTTAGGGTCTTTTTTGTTGGCGAGGTCCTGGAAATCTTTTCTTATATTTTAGCATACTCCTCTCCCTTTCCCCCAAGTCTCGTGATTTTTCTTGCTCTAAACTACTGATGAAATAGGTGCCATCAAGTAGTTTACTGCATCTGTAAAATAATAACGAAAATTTGAATAATAAAAATTTATTTTTAAAAACATGTCATTGCTTGAATGGTTAAAATTATATTCTAGAGGGCATAGAAATATTCTAAGAGCTGGAATACCAGGAGATCTGTAATAACAGTCTCTCCTAGAAATGGCTACAAAAACAGACCTGAACAATGGCAACAACAATGAACATATTAACATGGGAGGGAGGAGTTTCATGGGAGTCCAGCCCTGGGCAAAGATCTATAGCAACTAGTGACCACTGAGAGAGGGAGAATTTTTCCCTTCCAAAGTTGAGTCCCCTCATTATGAATTCCAATTCATAGTGGGCAGCCTTGAAACCAAATCCACACAAGCAACAAAAATTAACTCAGCCAGTTTTACACACATACGTGCATGCACACACACAAACACACATACACACATGAATGCACATAAAATATACATGCACATAAAACAATAATAATCAAAGAAAAAGAAGCTGTATCAACTTGAGAGTGGGAGCTATATGGGAGAAGTTCAAGAAAGTTTAGATAGGCACAGAAGGGAGCAAATTGATGTAATTCTCTTTCAACTAAAACCTATCAAGTTTTTTTAATTAAAAAAAGACAAGGAAAAAGACATACCTGCTTGACCATTCTACACAGATCAGTCAAAATTTCAACAATTATGGAGAAATTGAAATATTCTAAGTTTGTGGCTTAACATATTTTCTTGTCCCTTTAAATAGTTATAAAACTCCTTTGTGTGTCTCCTAATCTCTTGTGGTTATTGTATAAATCAATTTCAGAGGCATTAACTTATCAGACCATTAGCTTTCACCAACCCAAAAACTAAGCATGTCTGTAAATGGCATCTGATGTCTATGGTGAAGATTTCTCCGCTTTGCTGTAACCTACCTCCCTGGCATTTCCACCAATGCATTTGAAAACTTTCTTAAATTATGGTTGTCTTTGTTCTGTTCCTATGAAACTTCATGAACCTGGAACATGGAATTTGAGGAAATCTAAATTTGTGTTTCCGAGACATGATCACTCATATTTGACTCTAAAATAAGTTATCATTGGACCCCTTGATGTAGGAGTTGTATTTTTGTATCAACTTCTTCATGATGATAAGAAAACAATTCATTAGCTAGTACTTTAATTTACTTATTAGAGAATACCTTTGCATTCTCAAATTTTGAAATCAAGTTAAATGAATATATGGGATTAATGTGTTCATACAAAAGCAAAATATCCAAATTGTGCATTTGGGCATGTAAATATTAAAAGTATGTATCAGCAAGCAATAGATATTGTGCAAAGAAAGTACAAAATTGACACAGATATAAAGAATAGATTTTTTTAAAAAAAATCACTTAGCCTATTCTACCATTAGCTCCTATTAGCAATGCCCTGTTATATATTTCTAAACACCCATAATTATAGCCTTGATTCCAGTTTGTTTAATTCAACTCTTTTTTTCCCTCATTAAAAGACAGAAAAGAAAATGCTAACAAAGGTAAAAGGCTGGTGGGAAGTAGAGGCCATTACTCTTATGCCAGTTGCCTAGCTCTCTTTCATGTAATTTTCATCCAGTAGATATAATACTATATTTTCAGTAATTAGCTCTTTAGTCTATGAGTTTGCAATGCTAGAAAACATTTAAAGATTGATCTTGTTTGTTTTTATTATTTTTCTATAACTCCTTACAACTAGGTTTTTATTTAAAAGAGAAGAGCCAAATGTCACCAGTATTTATCTTTTCTTTGACTGACATCCTCTATTTAGATCATTCAATGTCAATTAAAGCCACAGGGAATGCAACTCATCCATGAACATTTTCCACTTTGGGGATATGTTAACCCTTACCATGATTGAGCACTTCAGTCTAATAAAACCTAATTATTAATAGGCTTTCTAGGGAACTAAATTTATTCTTAAATTTCATGGAAAGAAAGAAAGAAAGAAAGAAAGAAAGAAAGAAAGAAAGAAAGAAAGAAAGAAACCTTTTGCAGATTTGTCATGGAAAAAGTCTTCCTCTAAATGTCTTTGATTCGTGAAAATCAAGCAACCTTGATAAAGAATCCATTTCAGAAGCACATGTGCATTGGAAGGGCTGAGTTACACAATGGGCTGGGCTAGGGTAGATGGAATAAACACCAAGATGTTGATATTGTGAGCTCTAGGAATGAGTAGAATTTCTTCATCATTCCAGTCCTCTACATTACAGGTTGGCAAGTCTGACACATTCTTGTGGAGGAAATAATTTGCTTGTTTACTAATAGGCTTGTTTTGATGTATTTTTTTAGTTCTTTTTTTCTCCTATGCACATCCTGCTACTCTTGTTTCTTGTCTTTCTATTGCCAATGAGTTCTTTCTAATAATCACAGAACTTTTCATTTCTTGTTATCAACCCAGTTTTCTTAAACTCCTTTTGTGGAAGGGGATTCTCTTCTTTAGTGAAGGACCACTGTCTGAATTTTCCACATGCACTGAATACCAAATAACAGGCTTCTCTTTTTTATGGTGGTATTTCTGGCAAATGCCCATGAGGTGTTGTAATTGATGGAAGGCTGTCAGTGTCCTGACTATTCTATAACAGAGTCTATGAACCAAACCAAGTGGACTAGCAAGAGAAAAGGCATACAATATATTATATGTTTCTATAAAAAAGAGAGAGGACTTGCACCAACCCAGGAGCCACTATTCTTCCTTGATGGGAGAACACAACAGGTTGTAGAGAAGAAGGCAAGATTTCAGAGAGAGATGAGGGGTTCTCCAGAAGGGTGGAGGACAACCTGTTACAGAAATCTGAACGCAGTGTCAACGTCCATTGTCTCCTATGATGTGAACTTCACCTTTTCTGTTGATGAGATTAGGATCAGATTCCTGAAAATGCCTAGGCTTCTGGAGGACTTATCAGAATGAGGTACTTAGAGATGATGACTCCTACTTAGCTGGCAGGGTTGTGTAAGCTGGTTTATCGCAAAAGCATGTTATCTAATAAGATCACGGAGATGTAGTAGGTATATTTCTATATTGTGAGCTCTAACAGTACTTCTGGGATACTTGTGTGTGTGTGTGTGTGTGTGTGTGTGTGTGTTAGAAAGCACTTAGGAATCTTGCATGCAGATGCTCCCAAGACAAACAAGATCTTCCTAGAAAGGAAGCCCTGCTGAAGCAGCACTCCACATTAGCTGCTAACTTAAAGTTCTCCTAGCAAGCCAAGAATTGGTTTTCTAGGAGCTGCTAGAGAGTTTTAGTTCAGTCTCCGTGGACTCGGCTTTATATAACATCTGTATACTTTTCTAGCCGTGTACTGCATTATCAACTTCAAATGAGTCAGCCAAACCTAGTGTCTGATTGGGAGGCACTGTACCCAATGGGCATAGAAACCAGCCATGCCAGCTAGTTTTGTGTCAACTTACACAAGTAGTGTGATTGTGGGAAAGAGGTCTTCAACTGAGAAGATACTTCCACGAGATAAGCCTGTGATGTATTTTCCTACTTTATGATTGATGGGGGAGGGCCAGTTCACTGGAGACAGTGTCACCGCTGCTGGTCCTGGGTGCTAACAGAAAGCAGATTGAACAAGCCCGTAAGCATCATTTCTTCATGGCTTTTGCATCAATTTTTATCTCCAGGTGAATGTTTGAGTTCCTGCTTCCTTCTACTTCTTTCAGTGGACTGTGACTCAGGATAAGTCACAAGCTGCCCTTAGTCATGGTGTTTTATCATGACAATAAACACACAAACTGAGACACTAGCATAAGCACAAAGGGTAGGAAGGGTTTTCTGAATCAAAGACAGGCAAATATATTATAACTGTTGCTCACATTCAGAAATAAAAAAGAGAAAAATCCCCCCAAAATTGAAAAGAATAAGAACAAAAATGAGAATGGAAGAATGAGAAAAGAAAGTTCGTCCATAGGATCAAAAGAGCTCAAAGTAAATTAGGTATATTTTATATAGAAAGTCAAACAATAATCTGTAATATAAGACCAAACCCAAGAAACATATAGTTTATCTGAAAGAAAAAAATGCAAAGTATTTTTATCTCTAACACCACAGATATGGTAAAAGAGAAAGCCTGGGCACTGAAATAAAGATGTAGCTGCAACTCTGCTCATTAAGTGATTTTATTCATTTAAAATGTAGAAATATGATCAAAAGCAATCTAACTAGAAATCAGACTGTCCAAGTTTTAATGATATCTGGAGCAGTTTGTGTTTCTTTCATACTTAAAAGTAGGTTTAAAATGAGAAAGAAAATCAGACTTTCATAATGAGCTCCTAACCTGTATTTCCAGAGTAGGCTGTGATCTGCGTGATGCATTATGCAAGTGAATCAAAATAAATAATATTTTTCTTAATAGCAGGGAGAGGGGCAAATTGCTTAGATGTCTCAAAATGAAAATTATTAAGCCAACTGGTCTTCAGGGGAAGTAGCCCCCAAGTGGAGAGCTCAATTCAAATAGACTCCCATGGGAAACAGTGACTCTCACTGCTTAACAAGCATGATAGAGCTTTTTATCCAGTAGAGAAGCTGTGGTCACAGCAGACATGGGCTTGCTACCGAGCTAGCAAAGCTCAACTTTCCAACAGGGACAGAGGCAGAACAAACAATTCTGCGGACAAGTCTTCTATATTTTCCTCTGTGAGGCTCAGTTGAACATTTGAACCCTGCGTGTTTAAGTTCTGAAAAAATCCATTTGTGATTTTTCCAAGTTATGTTTCTGACACAGAGCCGTGAAAACTGATGAAAGTACAGGTGCCAATTCTTGACTGAGAACTTACTTTATTAATAGAAAAGCTAGAAATTTAGGGGTCATACCATGATGTTGGAATCCCCTCTGTATGCTATGAATATGTTTTATTACCATTGGTTAATAAAGAAGCTGCTTTAGTTTATGGCAGGGCAGAATATAGGTAGGAGGGAAAACTAAACTGAATGCGGAGAGAAAGAAGGCAGAATCAAGCAGATGGCATGAAGCTACCTAAGGAGGAAAAACACCAGGAACTTACCAGCAAGCCACAGCCTCGTGGTGATACACAGACTAACAGAAATGGGTTAATCTAATATGTAAGAGCTAGCTAGTAATATGCCTGAGCCATTGACCAAACAGTGTTATAACTAATATAGCTTCCGTGTGATTACTCAGGTCTATGGAGCTAGAAAACCAAAGCACAGTCTCCATTTACAATACCCTATTGATTTGCAAAGGACTATGGGGACAATCCCTGAAGTATTGAATGAAATGATGATGAGGATAAAAAAAGCTCAGAAATAGACTCATTACAAGAAAAGTACCATATCTGTTTCCCTAGTCTAGACTGGACAGTACAAAAGCAATCCAAAAAGAAAAAAACCACTCATTGAAATTCTAGCACATTGTAACTTCCAGAGGAACAAGCTTCATGACTTCTCCATGAGGAAACTAAAAGGGTATCATTCAGTGACCAGAGCATAGCTGAGAGGCCCTATTCTGCCCACAACAGATGCTGTTCAGATCAAGTGTGTTGGCCAGTTCTCTCTGAGCAAGCTGGCAACTGGCCAGCATTACATCCATCATCCATGGGGCAGCACTAAATACATGTAATCATGCCCAGCCATTGTCAAGTGCTACAGAACACCTGCTGTCTCCCAAGCCACATCCTGTGCATAATAAAGGTGTTGTTTAAGTAAAACGTCGTTGCAAATTACAAGACCCATGCTATGCTCAATAGTTGCTGTTGAAGCCTGGAGATAAAGGTGAGACCTGCTTCATCTGCTCTTCCCTTGCTTGCAGTAGATGAAGCGATGGTTCTATGTCTTGTCATTTGACAGCCTCATGGGAGTTGTTCTCAGGAAACCATGCTATTTCCTTAATTTTTTTCAGGTTTTAGACAAATAAAAACACAGGTTTACAGGATTTGGCAGTGGTGGTACTGTTATTTCACTTCATTTGACACTTTTGGCCCTGGCTAGCTTATACCTGGAATAATTACACACAAACTGTATTCATTTAAATACTGCCTGGCCCATTAGTTTTAACCTCTTATACATATTCGTTTAACCCATATCTAGTAATCTATGTATTGCCACATGGTCGTGGCTTACTGGGAAGATTGTAACCAAAGTCCATCTTGGGCTGGAGAAACATGACATCTGCCC
>JAQHUG010000022.1:4781927-4817894 GCA_028555095.1 Dicrostonyx torquatus | reverse complement strand
GTATTCCTTGATCAAACCTGATTTTTCTTAGCCTATAGTGAATCCACAGCCTTTCATTTCCTTTGGAAACAAAAGCAAAACCTCTTCTCCAAAGTAACATATCTTGTGACTTAAATTTTGAAGTCAAGCATTTTCAAAATATATATATTGGATTAAACTAGCAACATTTATAATCAAATGTCTTATAGCAGTTGTTGCTCCCTCCTCAGCCACCAAACAATTCAAAGACAACAAAATAGCATACAGTATCCAGATTCTCTGTGTGCTTTTCATCTTTACATGCCTTTATTTTAAACTCTATTTCTTTTATTTTTAATTTTTGGTTTTTAAAGACAGGGTTTCTCTGTATATCTTTGACTGTCCTGGAACTCATTCTGTAGACCAGGCTGTCCTTGAACTCATAGAGATCTGCCTGCCTCTGCATCCCAAATGCTGGGATTTAAGATGTGTGCTACCACACCCAACTTCTCTCTCTCTCTCTCTCTCTCTCTCTCTCTCTCTCTCTCTCTCTCTCTCTCTTGGACTATCCTTTTTTTTCTTTCCCAAGACTACATATGTTTTTAAACACACTCTAAACCATTTAGAGGTGTTTTTCATTTGACTCTATACTGTATATCTCTCTTTCTTCTGACCACATGAGTCTTTAATTTGCTAAGCAATATGACTAAGATTAAAGCCGTGACATTGACTGATGGATCCACCCCATTCCTTAGCTTTCTGAGAGTCTAACCTCATGGCAGAGGTACTGGCCAGAGCCATGTTTATTGCCACAACTCTATGGCGTTTCAAGGTCCCTGTCACCACCAAGAAGCATGCTGTCACCTATTCATAAACAACATCAAGTGTTTGGTTATGGGGCCTCCTAAAAGAGTTGCAAGGTTTTTGCAACTAAAGTTGAGTCAGGAAGCCTCTCTTAAATGAGATGCACTTGCCTCTAGCAAACAAAGCCCACCCAAGAATATGCTGCAACCAAGAAGCCATGCTTAACTCTGTTCTTTTGTGTCTAGTATTACTTCCCAAGCTCTCTTAGGTTTTATGTGTATGTAGTTGTCCATGTTAACACCATTTTGTAGCAGAGGCTTCTATCCTACCCAGGCACACAGCCACTCAGTCCCAAAGAGACACACAGAGATCTACATTAATTGTAAACTGGTTGGCCTGGTAGCCCAGGCTTCATATTAACTCTTACATCCTATATTAACCATAATTCTTGTCTGTGTTAGCCATGTGGCTTGGTACCTTTTATCAGCAAGGCATTCTCATCTTGTTTCATCTGTGTTTGGGTGATAACTGCAGACTGAGCCTTTCCTCTTTCCAGAATTCTCTTGTTCTCATTGTCCCACCTATACTTCCTGTCCGACTACTGGCCAATCAACATTTTATTAAAGCAATACAAGTAACAAATCTTTACAGAGTAGAAGACCATTGTCCCACAGCAACAATAAATACATAAAAATAAGCAAATACCTTTCTTAAACCCAAGCATATTCAGTTGTGTGTAAAAGTCAACTGTAGACCAGAAGAATAATTTTGAACCAAGCACCAAGTTTCAAAATTGGTAACAGCTGGTTTGTATTGTCATCAGCAATGTTCAATAATATCAACCCTTTTCTAGGGAATAATTATGTTTTCAAAGTATTAGTCTGAATTTACCAATTTCTTTATATACCAGGCAGTAATGGAGAATTATCATCCACATTTAGAAGTGATAAAGCAGAAATAGCTTGGAGATGAGAAAACATGAGCACACACTCGTATGCTGACCATCAGACCTCCAAGTTTGTCACAGATGAGTCTTGTGACTGAATTATTTGGGGACAATGTGTGCTATCTCTTTCTTTTTCATTGACTAAGACAGGAAATATATCTCCTACTTGTCTTGCTAGTTATAAAGTTTTGATGAAAGCTACATGGAAGAGATACTCTAGGATGATTTTCCTCCCACAACTTAAAAACCTCAAAGAATTAGATAAAGTCAGTGTCCACATTTCACAACTTCTGTTCTTTATCTTGGAGTGTATTCCCTCCCACAGCCTACCCTGCACACTGAGTTGCTACTCTCCTCACAGGCTGAGGTTGACTTTCTCCCTAAGTAATTGCAGCCTGAGTATATTAAGATGCCTTGGTCTTGATGGGGTCAGGTTCTCAGTGACATGGATTCTGCCCAGGGCCCTTGCGGGGACTGGGAGATTAAACTAGTAAACAAACAATTGCTAATAACTACTATGGGAAATCTAACAGCAAAAACCTTCAATGTGGGTCACCTTGACCACAGTAATGAGTTTATCTTACATCAGTTTGCTTGTGACCACTCACTCAGTGCTTCTTACCTGACCTCCTCACCTGTCAGCCCATCGTTTGCTCATAGCTCCCAGAGAAAAATGAAAGGTCAACTCCTAACTCCCCATTTGTGATAGTCAAAGAGAAAACACAAGCATTTTCTGATACTACTTTTGGGACAACTTTCTCTTTCCTCGGTCCTTAGGTGAAAGTTAGCATGACATCATTTATTCTTAAGTAAGATTTCATAGAGAACCATAGTATTAATCTACATAGGAATGATTCAAGATATTGATCTATAAATGCTTTGAAGGAAGCAAAATTAGGTTACTATAGGTCTTAGCTCTCATAGCTAGACACTGTAGTTAATTAGGAAAAAAGTTAATTCAACAGAAAGCTATACACGTGCTTTAAAAAAAAAACTAACCCTTCAAAATAGGGCCAGTATAATTACATTTACTTAAAATCTGTACACTGGATTTCCCCTTCTGAGAAGAACAAATGAAAATCATACACATGGTGACTACTTGTGCTTTCATTCTCTCTCTCTCTCTCTCTCTCTCTCTCTCTCTCTCTCTCTCTCTCTCTCTCTGTGTGTGTGTGTGTGTGTGTGTGTGTGTGTATACCTTTAATAAGGAACAATGAGAGTAGATCAATTGCAGCCTATGAGCATGCAGCATGCTATGGGCAGGAGAGTTATGGCCTATTTCCAGAGGAAGCAAGGAATTGGGTAAGTCAAGGACTCAGCTAAATAGGTCAGTTTATGCCACTTCAAGGAAATGTTCTGTGTTTATTGAGTTAATCTCAGGAGCACACTTCAAGAAAATTAAGAACTATAAGTTAACTATATCTTTATTCTATTCAATACCAGCATTTCATGCAAAGTGAGATTTGGAGTCTCCATGATAATATTTGTAGTGAGACAGAGACATATGTTTAGGATGACAGACCTAGGGCATAACAGAACTTGTTTCCACAGAGTTAGAACACAAGTTTGCTTTGTTTGGTATATGCAAATGATCTTTCAAACAGAGAAAATAGCCCTTCTTTGAATCTTTCCATATGCTTTGTGATACATTAGGATGTATACAATATGACCCAAGATATCTGAGCCACAAAACCTAGAAAAGATGTTTTCATTCTGAAAACTGTCAGAGAAGGATTATTCTAATTTGCCCCAGTCCATCCCTGCACAATACCACGAGAGTTAGGATCTAGAACATCTGCTTTAAAACAGATTTCTTTTATCTTCAATCATGTGGATGTGTGTGGGTAGAGATATGCACATAAATGCATGTGGGTGGGGTATGCATATGAATGTGTGTGAATGGAGGTATGTACATGCATTGTGTGAATGGGGGTGTGCATATGAGTGTGTGTGAATGGAGGTATGTACATGCATGTGTGTGAATGGGGGTGTGCATATGAGTGTATGTGAATGGGGATGTGCACATGAGTGTGTGTGAACGGGGCTGTGCACATGAGTGTGGGCAGATGGGAGTGTACATATGGGTGTGTGTTGGGGTATGCGAAAATGAGAGTGTGTGGGTGGGATGCACACATCAGTGTGTGTGTGTGTGTGTGCACATGACTGTCTGGAGGTAGGTGTGCACATGAGCGTGTAGGGGTGTGAGGTGATATTTCATTTATATTTTAATAAATAAAGCTTGCTGGAAGTTCAGATTTAAAACAGCTGCACGGATCAGCCTTTACAGACCAGGCAGTGATGACACACGCCTTTAATCCCAGTAGCCAAAGTAGTTTGCTAAAGAAACTAGGCAGCAGTGGTGCATGCCTTTAATCTCAGCACTAGAGAGGAGCATAAGACAGGAGGAGATACACGGTCTCATTCTGAGATTCCCAGAGGCAAGATCGCCATTTCGGTCTGAGGTAGAGGTAAGAGCCAGTGACGGGTTGTTTTACTTTTCCGATCTTCAGGTTGAACCCCAACTTCTGTCTCTGGGTTTTTATTAATCACGCTACAGGGGGGGTGCACACATGAATGCAGGTGCCTGGCAGTGTGTCAGATATTCTGGAACCTGACTTACAGGAAGCTGTGAAAAGTCTAGAATGGGTTCTGGCAACTGAGTTTGGGTCCTCTATAAGAGCCATATACATGATTTGTAACTGCAGAGCCATCTCTTCAGCTCCTAGAAACTCTGATTTCAGTAGAAAAGTCTTAATCCCAAGGCAGGATTCCCTACCAGAATAGAGTTTAAATTATGTTTAGGTCAAATACAACATAACTCTTGTGAAAATCAGAGAAAATTGCTTTCTACTGCATTATTAGCTATGATCCTTTGGTATCAATAATTTGAATACAGCTACCCTCTAAGAAGTATTATACATCCAATATCAGATTTAAAACCCTAAGCATATATGTATACAGTTAGAACTATCTGTTCACAAGTAACACATTCTAATAACATTCAGCCTAGATTCTGACTCTACCCTGGTTGTCCCGGTGATGATTATTTTGGGTCTTTTGTTTATACTTTACAATCTTCTTTGAAAATAGTGATGTCTCACATGTCTAATGTTTCTCATGCATCTCTTTTGCTTCTGCAGGAGGGATTTTTGAAACTGTGGAAAACGAACCCGTTAATGTTGAAGAATTAGCTTTCAAGTTTGCAGTCACCAGTATTAACCGAAACCGAACCTTGATGCCTAACACCACATTAACCTATGACATCCAGAGAATTAACCTTTTTGATAGTTTTGAAGCCTCCCGGAGAGGTAACTATTTTTCCACTTTACAAAGCTTCTTCGGGTGATAAGTCTGCTACACGGGTCACCTTTTCACTGCTTGCCCTTTTTCGAAGTAGGCTTCTTAGTTCAAATGGGTTGTAGGGATCCCTGGTCCCCAGTGTCACTGATCAATGCAATCTGGACTCACCTAACGGATGCTGCCTAGTCCTGCTTTCTGGGCCTTTCTTATTAGCTTCTCCTCCAGTGCCCTCCACTCTATGATTAACTGGTTCAGCTGTGAATGGAAAATGTCAAGCTTGATCTGTTTTTCTTTCCTGAAGCTGAGATACCACCATGAAATTGTACAATGCAGTCAAATAAAACTTTGTGGAAGGTCACATCCACCAAGCATGTAAAAGTGCCCAGGACATACATACATCAAGCCTGGGATCAGAAGAGGCTGCTACAAACTGCAGGATTTATCTAGCATCTATTCATTTTGTTGTCGCTGTTATTTTTGCACTTTTTGGCAAAATCATAAAAATATGAAGATTAAATCTTGGAGAACAAATCACAATTTGATTTTCTTTTTTTCCCCTTCTGAACAGAAGACAAATACTCAAAAAGTAATTTATAAGCAGGCTGCAAGCTTTGTCATGTGGGCAGAGTCTTAGGAAATGGAGGGGCTGATTTAGACGTCCCCTGGGCAGCCCCAGCACTGTTCCGCATACATGAAGCATGGCCTCTGACTAAGGCACTGCCGACTCACAAGGTTAAGGATTTTGTGGAAACAAAGGTTGCTTCTCATCTTGAGACTTTAAAGAATACTTTTCCTTCCAGAACACACTTTGCCTTTTTGCAGACACATATCATGTGTCATCAACTCTTTGTTTTAGGTGGTTCCCAGGTAACTGAATGGTAAGGGTTAAAAGAAATGACCTAGCTATATCAGAGAATGTGTTCGCCTGGAACAGTTGCCTGAAGGCATTACAGTGCTACTTATGAACACAATGTAAACCTTTCTTCATTGAGGAGATGAAGATTAATACAATAATAATGTATCCACAGATACCATAATCTTAGTGCAATAACTCTGCTTTTAGGATAGAAGACTGGACATGGTGGTATATGCCTATAATCCCAGCACTCTTTTAAAGAGACCAAGATGAATTTAGGCCAGTCTAGCACATTTTTATTTTTAAGGGCCACATAGAAAAACTCTGCCTCAAAAAAAAAGATTCATTTTTTAAAATATTTATTTATTTATTATATATACACTATTCTGTCTGTGTGTATGCCTGCAGGCCAGAAGAGGGCACCAGACCCTATTACAGATGGTTGTGAGCCACCATGTGGTTACTGGGAATTGAAATCAGGACCTTTGGAAGAGCAGGCAATGCTCTTAACCTCTGAGCCATCTCTTCAGCCCCCCCCCGCCAAAAAAAAGATTTTTTTATAGGACAAAGTTACCTATTGACTCTCTCACTCTCTATCTCTGTCTCTCTTTTCTCTGCACCATTCTCCGTCTCTCTATCTCTGTCTCTCTGTGACTGTCTCTGTCTCTCCTCTCATATACTTTTGAACAATACAATAGAAAGCTAAGATAGTGACATTTAACAGTTTATCACTTAACTTTGAGCCACAAAAAAAATGAAAAAAAAAAACTCTGAACTTTCCTGTGATCCAAAGAGCCAACCATACTTGTAAATTAAACACTCCAATAAACAGAATTGTAAGGAATTGATTTTCTGTCAAGAAATATTAGCATTCAAGAGTAAGGAATCTTAACAGGAATCTCAATCCATCGCTCATGCTGGCTAAAATAATTTACATGCTCCCGTGCTCACATTTCATCTGTCTAATGAACACATATCTGCGATTGAGCTTGGAAGACAATGACAATTCACACCTTCAGCGCATTGCTGAAAGCCATGCATCCTCATAGCTAGTGCAGAAAATCAACACTCCGGGACATGGTGTCAGAAGCTGTCCTTGAAATGTCAACATTGGCTGCCCCTCAGATGGCTGCAACATGAATGTCACAATGGTCCTCTTTGTTCTCTCTAAATCATCTTCTAGGAACTTGCAGAAACATATGGTGTTCATATGTTTCTTAATTTTGTAAAACTACCTAATTATAAAATCCCTAATGCAAATTCCTTTCTATGAATCTATTTATTTAATTTAGGTATTCAACTATTATCACTTGGCAATTCATTCAATGAATTCTAAAATTCATTTCACAAAATTATATTTTAAATATAAAAGACGCATGTAAACCTACATTTAACACCTGCTTACGTACGATTACTAGACACTCTTCTTCATGGTGGAATGGGATAAACTAATCTTTCTGGAAGGTAATTTGGTTAATACATATCAAATAATTAAAAAATATCAAGACCTTTTAGTAGTAGAGACTAAATTCCTCCTCCTAGAATCTAGAATCAAAGAAGTAATTTAAGATGCAGAGAGAATACAGAAGACCCTGTGGGTGATCATAAAATGCAGAGAGAAAAATATCAATACTGGAATATTACTTATCATAGTCACAATTAAAAGGAGTTTAAAATACTTAAATGCAGAAGAATGACTTTGATAAAAAGACACCATTCGCACCCACATGTCTGTTTTTCCGACAGGAGCAATACACTCTTGGAGAGTTTGTACAACCTTAGGGACAACATTGTGCTTTTTCGTTCAATAAAGGCATCAGTGGACCACACCATGCTTGACTAACAATCCCCATTTCCTGAAGCATCCGTAAGCAGTATCCCAACTTGACAGACTAATGCAGAATCTTTGGTCTTCCCTGTATTATAAATATTCTATTTTTCTTACAATGGATGTCTTTGTTCTTATTGCCAAGACATGTTAGGAAGAAAATTTTAAGCATGTGAGTTAATTTTGTTTGGCTCATAATTGAAAGAAAGACACCTGACCTTGACCTGGGGTCCTCAAGCTCTGATTCAGCTCTGTTACTGTCCAGCAGCCATGATTAAGTCTGTTTTGCATGAAATGAGAAGGGTAGATTCAAGTGTCTTCCAAAAATCTCTTTATGCCATGCCATTCCATTATTCTGAAGTTAATTAGCTATCAGCCTGCTCATATGGACTCTTTAGCAATATTTCAATTTTCTGAAATGTTTCAGAAGGGTTGGAGTCAAAGCATTTTATGGTCACCCACGGGGGCTTCTGGATTCTCTGACCATACTAATCTCCCCATTGTCACCCTGCCAAATGACAGAACTCACTTCATATGACACTCACTTGACAAATGGTCTGCTAGTTAGCTTACAGGGTACTCAAGGGATCAAGCAAAGGATTTAGCCTTCATCTGATTGAAGGTAATGAACCGAGACCAGTAACTAAATTTTATTCGCAGGGAGTGGGCCCTGTGATTGGTTGCTGATTGGCTCTACATCTGCATTTATCAGTATCTTATCATCTAAGGTACATTGGAATTCGGAATGAGCAGATATCAACACACAGATGGGAAATATAGGAGGTCTCTTGGAGTTGATTAGAAAAATCACTTAATGAAAATGTGAATTCATAGAACTCTCTTTCTCGCTCCCTTCCCTTCCCCTCCCTCCCGCCCCATCCCCTTTCTTGTCTTTGGATATGATCAGCTTGCGACCAGCTGGCTCTTGGTGTGGCCGCCCTCTTTGGCCCTTCCCACAGCTCGTCTGTGAGCGCTGTGCAGTCTATTTGCAATGCTCTGGAAGTTCCACACATTCAGACTCGCTGGAAACACCCCTCGGTGGACAACAGAGACTTATTTTACATCAACCTCTACCCAGATTATGCAGCTATCAGCAGGGCAGTCCTGGACCTGGTCCTCTATTACAACTGGAAAACAGTGACTGTGGTGTATGAAGACAGCACAGGTATGAGACTCACACAGGCCCTTCTTGGCCATAAATATTCTAACAGGCATGAGATTTGTCAGGTGGTGTGTACAGAAATACTCTCTCCCATACGCTAACTGAGAATTCTAAAAGAATTTCAGGATGCCATGTAGAGTGAATTCCACAAATTTAGCAACTTTAAAATGTAGGATTTTAAAAATACACCATCTTATAGATATAGATTGTGATCTTTTTACAGTGCTAATAGTGTGATTTTGTTAGTGCACCTCTACTGACAGTGTCATTGCAATTGTGGTGACCTAACTCAAGTGTCTAACAAGAAGAGTTATGCGTATATCTATAAACATGTATAACAATCAGATAAAAGCAGGAATTTACTTAGACATTATGCCACTGCAGTGAACTACTTCTTGGGAAAGGGACTGTGAATCCCAGGGAAGAGCCCAGCACAAAAGTTTGGAGCTTGGTCTGTAGCTATAGGCAGTACTGCAGTTACAGCTCATCCCGTAGCCATCTCAGAGCGCACTCAATAAACTCGTAGCCAATAGGCTACAATTGTTCGACCTGCTTATTTTAGGATGAAGAATAGAAGATGGTATCTAATTATCAGTAGATACTGTCTCTGATTCTAGTCGTTTTGAAGTTAGATTTGCTGGCACTTTCCCTTTTTGTTTCTCTTCATACTTCACATTTTTTGAAGCTCTGGTTTCTTTGTTAGCGTGTGCATGAAATGTGAGTGAGCGTGTGTGTGTGTGTGTGTGTGTGTGTGTGTGTGTTTGCACGTGCACGAGGAAGCCAGAGGTTGATACCAGTCTTCCCCGATTATTCTCCACAATTTTTCTTGAACAAGGTCTCTTTTCTCACTGAACCTAGAGCTCACTGATTCAGCTAGGCTGCCTAGCCAGTGACCTCCTCCTGTCTCTGTTCCTACCCCTATGTTGGGATTGCAAATGCGCAAAACCGTGGCCATCTTTTAACTTGAGATCTAGAAATCCAAACCCATGTCTCCAGGCTTGCACACTAGATCAGTTACTAACTGAGGTATCTTGTAAGCCCTAATTATCTTACCATCTCCTCCCTTTGGTTTAAGGTGAACCGATGAATCTCCCTTGTCTACATATTAAAGTACCAAATGTAGTTCAATGTTGAGTTGCCTCCACTGCCCATGTTCTGCTCATATGGGGTTTGATGAAAAGTCCAGCCCTTAACAATGCCCAAGTTCTTCCTACGTCCTCCTTCTGAGTGTGCGATGTTAAAACATCAACAGATACATTGGTGTCCTTCCACAATGTCAGAATTTATTGGGTGACAATAAATTCACAAGGTACAGCATTTCATTAGCAAACAATTCGCCAGAGAATCGCCTTTTACTTGATGTGTATGGAAGAGGCAAGCACAAGTTTTTGTTGTTGTTTATTTCCAATCTGGATTAGTAATGTTAATTATCAAATTATATTTTATATGTCATCCAGTCTATCTATCTCGATAGGAGTATGTGTAAATTATAGCATGGCTGCAAAGGCTTAGGCAAAGAATTTCAGAGATCTAAGAAACCAAAGCAGAGAAACTGGTAGTAAATTTCTACAGAAGATCTCCAGGGGCAAAGCAGTCTGAAAACAAACAACAAAAATAACCTGTTTTTGAAAAATATAGTAACTTAGGGCAGGACCCAGGATGACCTCAACATTCAACTGGTGAATGCACTCATTTTCCATGATCACAGTTAAATGTCACTTTTCTTTCAAAATTTCCAGGACTGCCAAAGGAAGGGAAGGCCTTTGGAAACGGAAACATTACACATTCTACTATTGGTCGGTGATGTGCTTACATCTCTAGGAGGCGAAGCATTCCTAAGAACTGAATTTCTGGCTTTGCTTAGAATGCGCGTCCTGGTATAGATCAGGCACGTGGAAAGAGATCAATATCTTCATGCACAAAGAATACTACTACTGGCAGTCCGACCTTTTTGTCAAGAATTTTGAATAGCTCTTTTCTCCATCTGCTGGGTTTGTAATAAGGCTAATGAAATTGGCAGTGAAGATTAGCAGGAAGAGGCACTTCTGGCACGTTTTCATTTTTCACTGCCCTTCTCCGCAAGCCTTCGCTCATACTCTTTCCCAGAAAATGAGTACCGTGCCGCCTCTATCCCGCATTAAACTCTGGCTCCATTTTATACTGTCAGATAAAGGTGACTATTATGGCCAGAAGTACCCATTTATGTATTTTTCCTATGCCTCATCTCATTTTCGAAACAAGCGAAAGCAATAGGTGATTAGACGTTTAACTCATAACTACGATACACTAAACAGTCCCTATCGGGAAGGAAAAGCCGCTGGCAGATGAAGTACCACTTTCACCTTCTGAACGTGCAGGATGGAAGCACAGTACCAGTGAACTCCACAAAGCATACTTAAGGGACCTTCAAGTAGTGTACCTAGATCTTTCCATGTTGCCTGTGTTTGTGAAGCACATGAGCTATTAAAATGAAAGTAGCTCTCATTCTAAGCAGCTCCCCTTGGCATACTCCCTTATTCTTTCTACATCCTCAGGAAAACTACGTCATCTAAAAAGAAAATAAATTATAGAAACGCCTGTGCTGAGGAATAAGGTTAAACAATGATATGGACGTTCTATAGTTTAAGGTATACGTAGACAAAATGTAATTAGAAAGGGGAAGTTACAAAAATTAATGCCCTAACCACCCACTAACACCACAGAACCCATTTATGAGTACCAGTCGCTTTGTTTAGCAAAAGCGTCAGCACACCATTCTTGCCATTGCTGACCATAAAGTAGAATGACCTTCGTAATTCTTGCTCTGTTCATCTGAGCTCATATGCTCGATAAATACTTGTTGAAATTAAAATCCCAAATGATTTTGTGTGTTACCAAATAAGTGAGAGATGACTCATGTTAAAATGATTTTGCCCTACAACATTAAAAATGTAAATGAATAATCAATTGAACCGTTAAATCGGAACCTAGAGAGTAAGTAGATCAACGGAGAGCAATAAAAGCAGACACTCGGCGACTCTGGGTGGGTTTAATAGTGCTTTAACTCGGGGTTCTCTGGTATAGTAATTACCTAGCCAGAAAAAGGAGGAAACAGCAAACATGAAGGAAAAGAAAGGACTTAGGTGTGCTCAGCACCCACGTCTACAACAGAATTAAGTACCCATTAAAGAGCACTTTATCGGGATTTGTTTAGTAGGAGTTTGTTAAATAGCCTGAAGCCAGCACAGATGTCATGGGACAAAATGCCCCATGACTCCCATCGAAGTCAACAGGAGCAGCGTGAAAGCCTCTAAGGACAGCAGTCAGTTCGCTCAAAACCTGCCAGCATGTTCTGTCCTCGACAAGCCAAAGGACTTGTCTCTAGAGCGTTCTTAGAAGAGTGATGCTTTGACATGCCTCACCACTTCCCTCCTTCCTTCCCGGGTGCACACATCAGTCACCTGCCCCAAGTCTCCCATTCTGTGGCAATTGAGACATCCTGAGAACTTGCTGTGCATAGGACCCCTCTCTGCTTCATTAGACACCCATGGAAGCCTGGCTGAGGACCAAATGCAGCATAAAGTCTAGTCAGCACTTCCTGCTTTCTCGGGGCCTGGTTCACCGAAATGCAGTCTCTGACAGTTTTGTAGAACACAGAGTCAGGAGCAAATGGTGCAGTGCCGTATTTTGGCCATACGGCCTGGACACAACTACTTTGCTGGTGTTCATATACACTATGTAGATGAGTGGACATAGTATGTAACAATAACACTTTATTTATAAAGGTATATATGCTTGGCTAGACTTGACCCTGGGCCTCTGGTTTGTCTTACCATAAAATATAAAGGAGAAGGACGGAAGTAGAGGAAGGGAGGGAAGGGGGAGAGACAGACAGACAGAACAAAAAGCAAGCATTTGTAAAAGCTGAGATTTACCCACATCTGTGAAGCTCTACAGCTGGTCTTTCATTCTTTTTTTTAAAAAAATAAACCATTGTTAACCTTTGCCTCATTCTTCCCAGGCGGCATCTTAGTTCACTTGACAAATTTTCTGCAGTGTAGGACAAAAGTGGGTGATACCTTATCTATCAGAGGTCATGACTAAAACTCTAGTGATAAGAAGAAATTAGGGATATAAAGGAATAATGGATTTATTTAACCAGATTTTCACATGATACAAGATCCTTCAGAATAAACACACACAAAAAAAAAACCAGGAAAAATCTGGGCTTCTGTGTGTGTGTTGTGTGTGTGTGTGTACGCATGCATGCATGATGTATGTATGTACATATGAATGTATGTGCAGTACAGGGATACTGTACATAGCAGGCAAATATTCTACCACTAAGATATTATTCCAGTCCTAAAGCTTTGTCTCTTATATTGAGTTTGAATGGAAAATGGACACCAGTGCAGAAATGTGAATGGCCAAAAGGAATGTAATGCTGATAGACATTGAAAAGGTCCCCTGCAGAATGGGCTCTCCGTAGTGGATAAGCTACACCAGAAACTGTCATGCTTGCATTTTTACACCAAATTCAGAAGCTGCATCAATTATGCTGCCTTTAATTACACTGAAGATTTTACTTGGCGGTGGCCAATGGCAGTCACAGGATCTTTTGTTGCAGCCTTAATCGCTAACCTTAACTCTTAGATCATGCATTCACCATCACATTAATGTTACAAAATGGCACTGAAGGGGTTTAAAGGCTGCAAGGCTGGAAGAGGCCTCACTGAAGGCACAGAGCTGACAGAGACGCCCAGAGCGCCATTGCTGGTGATTATACGGTAGAGAACTAAGCCACAGAGTCTTAACCATGCCCAGGGATGTTCTAAAAGCCAGGGCTGAGTCCAGTCAATTGGTGGCTCAAGGGGATTGTTTCAAGCAAAGGCTTGTTGTAAACTAAATCCCTGGATGAGGGTTTATTACCTGTTAATATTGCCACACATGCATCATATGATCTGAGGAGAGGTTGGTGGGTGCCACTGCACTCACTGTAGGATTCAATATCTCTTCTTTGACAGGAGCTTGATGAGGGACACCCCCCCCCCATGCTCCATTGACTGCTAAGGTTCCTAAGACCCCAGCTCTGACCATTCTTAGAGGGTTTTAGTACACCAATATCTCCATGTGTTCCTTGTTAAATTTGATAAGGTCATAGTTGGTGATGTTTCATTTGTAGAAATAACATTATGCTGGGTTGTTGGTTGTTCATTCACACAAGCAAGGTACAGGGTGTTCTACTCCAATATTTGCACTCAAAAGGAAATAAACAGCTATTTTATAATGGAATCATTCAGGGCACGGCACAGCCTGAAAATGACGGTTTTATGCAACATGGAGAAACATGGATTAGGACACAGCCTGTTCTTCCACCCAGCTCTCCTTGGCTCCCTTTGTTGCATTTGTTGTTGTTTTGTTTTGTTTTATTTGTTTGTTTGTATAGGTGGGGAAAATGCTTTCTCAATTGGAACTCCAATGGACAAAGGAAAGAGGTGGTTTGGAGAAGGGTGGCGGGCGGTGGTGGCGCACGCCTTTAATCCCAGCACTCGGGAGGCAGAGGCAGGTGGATCTCTGTGAGTTCGAGACCAGCCTGGTCTACAAGAGCTAGTTCCAGTGCAGGCTCCAAAGCTACAGAGAAACCCTGTCTCGAAAAACCAAAAAATAAAAAAATAAAATAAAAAAATAAAAAAAAGAGAAGGGTGGCGGGGTCTACACTGACTTTGGCAGGGGAGAGGGGAGAGAGAGCTGGAGGACAGGATGGTTGTAGGAATGTAGAAAGTCATCGCTCCTCAGACCTTCCACCCTTTTCTGGTTCAAGGAACTCAGCACTAGAATATGCCGTACTGTGTGCATGAGCCCCAACACTGTTAACAGACACTAATGATTAAAACAGTTGCTGATTCCTTTAAACTGATAACATTCTAAGGATGATTTCTTTACAAGGCTATGAAAAACATGAACTTGGCAGGCTAGAGAGGGTAGGTTTTCACCGTGTTTTATCACACTACATTAGTCAAACACCCACACAACTGGCATAGAGCAAGCAAGTAAACGCTAGACTACATTTCATCGGGAAAATCACATTTATGCCTAGGTTTTATTTCGTGACTAACTTAAGACAACCATGTTAGAGTTTGAATTTTCCTTCCTCTCTATTTAAATTTCCCCTTGGTCAATGGGTTTACTATCCATATCCAAGCAGAGCAGGTGAAGATTCTGAAATACCGGGGAAACCAAGCAAGGCAACACAGCACACATCCTTTGGATGATTCCCATGGCTGCTTCCAGTGGCTAAGCTCTAAATGGCTCCTTCTCTCAGTGTGTTTGCTACAAGCTGTTTGGTTTTGTCATAAGAAGGTGACTACGTTCTTTAAGTAATGTTCAAAATGAAGACATGCTTGAAGATATAAAAATCCGGATGAACCATTGGAAGTGAGTTTCTTATGTTCTCTGATGTCTCTCTCTCTTTCTTTCTCTCTCTCTCTCTCTCTCTCTCTCTCTCTCTCTCTCTCTTTCCTTCTCTCTCTCTCTCTCTCTCTTTTGTTCTTGCTCTAACACAAGAGGCAGAGAGACAGAATGATAGAACAAATCCCTTATTATAAGCATATACTACTAGCAAAAATGTTTCAACAGAAGCAAAAATATCTCTGACCTTTTGACTCCCCAACCTGTTTATCTAAACAAAACACAAAAGTAAATATTTAGCATATAAATAGCAGTCAATGTCATGAAGAAAGAGAAAGCAGCTAATGATGTTTGAGGGACTGGGCAGGGAGGAGTTTGGAAATTTATGCAGGGATGTCTGGGAAGTACTTATTAATAAACATCTAAGTAAAACCCCAAAAAAGTATAAGGGCCAAGCCATGCAGATACCTTGAGAAAGAATTATAAATCTCAGTTAGAAGGAACAACTGGGAAGATGGTCCTGGGCTTAAGTAACCCTCCAATGGCATCTCAGTGATGTACCCATTATTAAAAACCTTCCATTCATAAGAGCTAGAGAGATATTTGAATGGGTAAAAGCATTTGCTATGCAAGCCTGAAGAGCTCACTCAGGTCCAAGCACCTCATAATAAGCCAAGTATAGCAACACAGGTGCCTTAATCCCAGCACAGTGTGGAGAGGGCAGAGACAGGAGGATGACGTGGGGGTGCTGGCCACCATCTTGTTTCAGTTTCAATGAGAGTCCTGCCTCAAGAGCATAAGATGGAGAGTGATAAATATGTCAGGCCACCTGGCATCTCTAGTTATAATGTGTGTGCAGGAGCTCATGCGTCTACACACACAAGCACCCATTAAACACATATAACACTCAATATGTGCACACGCATGCATGTGCACACACACACTCACACAAAATGTAGCTACACACAGATAGAATAGAAGTCTCCCATCTACTAAAGTAATGGAATATATGATTAAAGCATCTTGGGCCATTATTTTAGACTTCTCTGAGCACACTATCTAGGCCCTAACCCACATACCTTCCAGCAACAGTAGAAGGGACTTTAGCACAAGCTTTCCCTAGTTCCTGCTTTACCTTGTGCCTAGATCTTCCTCTCTAAATTCATGATTATCCTGGCCCTCGCTTGGTTGTACTTATGTGGTCATGAAGAATGCTCAAGTGCAGGATATGTGAGCGAGATTTCAATGTCTGAATATTTCAGCTTAAAAGAAAAGAGACAGAACTTGAGAGAAAGGCGGCCACTCTTGCTGTCTGCATACTGAAGAGCAGGGCAATGCAATGAGGCTCTGACTAAACTCTTAAGAGGGTCAAGGGAGCAGCTTTGGCATAATTGAAAGCATGAGCTTCCAACCGACCAACAGGACTCTTGGGAGAGCATTTCTTGCTTTTCAAAGAGCTTCTTCCCTAGCCTCAGCAGGAGCTTTGTCACAGAAGGAACCTACTGTGGATTTCCACAGTATCCCATGATTTAATTTCCAATGCTGCATAGATTGCTTCCTGTAGAACTCAAACTCATGTTATACCATACCATCTTGATACCACCCTTCTAGAGTATATGTATGTGTGTGTGTATATATATATATGTATATATCATATATATGATACATTTACATATGATAAACAATATGGGAGAAAGAAAAAATAGAATATTAGGGAAAAACATGGAAGCCATGGTGCAATTTTCAGTGTTTGGGATCATGTCACATTTCAAAAGTGAGGTTGGAGCCAAAGTTGGAGCTGGTGAGGAGGTGAGCCGTGTGGTCCTAGAGGGTTCCAGGCAGAGCTAGCTGCTGGTGCAGGTGAAAGTGTGTCTGGTTATATTATGGAGCTAGTGAGGAAGTCAGTGTGACCGAAGCTGAGTTAAACGATATTAGTGGTGGAAGAGGTAAGGGGAGAGGGATTGACGGATGCCGTGGAACACTAGAGACCCCTGGAAGAGTTTGTGCTCTGTATGAAAGGGAAAGCCATTGAAGAGTGTCCTGAACAGGATCAAACCGGCAATGTATTAACGGATTATTCTGGCTGTTGTATCGACAAGGCACTCTAGAAGGGTGACAGTGGTCATAGCAACCTGTCAGATGACTCCTATCGAAACCAGGACAGGAAATGGCGATACTAGCATTGAAGTAAGACGGCATCAGCACTGGCAACATTTTAGAGACCGAACGAGCTTCCCCATCGAAGTGTCTCAATGTGTTCCCCATTTGCAGGCTTTCCCTGTATGCCCCATTTTCTTGCTGCCATTTGCATTTTAGTATGGGGTGTGTTTGAATAATGGATCAAACAGCAGAGAATCCTCCAGAAAGCTGTGGAAGCAGCACCGTGGATATTCCCAGCATGCACAAGTCAGCTTCTTCTGCTTTGACATTTTAAAGCTGTCCTATGTACCCATCACTACCTTTGTCACTGAATGACACAGACTTTGATGCATTAAACTCAAGTATCTGAGAAACTCCAGGCACTTCGGGTTGCAGACACTTCCCTCAATGGACTGATACAACATGGAAGGAGTAGAGTCCCATAACTCTCCTAAAGAAGCAGTTTTGCTGGCATTGCAGCTGAGTCATATGTCAAGGAAAACATATTGCCTTCCTTTGACATGAGACAAATGCCATATGGCAAGTTTATTTTTAAATCGTAGTAAGAACAGGAAATCTATGTTCTGTCTTCGGAACTATTAATGCTATGGTAAAAGCAAAGCAGGCTATGACTTCCCATAACTGTGGGTTAAGAGAAAACCATAATGATGATAATATCTTGAGACAGTAGAGGTTGGAAGACAGGGAGGTGAGTAAAAAGGTTATCTCTTCATCTTTAACACAAGCCAATGGATAGAGTTGCCATCAACTGAGATGGTAAAGGGTTTGGGTGCCGTTAACCTGTAGGAAGCCAGATGGCTATTGTCCTACATTCCTGTCTGTTGCTGTGGTTAAATTTTCTGACCAAAAGCAACTTAGGGAAGGCAAAGGTCAATTTAGCTTACAGTTCCAGGTTACAGTTCATAACAATCGGTCAAGGCAGGAACTCAAGCGGCTGGTCACCACCAGAGTCAAGAGCAGAGAGAAACAAACTCTTGCACCTTGACTGCCTCCTTCACTCTTAGACAATTCAGGACCCAGCCCATGCATGCTGGGTATGGCACAAATTCTAATTGTTCTTTACAATAAAACCCTGGAGTCAGATATAGGGATTAATGCTGAAACATCAGAGAAGCAAAGCCGGCAGCCACTAGTTCTTACCGAATCCTCAGACCAAATGGTGATCCTGACCCCAAGAACCTTCAGACAGAATGGTCTGAGTTCCTGTCTTCTCCTGCCTTATATTTCTTTCTCTGCCCAGCCATATCACTCCTGCTTCTACGTCCATAGTTCTGGGATCAAAGGTGTGAGCCATCACCACCTAGCTCTGTTTCTTTTTAAGACTTGTTAAAACTTTTTAAGACTGTGAGTCAGGGTGGCCTTGAACTCACAGAGGTTAGTCTGCCTCTATCTGCTGAGTGATGGGATTAAAGTTGCATACCACTGCCTAGCCTCTTGTGGCTAGCTCTGCCCTCTGATCTTCAGGCAAGCTTTATTTGTTACAGACCAAACAAAATATCACAACAGACAGGTCTTCTCACTTCAACTAACAATCGAGACAATCCCCCAAAGACAATGCCACAGGCCATCCTCTTCTAGATGATTCCTCAATTGGGACTCTCTTTCCAAGTGATTTTAGTGTGGCATGTTGTCATTGAAAACTAACCATCACAGATAGCAAGTGTTCATCCATGAATGTGCCAAATTTGAATTTTAGGCACACATAAATATCAAGCGGAGTTGTGAATAGAGGGGTCTGGATTTTAGGAGAGTAGTCTGGGCTTTGGGTGCAACTGTGAATAGAAAACACAGAATGCGCAAGGCAATGAGTGCCTGACAGAAAACCCAGTCCCAGATTCATGGCACATCGCTTCTAAGAGGTGTTGTGTTACCGCTTAGTCCTTGACTTGTTAGTTTATGATTTCCTTAAGTCATTTTTGGAATCCATCACAGCTGCATGAGATACCTAACCAGCGGTCTGCAACAGTTACTAGTCCTTGTACCACACATAGACAAAATTGTAGGGAAAGGATGATTTATGTGATTTTATTTTAAAATCAATATCTAATTAAATGGTTACTCCTTGAAGAACTGGTGGGACAGATAAGGAGGTGTGGCCTTATTGGAGGATATGTGTCATTGGAAGTGGATTTTGGAGTTTCAAAATCCCATCCCACACCCAGAATCTCTCTCTCTGTCTCTCTCTCTCTCTCTCAATCTCTGTGTGTGTGTATGTGTCTGTGTGCATGCGTACATGTTTGTGCATGTGTGTATAGGTCAGTAGTTCTAGCGTCAGTCTTATAAGGCAAGCACTACTCCCTGCTGATCCATTTAACCTATCCTCACGGCCCGTGTAACTCTATTACCATCTCCACTCTTCTCCAAACCCTCTTCTCCCCTTCTCATAGCTTCTCCTGATTTACTGAACTCCCCCACACTCACTCCCACACAAATACACCCACAAAAAAGCTAGAACCTGCAGATGAGACAGAATATACAGCATTTATCTCTCTGAGTCTGGGTCGTTTCACTTACTATGATATTTTTCCATCCATTTCTTCTTTCTTCAAATTTCGTAGCTTCATTATTATCTGTGCCTGAATCAAATTCCATTGTGTACATGTACATTCAGCCAGAATGAATTTGAAATGAGATTAACATACAAAGAAATGTCAGTGACTGAAAAAAATAAATTCTAAGAGAATCTATATAAAAACAAACATAAAAATAACAACTGGGATTGAATGCCAACATGTCACACACCCTTGGATACCCTAGTAAAATGATTTAAGGTCCCAGCCCTCATGTAAACAAGTGAAATATGTGCTCCGAGGACTGTTTTCAAATAATGACTGAAGTTTTGGTTTAGGGTTTTTTCAAATTAATTTATTTTGTATCACAACTGTAGTTTCCTGTCCCTCCTCTCCTCCCACCACCCTCTACTCCTCTTCTGTTTCTGTTCAGAAAATGGCAGGCTTCCCATGGATATCAACAAAGCATGGAATTTCAAGTCATGATAGGACTAAGCACCTCCCCTTGTCTGAAGGCTGGGCAACCTAGCATGAGGATTAGGTTTCCAAAAGCCAGCTAGAGACTTAGGAACAGCCCCACTCCCACTGTTAGGAGTCCTACAAGAAGACCAAGCTACGTGACTGTCAGATATGTCCAAAGGTCCTAGCTCAGTTCCATGTAGGCTCTCCGGCTGTCAGTTAAGACCCTATGAGTTCCTAGGAGCACAGGTCAGTTGTTTCTGTGGGTTTTCTGTCCTTGACCCCTCTGGCTCCTACAATCCTTCCTCCCTCTCTTCAGCAGAATTCTTCTAGCTGGGTCTAATGTTTGGCAGTGAGTTTCCAGTCTGTTTCCATCAATGACTAGATGAAGACTCTCTGACAACTATTGGATAGGCACCAGTCTAGGAATATAGCAGAATATCATTAGGTATCCCTACATTGACATATTTTTACTCCAATGATATTTGGCTCTGGGTCATCCAGCCTCTGGGTAATGGCACTCCAAGCAACATCAGGGGTGGCCTCACTCTCATGGCCTTGGACTCAGGCTGAACCTGTCAATGGTGGGCCACTTCCACAATCTCTGCACACCCTTACCCAGCACATTCCATATGCAGGAAAGACTGCAGGCCAAAGGTTGTGTGGCTAGGTTGGTGCCCCAGTCCTTCCACTGGAAATATTGCCTGGTCACAGGAGACAGCCAGTTCAGGCTAGGTATCCACCATTGCTAGGAGTCTTAGGCATATACCTCAATGCTCAATCATACCACAAGGACGCTTGCTCAACTATGTTCATAGCAGATTTATTTATAAAAGGTTGGAAACAACCTAGATGTCCCTCATCTGATGAATGGATAAAGAAAATGTGGTACATTTACACAATGGAGTACTACTGAGTTATTAAAAAAGTAATAACATCATGAATTTCAAGGCAGATGATGGAACTAGAAAAAAAATCATCCAGATTAAGGTAACATAAACTCAAAATGACCAACATGGTATGCACTCATTTATAAGTGGATATTAGCTGTAAAGTGAAGAACAAAGCTACAATCCACAGAGCCAGCATGGCTAGGTAACAAGGCGGGCCCAGGGGGAGGGTCATATAGATCTCCCTGGGAAGGGGAAGTCAAAGCGATCTCATGAGTGGGCTGGAGATGTGTCGGTATGGGAACATGAGGGACGGATGGGGAGAGTACTGAGAGAGATGACTGGAAAGGGGAACATTTAAGGTCAGGTAGAACTTGGTGCAAGGGAAACTCCCAGGAATCTTCAAGGGTGACTGAAGCTTTTGACTGTCCAGTGGATGCCCTTGCATTTACCTACAGGATAGCAGCAGAAATGAAGGGGATTCTGCTCACAGTCAGTGTCACATTAAGGACAGTAAACCTTTCACTGTCATTGTACACAGCTTAGCCCACTTGCTGTTAGGGACTACAATGCTGTTCAAATCCTCCTCAGTATGGGATAAAAGGTCCTTGCTATGGGATCTTAACAAGGCAACAATTCACAGTTCTTTTCTACTTCCTCTTCCTCTACTTGTTTAAACTTGTCATATATCCAATCCCAGTTCTCTGTCCAGAAAACTGCAAAGTTCAGAATTCTACTCAGGAAGTCAGCCTTGAGATATATGCAAGGGACGTTGCTTTTAGCTACCATAGATATTATCCAGAATTCAGGACCAGAATATATTGCTGGAGTTTACTGCAATATCGTCAAACTAAAGTATTTGGGTTAGGTTCCTCCATGAGTTCCTTTGTGATCAAAAGACACAATTTTTCCTTAGGATGCCTCTAACTCGCCTTTTTGTTGTCATTATAATTTTGAAACATCATATTCTGAAGCTCTGCACCCAGGCAGGCCACACTTCCCCAGGTAATTTGTGTCTCTCATTTCCATTTCTCAGCCCAGATTTTTCCTTCCCTCTGGAAGATTCCCAATTTATACATAGATGCCCTTAAGAATCCTATTAGATGTTGGTATATTAATATACCCACACATTTGTGAAATGCCATTTTGCATGTTCCTGAGTTCAAATGAAGAAGAAATTAACATTTAAAATGTGTGATCTGATCTTCAGGTCCCAATGGTTTATTACACTCATTTTTACAGCCTCAAACCCACTTGTATGGTGTAATGAACAGGGAATTGGATTAAGACTCAAGAAAACTGAGGCACTTTCTTTTTGAACTGAGACTCATTAAATAGAAAGGAGTAGATTAGACTGCGGTGTACAGGAGAGAGCCTCTCACACCGAGAGGTGTTCAGCTGCAATGGGAGGGGATTCCTGCATCAAGTAAGACTTTGACCTTTAAAGTCCCTTTCAATTCCTGATGTCTGTGCCTCATTCTCGGGGCTGACCTAGACAATTAACATCTCTGTGCCTCACTTTCCTCTCCATGAAATAGCTCCGGCACCTGAACACTTCCAAAGACTATTCTAGGTTTCGTGAGCATTTAGGAGGCAAGCAGCAGGCTGTGACAGAGAGGTAGTACAAATAGCAAGGCTATTGTTTGTTATGACTGGAGAAGACACGTAGCCTTTTACACACCCACTGGAAATAGAAGGGGTTTTGTTCCTCTTCCACATGCTCTGGCCCATGCCACAGCTCCTCAATACACGAGCAGATCAGCATAATTTCTGTGTCCTATTTGAATACACAGAGGAGACAACCAAAAATGTTTAGAATTGGCCACGTAGACACTTTTTAAATGTTATCTCTATATGCAGCCTAGCTCACATTCATGTGAAACAAACTGAATTGGCTCTAAAGCACTTTCAACTTTAAGTTTCTAATTGCATGCCTGGGAGTGAGGATCAGAGGGGACACTCATGATATTACTGCACAGCGATGGGTTTTGTCTTTGAACTTAGAGAAAAGTTTCAAGAGGTATACAATAAACTTGTGCACCCATGGTTTCATCCAGACGCAGTAGCCATTCCTAATAGACCAAATTTATTTTAATCTTCTGTCATTCTTTCAACATAAGAATAACTACAAGTGAGACATAGTGGTGTGGGAGGTCCTTCTGTCAATGTGTTGCTTTCATTGCTTAATGAATAAAGAAACTGCCTTGGCATGTTGATAGAGCAGAACTTAGGTAGTAGTGGAAGACAGAACTGAATGCTGGGAGAAAGAAAGGAGAGAGAATGCCATGGATCTGCCACTAGAGTAAGACGTGCTGCTGAAACTTAGCCAGCAAGCCAGTGCCACATAGCGATACACAGATTAATAGAAATGGGTTAAACTAAAATGAAAGAGTTAGCCAATAAGAAGTTAGAGCTAATGGGATAAGCAGTGATTTAATTAATACAGTTTCTGTGTGGTTATTCTGTATGGTTTTGGGCTAAGCTAGCCAGGCAGCCAGGATAAACAAACATGCCCTCCTCTTACAATCCACACCCGCATAAGCCTCACTTGACAGGCTGGGGCAGGAAGACCAGAAGTCCCAAGGCATCCTGGGGCTATACAGCATACTACACTTTGTCTCAAACTTTCAATATGTGGTGATCAAAACTCTGGGTTCCATTTTAAGAACCAAGCCAGGCAGTGGTGGCGCATGCCTTTAATCCCAGCACTCGGGAGGCAGAGGCAGGTGGATCTCTGTGAGTTCGAGACCAGCCTGGTCTACAAGAGCTAGTTCCAGTGCAGTCTCCAAGGCCACAGAGAAACCCTGTCTTGAAAAAACAAAAAAAAATTAAAATAAAAAAATAAGAACCATTAGAAATGTACGAGTAACAATAGCTATGAGCTCTATAGAACCACTGGAAAGTAAATTGTAGATATTTTGGCTTTTTTGCTTACTAATACATTGTTGTGCCTACTTTAGAAACCAGCTTTCTTCACTACAGCCACACACCAATTCATCAAATGTAGGAAGCTTAGCCATGACGCAATACTGTCTCGCAAACTCATCCTTCATCTTTTCCCTAATTGCCCCAGTAGCATTCATTGGATTTCATTGTGGCATCTCTTTTGTCTTCTTTGGTCCAGAGCCTTCCTCTCACATTCATGACATTGATAGTCATGGAGAGTCAAGATGAGATCAGTTTTATATAATATTACTTGTATACTGAGGATTCTGTCCCACCTGCTTCCACAACCATTCAGTCCCAAATAAATACACAGAGGCTTATATTAGTTATAAACTGTTTGGCCTGTTCGTCAGAATTATTACTAACTAGCTCTTACAACTTAAATTAACACATTATTCTTATCTGTGTTTAGTCACATGACTTGATACCATTTCTCAGTAAGGCATTATCTCTTGCTTCCTCTGCATTTGGTTGGCAACTGTGTCTCTGCTTTTCCTCTTTCCAGAATTCTCTTAGTCTGGCTACCCTGCCTGGATACCGGCCAATATTTCTTGCCTGTCTACTGGTCAATCAGCATTTTATTAAACCAATATGAGTGACAAATCTTTAGTATGTACAAGAGAATTATCCCACAGAAGTCATTCACTTGGGTCTGTCTGGTCCATTCCTGATCTTCATTTCAATCTAAAATGCCTCCACCTAGATGGGCTAGAGAAACAACTACATTCCTAGTTTAGCAAGTACCATTGGTATTGCCTGTAACATAAGTCTTGTCAGGGTTGGGTCACCTGATCAGGACAGGCATCCAAATGAGGATGCCAGAAAGCTTGGGGCTGCTCTTAAATCCATTTCCTTTTCCTAAGGTCATTATCTGTTTAACAAATAATTTTAACTAGTCATTACAATGAAACATGAAATGCTTGATTGATTACCACAAACTGCAAATATAAAGGAAAGTTTTCAGTGAATGTTCTCTCCTGTGAAGGGAGAAAGCCTTCTAAACTGTAAATTCTGCATCATTTCCCATGAAGGCAGCTATTGCTTCGGGAAGACGGGTTGTAAAGTCACTGCCCTTCTCACACCTTGGGTCTATAACCTTTCCATCTGCAGAGCCTTCCTTCCCCAAGCGAATTCACCTAACACGCCGAAGAAGGGGTCTTCTCCTTTATAAGCTCAGTCATAAGATTCTATAAAGAGAAAATTATGCCAATTAGAAACTGACCTTCTGTATTAACTTATGCTCTTCTCCCTCTCTTGGCATGAAAATCTTTCTTTGCTGAAACTATTATGAAAGTGGTTGGTCACAGCATGCCAAGAGAAGCTCTGATGCATTTATTCTGGGATAGATTTTGCTTTCTCTATTTGCTGGCCTAGTAACTCGGTTAGTTGAACCATTCATTCAATCATTTGTTCCAAAATACAAGAACCGGGCAGGGTCACTGATTAAGGAGAAATAACCCTACTTGGGAATCAGGAGGCAGACTTGATATGACTGTCACCTCCAGTTGCTCTAGCCTATAGTAGGCCCAGCCAGCTTTCTATGTCTGAAATCAAGAGGCAAATGATATTCCACCCACGCAGGGATGTTTTCCAGCATGAAAATCTCTTCTGAACTTTAAAGGCTTTGCAGAGTTCAGTACAGGCTTAGGATCTCATGAGCACCCAGGAAACACATCCTCTTGAATGTGAATGAATGAATTGGGAACTGGAGTCTGTCAACTTTAAATGCCAACAGGATCCTGGCTAAGAAGATGTGCTTCAAGGTTGACATTCCATTCAACAAAGCAGAAGGGGCAGCTCTTTCCAGCATATGAAATGTATTTTTAAAATGTTTTCTCTGTTTTGTCTAAAGGAAATATTGAGCTCTCTTAGGTGGCCATGCTCAAGCAGAAAAAGAAAAAAAAATGTGATAGCAGAACATGAAGCCTGAACAAAGGAAGAGAGGAAAATCTGTCTCTGGCTCTGGTTTTCCTCCTCATCAAACCATTTGAAGCTTCCATGCCCCCTCAGCACCAATAGCCTGTATTTATAAGGCAGGGTGGGGACACAAAAAGATAGAATATTAGACTCACAAATAATTTTAATATATGGTTCCTGCTAGCTATCCCTATAGCCCCAAGTAAGTTATTTAATTGCTCTGGGCCTTGGCTTCTGTATCTGAAAAAATAAACATGATAAATTGCTTCATAGTGCTATTATGAGGTTTAACTAATAAAAGAAATAACACATACATCCATATGAATATGGATATATATATATATACACACACACACACACACACACACACACACACACACACACACACACACACACATATATATTCTCCATTCCACCCCCAACTTCATTCTTAGCACTTGGTGGTGGTTCAGAAAAAGAAACTTAGTGGGTTTAAAAAAAGAGGAGTGTTTCAGTTTTAGTTCTTGACTGATTTGAAAAGGAGTAAGAGCCCAAGAAGACTGCTGTTCTAATTTTGATTTTTTATGAAAAGAAGAAAGGGGTGGGTGGAAAATATGCTAACTCCTAAATGGTTCTGCAACAGTATCCCTCATCTCCACTCAGTTTAACTCTAAAAATAGTGTCTTGAAAAACTGGCCACACTTCAGAATCAAACCTGTCTCCTGTGTTGGAGAAGCCTTTCCAATGGAAGCTGAAACAAATGGGACTACTGGGGGAGAGCAATAAAAAATAACAGAGAAAGAAGCAGAGGTCTCACGTCTGAAAGGGGCTGGAAACCATGTGCCATCCTGAAGCAGGCACAGCGCAATTTCCATCTGAACACTCATAAAGTTTAATATTCTCTGTTGATTACTTCTAGCTAACAAATCCCGAAGGCACTGAACTGCAGACTTCCTTTTAAAGTAGGTTTTCCTATGTGATTGGAGTCCTTGAGAGAAGCGGGGGCAGCATCATGCAGTCTAACAAACACCAGGTAACATCAGGGACCTGAGACGGAGCTTTTCCACAGCTGTACACCTTGCCTAACAATGGACTTCTATTAGGGAAAAGTGCATCTCGGGTGAATCCAGACCTGTGGCAAAGCAAATATTCTGTCAACTTAGGCCGTTGTGTACACTTTGCTACAACTACCAGCAGTTTTATTTTAAATGACATTTCTGCTTTCACCATCCTACTCACCCCAAATCCTATAGTACGTTTTCATAAAAAAAAAAAAGGACTTAACCAACACATCATTCTAATGTATTAGCAAGAGTCATAAGGAGCCATTTATAAATAGTCTGATTATAAGATTACACAAAGCAAGTTGCCTAATTAGCTGGTCAATGACATGCTACAAATAAATATTAGTTGACACGTTTTCGTTAGTTAGCAACCCCAAGAAATCCTTGTAATCATTGATATTTTAAAAGATACCAGGAGTTCAGATTGGAAAGATGGCTCAGCTCTTGCAGAGGACCAGAATTCAGCTCCCAGTATTCACTTCAGTCAGCCTACAACTTACATTATTCCAGATCCAGGGCATCTGATGCCCTCTACTGGCCTCTGCTGGTCCAGGCACATACACACGCACATGCATGCACACTCACACACATATGCATAAGAACAGATTTTTGAAAATACATTCTAAAAATGGTAACAGGTGCCATTTCGTTGAGTACCTCTAGAAACTTCAAGCAAGCTTTTGTTTGTTGAAATTGCATAGTCACGGACTTGATATGTTAAAGACTTGGAGTGTTGGCTGAGAGGCTGAAAGGACAACTGCATGCTAAATAAATTCAAAATGCACTTGGGAAAATTGTGCTTCCAAGCCACACAGCCCCACAAATGGGAAATATCAGTGCAATCTACCAGAAAAGGGGCGATGACAAATAGGAAGTCAATAATGTAACCTTTAGGTTGGTGGCCTCTAGATACATTTTGGGAATGTTCTGCCTTGACTGTAAATGGCAATAAACAACACAGATCCATCTCTGGTGTGTGATTGGATGCTATTTTCCAGGTCTAATTCGCTTGCAAGAGCTCATCAAAGCTCCCTCCAGATACAACATTAAAATCAAAATCCGCCAGCTGCCCTCTGGGAATAAAGATGCCAAACCTCTGCTCAAGGAGATGAAGAAAGGCAAGGAGTTTTATGTGATATTTGATTGTTCACACGAGACGGCTGCTGAAATCCTTAAGCAGGTAAGAGGTCTATGGATGGGGGCAAAAGATGGGAGAAATACATTTTGTCCTTTTTCAAAAAAAAATGGCCTTTGGTTTTGGTTTTCACTTGCTGCAGCTTGGTACAGCAACATTGTGTAGGATGAGGCAAAGACTAATTTCAGACCCCTTTTAAGGAGCCAAGGGTATGGTTAGTTCAGATCCGATTGTGCTGTGTGAAGAGCTCTGTATGTGCTGTGCAGTAAGTGTACCCTGCTAGCAGATGGGAAGAGATGGTAAATTCTCTAGGTGCTGCAAATATCTGTATTCTTTACACCTTCTGAGATGATCCGGCCACATCTTATTTGTGCCGTGTCTGACTTACTTGACAAGGCCTCTGTGGCCTATGTTGCAGGATTGCAAGCACAATAGAAAGGGGATGGACCAATCTCAGCCCAGAGAAGATACTTCTCTCGTTATGGACAGCAACCTTCTTTGCCTTCATCTCCAGAGGATGTGGATGGAAATAGGCAATTAAAAAGTTTTTCACAGATGAAAAGTGTCAGTCATGTTTATAAAAATAATAAAACAGTTATAAATGAGTGTCTGAGGACTTTGGTCTAGCACCCAAAGAAGAAAATTGAGAATCTTTCAAAGATAAAGCACTGATTCACAGTCCTCCCTACAGAGTGATTCTAGTTCCCAGGGACTTGTGGCAACAGCTGTATGCACTGGAGTTGTCATACTTTGGGCACTAGAGTACCACACTAAAGATTGTAGATTTAGGACAGAACTACAGCTAGAAAGTATATATGTGCATCTAGAAATACTAGTTTCAAATATGATCAGAAAGAAATCAAAGAACATCTGGAGGGATATCAGGAAATAATCATATGTAGCTTTTACACTTAAATAGATTTGTCACATAGCCAATATCCTTATCCATATTTTAAAATAATGCATACAATATAAATTGTGCATAATGGTTAAAAACACCAGAGGTTGTTAACGGATGGCAATTTCATAAGTGCACCAGCAGCTTCCGATAAATGAGCACTGTGATTCTTGAACCACTGGTACAGTCATGTATCCTGGGGCTCCATGGGTCTATGACCATACTTGTGGAGCACTTCTGCAGACACTGAGTTAAAAATTAGAGCTGTGATTGCACCAGAAGGACATACTAAGAAAGTCCAGTCATTTGTCTGTATTACCCATGGAATGATTGTACTAAAAGATTCTACGGAGAACTGCCTTATCTTAAGGCTCCATTTGCACAGCTTACCACAGCTGATTAAAGTACACAATGAGGTGTAGATCAGAACTTGAAAAAATAAAAACACCCAGATTTTATGTGTAATTCTCAAAATGCAAAGAAGCAAGCCTTTCCCAAGAGGCCCCTATGGCAGAGCGTGGAGATGTATTACCTTCAAGAGAATGACTTTCTAGTGAGATGTATGTGGTATTCAGTCTGACTCACACAACTAGCTACATCTTTCCCAAAAGACAGGCCTGAGATAAGCAAGAGAAGACTGGCCTGTGTCCTGGCTGTGAGACTTTTCCTTCTTTATTGATAAATATAAACATAATGATCCTTTCTTAGGAGTAATATTTTTAGTGGCTTATGGATTATATCTTTCAAAAACAATCAAAATAGAAATCAAAACCTATAAGAGAAGCACTCCAGAAATCTGTCTGGTAGTGATGAAGGTCTGGGGATGGGAGTGGGAAATAGGATTGTCTCTCCTTTGTTCTGGCCATTGGTGCAAAAGCTTCTTTCACCTTCATCTTAGGTCTGCAAACTGTGTTTACCTTTTCTGATCATTTTAGTGCTAAGATTGCCAGTGAAGTTTAGTGGAAGTTGCAAGAAGCTACTCAGCTACCGTTTTCAAATTTATTCTTCTCTCATACATTATATCCTTACCACAGATTCCCCTCCCTCTTCTCCTCCCAGTCCCTCCCTCACCAAACTTCCCTTGCCCCCAGATTCTCTCCTTCCCCTTTTTCCTTTAGAAAAGGGCAGGCCTCCCAGAGATATCCACTGATCAGGGCCTAACAAGATATAATATGACACAATACATTAAGGCTGGATGAGGCAACCCAGTGGGAGAAAATGGGTCCCAAGTGCAGGCAAACGATTCAGAGACACCCCCACACCCATTATTGGGAGTCACACATGAACACCAAGCTACACACCATAAATTATATGCAGAAAACCTAGCTTAGACACAAATAAGGCCCATGTTTGTCACTTCAGTTTATGTGAGACTCTATGAGTCCTACTTAGTTGATTCTGTAGGTTTTCTTGAGTTATCCTTGACATTCTGGCTCCTACAATCCTTCCTCCCCCTCTTCCACAGGATTACTCATATTTCAGGGTGAGGTGGAAATTTAGTGCAATAGAAATTCCCAGGAATCTACTAGGATGACCTTAATTATGACTCCTAGTAATTAGGAATATGGAGTCTGCACCAATAACCAGACATGGCTTTCAATAGAGAGACTGAGACATCAACCCAGTCATGAAACCTTCTTACATGCCTGCAAGATGTGCTGGGGTAAAATGTCAGAGAACTTGTGGGAGTGGCCAACTAATGACTGATCCACCTTGAGACACACATCACAGAGAGGGAACCCATGCCTCTCCTCATATTGCGTGGAGGTCCCGGAACCAGTCTGGATATAGCCAGGAGACCTAGAAAAGAACCAAACACATTGGGGAGGGGGACTCAAAGAAATGATTTCTAATGATATTCTACTGTACTCATAGACCGGAGCCTAGCATAATCATCTTCAGAGAGGCTTCACTCAGCAACTAATGGGAGCAGATTTTTTTTTTCTTAGACCCACTGAAGGGACTTCCTCCTGCCTGTATGAGCAATGGAATGGGACCCTCTCCAGGAGCATGGGTAACCTCTCAGGGCACACATTACTGAAGAAAACTGGATCTTCCTTTTCCAGAAGCCACCAGTGACCAATAGCTAGGGATGCAACTTCATGAGGTCCTTCCCATCTATGCTGCGACTTTTGGCTAGCTTGATCTTGTGTAACTTTTTGCATGCATCCTCAGACACAATTAGTTTATACATTGTCATATCTGAGAAATACTAACTCACTGGAGAATTCTGCTCCCTCTGGCTCCACAAAATTTTGTTTCCTCTTACACAATGACCCCTTAGCCTTGAGGATAACAAGTCGATTATCATTTTTAATAATGACAAGCAAGTAGTTTTGAGGAAAGAACCCGTCACAAAGCTTCCACTGTATGCAAATGCAGTTACTGCCTTTGCGTTGGCTGCAGAAGACCTAAGCTGGCCTTGTAGGGAGGCACTAAACAGCTAGAGCCTATTGTATTGAATACTCAGAGTTTACTATTCATGTTAAAATAAACCCAAGCCCTCTGTGTGATTCTCTTTAAGTGACTCCATTAGCTTTGGGCATTGACCTATAAAAAAACAAGACATATACCTTGACTATAGCTGTCTAAGGAGTTATCTCGGGGAGTGGAGAATTCAGGCATCTAAAGCTGATTCTAGTTACAATTCACTAAAGGTAAAGAAAATGAAGGAGGCTCATGTCCTTGATGGAGGACTTTGCTAGATGATAATTGTGATGTCTGGATTCTTACACTCCCATGGCATGCATTCTGAGGTGAGTTAGGCATCCTTACTTAGGAATAGAAGAAACTGGTGCTCTGCTAGGAAAAAAGGCCCATACAACTGGACCCTGTCAAGCCAGGCTGCCAAATGGTCTTTGCAGGCAGCCAGATATTAAAGACTATGAAATTATGTTACCATGAAGGACCCTCTTTTGCAATGAACTGTCAGAAGCAGGCTGCCAAAAATCTGTAGGAAAAAACACATCTACTTGCTTCTGTTCTTTCTATGAGGTTGGTATTAATAACTTTCCTTTTCTGTGTATAAAAATTACTACTGAGAGCGCTATTCCAGGTCAGTCTGGCTTTCCTCTTCCTGTTTTCATCAGTGCTTGGATCTTCCCTGCACCATCACTACATTTTCTCTCCTGTAAATGCTTCTTAAGAGAAAAATGAAATTAAACACACCTTAAGGAAGGTATTTGACATTTATCTGAAAGTTAAAAAAGTGGAGACACGTCTACAGTTATTATTGAGCACGATAATCACTTGGCGGAGTGATTATCCCTATTCATATTGAACAAGTGCTATATGATGAGAATCTGGGATGTTATTTCCCCAAAATTAGTTTGAAATTCAAATGTCAAGACTTGATTAAACTAGAAAAGAGAGCAGCTTTCTCATGAACATACTGCCTTTGCAAATGTCTGCAGTCCCAGTTTCCCCCAAGCAGCCGAGGGGTCACAAGGACCAGGTCACAGGTCAAAGCCACCCCCCCATACACCTCATTCATGTATCACTTTACAGAGAACATCCTGATATCCTATCTGCTGTGTCCCTTCCTTACTCTAACACCCCAAAGTCCTTCTCCTTTCTCCAGTGGCTATCACACATATGCACCTTTTCACATGGAGTCATTCTTTGAGGAAATGCCTGACAGGTAATGAGTTTCTATGATGAAGAGAAGGGTAGGAAGACATTTTATGTTGAACTCTCTGCTGGCGCCTGACTGCAGGCTGGGATTTAATGACCCATCACTTCAGCAGGATTAGTAACCTTCTTCTATTCCAGTTGAAAACTGATGCTCAGAGATCATAATTTCTTCTTCTATGAACTGAGTAATTTTTAATATAAAACATTAAGTCCTGCAGGGACTTGAACCTTCCTCTTTCTAGACTTCTTACAAGATTGTAGCCTCCAGCAATCTACACACCCAAGGCAGAGATATGGGACCTAAGTGCACAGTGACCTGATTAGTCTGTATTCCCTATTAGGCAGTAAGCCCCAGAGGGACAGGACATTTTCTCTGTTTACTTACGTCCCCAGCACTTGCTATGTTATATCACATAGTGAGTGTATCGTGCAATGATTGAATAAAGAAATGAATGAATCAGCAACTGTATTAGAGTCTTTCAATGCGTGATCTCCAAAGTAATCTCCCTTCTACCCACCTACAGTGCAGCAATCCTGTAAAGGAGATAGCTCACTAGCTGAATGCTTAGCTAGCATACTTAAGTAAGGCAAGGTACATTGTATGCTAAGAATGGTGTACTTCCAGCTCCACCAAGGAACATTTGGGCCAGTCATTCCTTGAGGCTTCAGTTTCCTCAAAAGTCAAGCTTCATCCTATTTGAGATCTTACAGCAGTAAAAAATAAAAATGGCTGTGAACCTATGACTCCACTACAGAAAAATCAGTTTGGCACTTTGGACAGGGTCAATTTTGCTTTTAACTTTTATAATCTAGGTGAGCAAAGAAACCCCTTTCTGGCATAGTGGCTTATAGAGGGGAGGGAAGCCTCTGTGGGGGATCCATCCCTTAGGAAAACAGCGGTGGGGCTCAGCCAACTTCCTGAGCTGGAAAACAGTCCAGAGTGATCTTGAGCCTCTTTTTTTCAATTGGGAAACCTACTCTGTATTACAGGAGTATGCGCTTCAGAAGAGTAGTATCTTCCCCACAATGCTTATGGCAGCAGAGAGGCAGTGAGCTAGAACTGAGCTATAAAACACTTTGAATGGAAAATATTTTATAAAATTATATTGCATTCTTTCCTATCAACATGTTTATACTCTTGCATGTTTCCCTTTCTTTCTGTTCTCATTCAATTAGCATAAAAACAAGGTCACAAAGAAAATGTGTTTTCTTAAATGCTTAGCTTCTTTCCTAAGAAGTATGATGGCAATGCTGATTAATCAAATAATTCTGTGCATTGATTTTTTTGCCTTGATGTGTTGTGCCCACAGGCTGTGATGAGGGCAAACAGAGGTGATTAGACAAGGCTCATACAATCACTCTTTGTCTCTCAGAACGAAAACCACCACTGAGCACAGCCACACAATGCTGAGAAGTGCAAACCTGTGCCTTATAACTGGCATCTTAGTCCATCTTTTCTAATAACAGACATACAGGGTAGACCAGATATCCTAAGGACTACTGTTGTCTAACGCCTGTTGTATGCAAGGCTCTGTGCTAAAGATACTTGGTGTAGCATTCATGTCATTGCTATAAGAACATGCCTCACCCCTCAAAAAAATCTCTGTACAAGAAAATGATTGTTCAGAGAGATTATGCATCCTGGATAATATCACATAGCCAGTAAGTAGCAAAATAGGGTTTAAAACTTATCTAAGGAATTAAACAAACTAAAGGTTTGGATTGTTTTTGTTGCGTATGAGATGCCAACTGATTAGTACAGTTATCAAATCTAGAATATATGTTGTGTTAGCTTCTACTTCTTACAGAAAGTTGTTTCCCTTTATTCTCAGATACCTAATGGTTCCTATATCTATAGAAGGTCCATATATATATGCCAATGCATATAACCCCATGGACAAGGATAGAACATGGTTGAGATAGTAGAAAAAGTCATTCTATATTTCAGTAGTTTTGAAAATTAAAGATGTCAAGGTACAAGCAACAGCAACACAGCAGTAAACCTCTGCCTGCCCTCTGAGGGCAAAAGGAGGCACAGAAAATGAGGTCACAAAAACATATCCACTTAATGACTACAACTTGGTCTAAAACCATGAATTCACTTTGTAAACTAATAAGGGACTGTAAGTAGAAACAGAGAGACAATGAGTAGAAACTTGGTTGTCTAGTTGGAAGTATTTGACTCTTTCCCCCAAATAATTTAATAAATAACTTTTATGCATTTGGTACTATTTGCCAGCACATGCTATCTATTTGGCTAAAATGATTTCTTTTTATCAGCTTAAAATAACGGCACACTACAAGTAATAGAGATGGCAGAGCTGATGCCCTCCTTGCCTGAGTTGTTAATGGTCATTTATATACACCCCAGGTAGAAAATCTACTACCTTTGCTCCAGCTTCATCACCTCACCTACAAATGGGATTATTGAATTCCAAGCAGGCTATGCATGTCTTCAGCTTAGAGCTCCCATATTTTCCCATGTTCATGGATTCTCTCGCCGGAGTAGAAATGTAAAGAATTTTCACACTGCTTTGTACTTAGTAGGCTGTCTAAGAAATGAGGACTTAATTAAGCAATACATTATATTTTAAGTTCTTCAAGTCCTTTGATGGTCTTTGAGACAGCTAATTGATCAGTTCATTACTGTGGATAAATCCTTATGACATAATCATGATGTATCTCAATTTACACTAACTGGATGATAATTTGTAGTATATTATACAATTATTTTGGCAGTATGTTCTCATTATAATTATGCTTCTCTCAGGCTGATATCAAAGTATATTTAGAGCTCCTGAGCATATAGTTAGTTCTAGCAATAAGGAGCAGTTCACAGATATAAATGTTCTATCTAAATCATACAACAATTAATTGACCTTTGTGAATAGCCAACAATTTACTGGAAATGTGCTCCAATCAACCATGTTCATATTATTTAGAATGCCCACTTGAAGATTCTACAAATCCTCTAAAAAGTATATTTAGAAGACTGAAATAGGTTTGAACTTCAAATAGCAAGCAATAAAATGTTATAGATGTATTTCCATATATTTCTTCTCAGAAATATGCCAATGCTTCATTCCAGCCCCATCAAAATTTGGCTTTAATAGAAGATAAAAATGTATCCTGGGT
>JAQHUG010000022.1:4745249-4773963 GCA_028555095.1 Dicrostonyx torquatus | reverse complement strand
TGGCAGCACAACTGGTAGTGCCAGGCATAATTCAGCACTGCTTTGGTTTCTCACCTTGGTGCTGGTTAAATACTGAGAAATGTGTTTTGCATGACAAATTAAAAGCAATTAAATCGATTCTGTACATGGAGCAAGAAGCCCAGAACTCATGGGCAGGGAGCAGAAACTGTAAGCTGCACAAGTCATCATACAGCAGGGAATTTCCGCAGTAGGAAGGGTGGGATCGTGCACAAGCTTGGAAAATTTCCAAGTAGCCACATGCAGTTAGCTCCACTGTGGTGGGGGGTTTATAAAAACCACTTAGTAGGTAAAAGCAAGCCAAGTAGGTGGGAGTGGGAGACTTTCTGGGCTGTGGACCAGTTAGGCCTTTAAGCCGGTCCACCTAGTAAGTGTAGAGTTCTTACCTATGTGGAGGGAAGATAAGAAGGGCACTAAAAAGAAATCCTACACTAGCTCAGAATTGAGTATAATAAAGGGTTATTTATTTAGGGGTTGACTCACATATTGCAGTCCTCTGCACGAATGGGGAACAGGAACTGAATCTCGCAGCCAGAAGAGAGGGCAACCGTGTGTACTTTACTCAGCATTTATAGTATAAGAGGCCTTGCCCAAGTGGGCGGGTAACTTAAAGGTTACTGGTGGTAGGAATTTCTACAGCACTACCAAGCACATCTGCTTCTTCAACACTGCAAAAATGAAAAAAAAATCTTACCAAAAATGTCTTCCCTTATAACTTCAAACACCTATTAATCAAACTGTCATCTGGGATATCCTGTGACACATGAATTTTATTTCTCTTCAGCTAATACTTTCAGGGTTCTTTCTGTATGCCCAATAGTATACTGTGATGAAGGAATAAGAAAACTTTTAAAACCCTAGCCTAATAAATAAGGTCATCATCTAGACCAGATGATTTGTTATTTTATGCCTTTATATGTGAAATGCAATTTCACATGTTCACGTCATGATGAAAAACACCAAATTTAACAGTGCATACAGAGTGCTAGGCCAGTACTAATATATAAGACACACAACCTGTCGTAGGTTATCATCATCCATACCAAGGGTGACATCACGCTTCTTGATCCCAATTTTCAGTGTTTGCATAACCTTTTACATCATATAATGACAGTGATTCTAAGGCCATCCCTCAGGGTGACAAACCAGGTCTTCACATCTAACAAAAGTTGTACTTTGTCTTCAAATCTGATGAAGACAGAACCAGATCTTCATGTCTCGTGGGGGTCAAGTCAGGTCTTCTACCTGTTGAAGGCTAAGACAATTTTTCATATATAATGTAGCTCAAAATAAAGGTCAAACCATGTCTTCAGATATGAGAAAGTTGAACCAAATCTTTAAAGGTAGTGAAGATGGAACAAACCTTCATATCTGATGGAGAGCAAATTAGGTTCTCATATCTTACGAAGGTCAAGCCAGATCTTCATATCTGATAAAAGCTAAACCAAGTATTCATATATAAGGAAGTTTAGTCTACATATCTGACAAAGGTCAAACCAGGTCTTTGTATCTGATGACCATCCTGATGACCATTGTTAAATCACCATCCTGGATTTCTGACTCTCGCCCTTTCAGCTTCCAGTCCTCTTGCTTCTACCCTAAAAGGGTACCTTGTATCTACACAGATAAACCACAGTAATTACCTCATCTTCAAACCCATGATCCCATAACATGTACAGTCTCTTTTGCCATGTAAATAATCATGTGAATATGTACTCAAGTCAGAATGTGCAACACCTATAGGGAACTTCAGTCTACTTCAGAAGAAAATGGAATTCTTCTGAATATCAGGGACTTTTGGACTCATTGTGATTCTCTTTTAATAAACTGTCCTTTAGGAGTTAACATTGATTTAATGTGGAAGAAAATGTTGACAATGAAAATATATCAAAAGAGTAGCCTATTCCTCACTTATTCCATTGATGACAGACATTACAATTCACGTAGACTAAAACTATCCCTTTTAAAGAAAGTATGGATGTGACTGTAAGTATCACAGAAAAAAAATGATGTACCCTAGAGCTCAAATTTATATCTTAAAATCATTTCTCTGCTTCCTAATGCCATCCCACTCTGAAGATTTTTATGCAGAAGGAGACTATCCCTGTCTGGAAAAAAAAATTTTACTTCAGCTACAGTGTCCACTACACATTGGGAAGATATTCATTTGAAATTATTGACTAGAAGCCATGTCTGATAGCTAGAACTTCATCCTTCTAAAGAGTAAACTATAAAAGTAGCAATATACTTTGGTTTTGTCAATATAAACTTCCAGTACATGCATTTTTTCAAGGGAAGAAGCAGTAATAAAAAGCCATAAAAATATTCCAACAAAACCTCAAAATAGCCCAGGAGAACTACTGGCTCTATTTAAAGGCTTTGCAACTATAGTTACTATATAATAGCCATTATTTTTGATATATGGCTTTCCCTTAGTGATGGATGTTGGGAATTCATGGAGGATATTTGCTGTCTCTGTAGTATGACACTGCTTTGGGAGAACAGAACAGAGTGAAGGTTCAGGATTCTTCAGGCACTGAGAGATGCTATTGGAATGTTTGGTTTCATCTACCTTACATGATGACTCTGCAGCCACCATGCACCTCAAAATCCTATAATCTAGGCCTTCTTCATCTAAATGCCAATCAGATCTTAGAAAATACTTGGTCTTATATATGGACATTGTGCTGCTCAGTGTATTTGATAACCATCTGCTGAATTCTAAGACTTCATCTAAGAACTACAGAGCTAGAGGGGTGCTACTGTGTAAAGGGTTCCTGACAGTTGCTAAAACCTCACAAGGCATCTGAATTAGTGTGGTATCCCCATTGCTAATGAGCAGTAGCTGTGTCTCAAAGAATACTGGTATTATTGGAACCATAAGAAACACTCTTTCAGGAGACATGTGGCATTGAACTTTAGTTCTGCCATATGCAGATTAACGCTAGGTAGAAATAAAAGAAGGTAAAAATCAAAACAAAGGAATAGCCATGTAGACTTTTCTAGCTCAACAGCACAAGGCAGAGTAACCAATCAAAGAGACTCATATCATCTTTCCTCCTTTTGGATTATGTTATGAAGGGACAATATACTGTCCTAAAATACAGATTTTGCCTCTTTTGCCATTAGTCTCTTTAAGTTTTTAAAATTGATCCTTAAGTAATACAGCATGATTATTTGATTATAGTATCATTAGCTTATAAAGAATTAGAGCAGCGCAGAAAAAAAAGACACTTGAAACAGAATGATAATGTCTATTAATTGGAGTGGAGAATTGGTAGGGGAAAGTTGGTTAAGAGAAACATAAGCCTGGATGATATTTGTCCAGACAAGGATATATAACTGTTTCTGACTGGAGAGCTTATAATTTTGGCCTTAACCTTCCAAAAAATGAAAACAAACTTGTTAACAGGATCACTTACATGACTCCTGGTATTTATGAAGGAAGAAAAAAAAAAGGCACTTATTCAGAAAAAGAATAGTTTCTCCCAGTGCTGATAACCAAGAAACTGATATGCTAGAGTTAGTAAGATGGCAAATCTCCTTATCTTTTTTATCTTGTTGGCTACAGCCAGTACATGGCCTCATGTAAGCATTAGGACTTACCACCCAGCCATGTGCCCATTGGGCCAGAAATTTAGCTAGCAGAATCAATGACTTCGAAACTAGGGATCTCATCATCCTTCAACTCCATCTTCTGCCCTGTGTAGCTGAGGCTGGATTTGGCCTTGCAAACCTATTGTCTGTGCCTCCACAGTTCTGAGAGTTCAGTCTTGTACATCCATACCTTACTGAGTTTTTATTTCTCTCTATGCCAATGATATGACATCACAACTTACTTGATGATAATTATGTTGGGAAATGTAAAGGGTCATATTTGTGTAGGCAATTAAGGAGAATGTACAGTTTAACTGAAGATGACACGATCGATCCTGTATTTGTCATATAGCACTGTTGGTGGTGTAGTGATTTAAACAGACGCAGAACTTGTACTCAGCAGTGTGAAGCACGCACATGGGTTTAAATTCACACAGCAATGGCAGCTTAGGAAACTGAGCACCACTCATCCATTCGGCAGATAAACACGGCCTAAGGATTCAAGAGAAGGCGGTGATAGAAAAAACTCACTTTTGAAAAGATCTATTAGAAAACTCTCCATGTCATGATTATACATTTTTGTTTTTTAAAACTGACATTTATCCTGACGTGACATTTTTCTTAAACATTCCTGATTTTAGTAGAAATACCAATATCTAAAGACAAAGTCATAAGGTGATGCTTATGAAGCATGCTCTCAGAGAGCAGAGCTTCGTGTCACAACCAGTCCACAGGCCCACGAAGGACAACCATTAAAACACAGCTTTCTTAGAGCTTTCTCATTTTTTTTTTTATCTTGAAGGTTTTTTTTTCTTCTGGTTCTGAAATGTCCACAAAGCTGATAGGGTTATGATCTATACCCTGCACTTGTTTCATAATTTCTAGGAAAGTCAGAACTAAGTCAGAGAGATTCTGATCTAAACTCCTAGCTAGGGAAGAGAGCAGAGATGCCTGAGAGACAGCAGATGCGAAGACCTGCAGGGTTCAAGGGTTCCTTCTGCAATAAAAGCAGGCCCGCCAGCTGCCGCTTGCTCTATTGCCGCATCTCATTTCTAATACTGAATAACACATAGAAAATGAATGCTCGCCTTCAGAAATTTAAAAAAAACAATAATAAAATGATGATTTAAATGATCTTTCTTCTTAAAATGTGTTCAAGTTCACAACAGGGGATCAAAACCTTCTACAAGGTTCAAAAGGAAAATTTTATCAAAATGAAAGCTGTAAACTCAGATGGATTTGTATGTCAATTTCAATTCCAGAAATGATCATTTAAACTCCGTGTCCAGATTCATAGCTTAACATAAAATTTACATAGTTCCCTTTACACTATCTAGTCATCAAAATGAAGGACTGGACTCCTGCTGGACCCTTGCAGGTCAGCTCTTTATGCTCGAATAGAAGAAGAAACCAGCTAACAAGACCTCACCGTGCATGGTTCTAAATGTCATTGATGGCCCTAAAGCAAACCCCACCTTTAAAATCCCATCTGTGTGCCTGCTGCTGTGAGCACCATAGAGCAACTCAGATGTCATTAGCTCGTGAGTCATAGCAAGTGTTTCTCATCACTCTTCTTAGTTTCAGACATTCCAGTTTGGCTAAATAGCCTCTGCTTCCCATGTTAGCAGAATGAGTGTCTCCTGAGAGTCAATACTTTTGTTACTGCTGTTTTAAATACTCTTCCTTCTTTATCCCCCTTCATGCCCGTTCGCATATTTTAGGCAGACCCTCTGACAACTTATGGAGTCTTTCCTTTTTGAAACCATCTCTCTAGTCTAAGTTCTAAGCATGTTTGATCTTCACTGCTAAGGTCCATGCTTCCCACAGATCAGTGGCGCTCCACCACTCAGATACCGTGATCCGGAGCATGTAGTAGTATCAAAGAGTTCAACAACAGCCTGGAATGGTGTATAACAAAGGTTTATTTATTTGGGGATAAACTCACAGTAAGGGTAGCAATCCACAGTACTCTGTGTGCACTGAGAACTGGAACCGAATCCAGCAGGAAAAAAAACGGGGAGGGAGGGAGACGTATGTATAGTACATGAGACCACACCCAAAGTGGGCTGGTATCTTAAAGACTACTGGCCGAAGGTGTTGTAATGGGGGGCAGCTGTGTCCCACCACCGAGAAGTGGGGCCATTTTCCCGGCACCTGGCTCCCAGCCGCCAGCTACCTTATGCCCAAAATAACCACACGACAATTATATTCATTTAAATACTGCCTTGCCTATTATCTCTAGCCTTTTCTTGGCTAACTCTTACATCTTAAACTAACCAATTATAAAAGTCTGTATGTCACCACGAGGTGGTGACTTACCGGACAATTCTAAGGTACGTCCATCTCGGGTGGGAAATCATGGCATCTGGCACACTTCCTTTCTTCTCAGAACTTCTGGTCTGTCTACTCTGCCCTCCTAAAGGCTGACCTATCTTATAGGCCAGGCAGCTTCTTTATTCAACCAATGAGAGTAACCCAAATACAGAAGAACCCTCCTACACCAGAAGGAGCTTCTACAACATGAAGGGCTCTATGCTAGGTACGCCTCAAGAAACCCTGACTTAAAAACTTTGAGAGAGCCAGATGTGTCAGGAAAAACTGCTTCAGAAATGCAACTTGTAGTTCACCTGCTCTTCACTGAGGGGGTTGGCTCTTTGAAGAGTCTGCACATGTCTGTCTGTCCAGTAGTTCATCTTTTTAAGACTACAGACAGGTGTGAGCTGCCATGTGGGTGCTGGGAATTGAACCCAGGTCCTCTAGAAGAGCAGTCAGTGCTCTTAACTACTAAGCCATCACTCCAGCTCCTCGACAGACAGATACACAAGGATGTTTCTAAGAGCCAAAGCTTAGCTCTCCACTTTATTATCCCTTTTGTTGCTTGTTTTATTCTATTCTATTTTTGTTCTGGTCCTCTTCCCCAATATTTCCCTTCTTGCTTTCCCGATGACTTCATCACTTCCTGATGTCTACCTTCTGCCTTATTTATTTTTCCCTTACAACTTCTATACCTCAGCAATGTCTCTCAATTACAAGAAATCACAATGTGGCTTAAAAGACAGAAAAATGAAACTTGTGAATTTCTTATTAGTTCCAAAATCAAGAACATCAAGTAGCATCTAAGCAATGTTTTTTTTTTGAAACCCAGAAACAAGGAATATAATTCTGTGACGTAGAAGATGTAGAAAGCCATTCAAAACATCTTCTTCTGCATTGAGTGTAAAAGTGTGATCACTTCATAATAAACTACCCACCTTCTACCCCTACATCTGCTAGCTACCTTCCTCTTCTCCCAACAAATTAAAACAGTATATAAACTCATAGGATTTCTGGAAATATCATGATCCTAAAGATGTAACAGAGAATAAGCTCTATAAAACATATTTTCTCACATCTCTGAAATCTTGGTGAATGAGTGCACGTGTGTGTGTGTGTTTGTGTGTGTGTGTCTGTGTGTGTGTGGTGTATAAGCAAAAGAGTAATTTAGGCAAAGTAAAAATGTCAAGGACGGTGGGAGGTAGAGAACAGTAAGCATGATAATAAGTATATATGATGATAATAGTACTATTTTGTATATTAAAATAATGGAAAATAAATTTATATTAAAAATTCTATTTGACCAAAGAATGATAGAAATATGCATGTCTCCTAATTTCACTAAGATACACTAAACAATGTTGACAAAAAGAAATAAAAGTGATGTAGTAAGTTTTCAGAGACACATTCAGTTATAAACTCTCATTTGAATATATCTGCATACTAGCATTGCCATGTCAACAATGACTTGTAATCTGAGAGAAGCATTGTGCTAAGGATAAAGACTATACGATCACGTTACATTTCTAGGCTAGGGGGTTGCTTTTGAAAGCCTCTGCAGCAAAAAAGACAAAGCCCTATGCCGTCACACTCAACTCCAAATATAAGATGTCCTGACTGAAAACTACTTTTAAATTTGATCATCAGACTGATTACTTCATTAAGGGAATTGGACCTCAGTGGCCCTTCACCAGCCACTAATTGGCCTCAGGACACTGGTCTACTGGGTCTGCAGATTTCTAAATTCTGTGTTTCCAAGTTTTTGCAGACATGCTACTGCTGTTCTTTTCTTAGCATCCTCCTTCTGACTCTTCCCCTCGTGTCTCTGCTGCAGATTTTGTTCATGGGTATGATGACTGAATACTACCACTACTTCTTCACGACCCTGGTGAGTGCTCCCGGTAAGAATGCGGTCCTCAAATGCAGTCCACACAATGTTTCACAAGCAGCTTCTCCAAAGTCAAAGCACTGCTATTGTCCCAGAGAGCCTCTTGACTTTCCTAAGATTCCTCTAAGCTCAGTGTTGCTGAGCAACAGGCATCTTTATTTCTTTTAACAAAAAGATCAGCAATGCACGTCCATCAGAAGGGCGATGAGATCCCATTAAACAGGAGCTGTTCTTAAAGAAGCACCATCTATAATTTCTACATTCATGCAGAAGAGTGTTGAAGTGTGACCTAGGATCTTCGCTGTGACAAAGCAGCATTCCTGACTGCATCCAGAAGACAATGGGGTTAAGCCAGACACCTGGTGGGTACCTGGGAACATTTTCACCAGTGAAGTCTTTGGAGGCACTTTACACATAGAACATTCTACATCATTAAGAAAAACAATGCCCACAGCTTAAGAAGTCCAGAAGAATCTCTGCCAGTTAAAATTCTGTCATATTATTGAGTTAAAGAGGATTTACTAAAGTCATTTAATACACCAAAATTATAACTCTCCCTCAACTGACCTCAGAAATCACTCAACAGACCCTGCATATATACCACTCCCCCTAACACCTGCAGGGTAAATTCCACTTTCTTACACGAGAAGAAAATTCATGTAAGTTTTCTTTACGATCTTTTTCATCTTTATAGTCTGCCATTTTCTTGGTAATCTTTAAGGGTTCTTCAAGTATAACCTGCCCAGATTCTCAGTAGGGTGGTCAGTAAGTTGCTGTTTTAGCAGATAAAATTGACAAGCCAAAGAGTGTGAGAATCAAAAGATTTGGAACAAGGAACATAAAGCAAATGCAGCAAACATCCTTACAGCATCCCCAGGGCATGTAGGATATAGAACACATCAAGCCATGAGCAGCGTGGAAGGCAGATTCCTATACTCACACTTCGCTGATCTATGCCTCTGTGTTGCTGCTGACCATATCAATTCCTCTTTCAGAACAGTCGAAGCTGGCATTGGTGTCAGCTGAGTGCTTTATCTTACTCACAGATATGGCCCTTCCCTACAAACCACGAAAGCCAGAGTACTGCAAGGCCAAGTGGCCTTGGGCTTCAGAAGGTTCTTTCGGCCTCAATGACAAAGAGCTAGTTTGGGAGCCATTTCAGAGACTAAACCCTAGAACCTAGGAAGACTGGTCCTCAATAGAAGCTATTGATGGGGAACACATTGTACAGTGCACTGCTCACTCTCCTGACCTCCTCCTTCTGCATCCACTGGGGAAGGAGCAATCAGACATGAACTTTCTACATTCTGTATTACATAGAAATGCCAAGTTGTAGGACAGCTAAGCTCTATATATGTTTCATATTTTCATCCTGTGAGATTCAGCACACATGCTGGGACTTTATGTGGCTAAATAGCTTTCCCTCTATTCACTGAAGGTATGAAAGATTAACTATTTGTATTTGCTTTGTGTTTTCCTACAGTTTTATCTGCATTCTGCCCTATTTCTTTTATATTCTAGGTAACTTTACCTGTAAGCATTAAGGAAATTTTCTGAACACTTAATGCAAAGAAAATAAAAATTTTACACAAATACACTTATACGCATATGTATATATACATATAATGTATCTATTATAATGTTGAAAAGACAGTATAGGACTGGATAGGTGGCTTGCTCAGTGGTTAAGAGGACATACTGCTCTTGCAGAAGACTGGAGTATTTGGTTCCCAGCACCCACGTTGAGAGGTGGAAGACTCTTAAATAGCTGCAGCTCCACTGCCAAGTGATCCAATGCCATCTTCTAAACTCTATGGGCACCTTCACTCAGTTGCACATACCCACACAGACACAGACAACCATAACAATAAAACAAAATTAACAAAAAATAATAAAAGAAGGGATCTATTTTTTTTTAAAAGACAGGATAGCTTTCTTGCTCCAGAGCTAGCAGTGCAGGGCTGTACTCTGACAACTCCTCTGCCCAGTCCAAATCTAGGGATGGGCAGCAACTAGAAAACATCTTCGGAAGAGTGAGAGAGCTGCATCTTCTGCAAATCGTGAAGGAATCTAGCACCACTGCCTTGAGTAACTGCCATCCTTGCCATCTTCACCATAGCTGCAATCCTCACTGTAGCTGAACCATGCCGGACTCCGTTTCAGAACACCTTTTCATTGCTAGACAACGTCTGCATGAACTTTTTTTCTGTTCAGTGTCATTTTGGGCTGGTTTGGTTTCTTCCCAAATGTGGAATATTTTTAGTGCCGTGGTTTTACTCTCAACTTTATATAAAAATAAAAATTATCATCCTGTTTTGAATACCTATCTGGTGATAAAGTTCTGGCTTCCATGCAGTTTCATCTGGGGGCAGGTTAGGAATGTTCTCTGATACACTGTCGGAGAGAAAATGAGTCTCCTGGGAGTTTTCCCAAGTCCATAACCACAGCATCCAATACAGTCTCTAAAAGGCCCTGATTCTGAGCCTTTATCCTGTGACTACTCTTTATACTCTTGTTGACTGGAACAAGAGTTGCCATCAGGGAGCCACAGGATGCCATTTTTGCCCCCCGCAGAAATCTTCTTTCCTTACCTGCAGAATCCATATTTCACCTAAGTAGCATGACCCAGAATAGCCAGAAGCAGCAGCTGCGCTGAGGATGGCTGAAACTGCCACTGCCCGGTGCTTCCTTCGTGGTCCTGTCACCATGAAGGACTTTTTCCTTTATCTGTGAAATAAAAGCACAGAGGCAAAGAGCCAGAAAGAACTCATCTAACTTCTCAAAGACTGTGGAAATAGGATTCTTAACCTTCAAATATATCCCAGGTCCAAGGCTAGAAAAATTATTGGTAAATTTCTCTTCTTCATTTATCTGAGCTTAGCATTCTTTCATACACGGGATGTGATAACGCCACCATCTAAGTGTTCACCTTTTTTATTGTTTCTGTAATCCTTTATTTTCTTTCAGGTCAAGAACATCAATAATGCTAATGAATTCCTACTTCTGTCTTTATCACGCTACACAGGACTTGTTTGCATTAGACCTGGAACTGTACAGGTACAGCGGTGTGAATATGACTGGGTTTCGGTTGCTGAATATTGACAACCCTCACGTGTCATCCGTCATTGAGAAGTGGTCCATGGAAAGGTTGCAGGCCCCACCCAGACCCGAGACTGGCCTTCTGGATGGCATGATGACAGTGAGTCGCTTTATTTCATTTTAAAATAGGTTTTATTTATTTGTTGTTTGAGAATTTCATGTAAGTGTGGACTCTGTTTCACCAAATTCATCCCGACTCCCTTTGTTCCACCCCAAAGTTTCAGATCACTGTGGAAAAGGGTATAGATGTGGGCAGAAAGATTGTAAAAGACAGCATATAATTTTAATGAAATCTCATGATTACATTTTAACTGTACAGAAGTAAAGTTAAGCATCTACTATGTCTTTAATAGTGTAAGTATATGTTATTATAATACAAACCTTGAGAATGTTCAAGAGAGAAGGAAAGATGATCTTTAGACATTTTCAATCTTGTGTCTGACTATTATCAGAAGCAGGAATCTTTACATCTCCAATTGCACTTGTCAAAAAAAAAACCCTTAAGTTGCTATCATCATTGTGCAAATAAAGAAAGAGCAGGAACAAAAGAAAGGGTAAGAAAAGAGTGTTCACCCACAGGGGTGTGTCTCTGGGGAGGAGTGCAAAGGAGTGAGAAACATCCTGTTTATAATCATTATCCAGAACTAGTCTGCAGAAGCAGGTATAGACAAACACCAGACCTCCACGTGGCCTGTGGGGTCACGTCCTGACTATCTCAACTCCACATGAGCACCCTTCTGCAGACGTTGGCCGTGCTTAACTCCAGTAACATGTCACTCCTGACACAGACGGCAAAAGAGTCAGAGGTAGTTGCCTGAACAGAAACTTGCAAACTGCCTCATAGAGATAGATCTTGGAGAAAGCATCATTTGTCTCATGCTGTCAAATGTATCTACCCTTGCTTTATATCTCTAATGAGGCTCCCTGGGTAAAGAAAATAGAAGGAAATAGTAATAATAAAAAAAACCTTGCTTTCTTTGTAAGAACAGTGCTACTAAGGGGAAAGATATTGGGAACGCGAGCAGGGAATAGCATTCTAAATTGGTGTAATATTTCACTCTCCGTTCCCATCATCCAGAGAAGCATTCTTGCTTTTAAGATGCAATTTACTGATAACTGAAAGGTATCATCTCACTGAAAAATGAACTTAGAACTTCCTCTTTCATTTTCCTGTGAGGGATAAGTGAAATGGAGGAAATAAATGAGTGAATTAAATGGTTCTGGGTGGTTCTAAGTTCAGAGACCCTGACTGTTTTGCAAGCCTGAAATAACTCTTAAAACACACAGTGATCTGGGAGATAATGATGGAAAGTGCTTGGTCACAAATGAGTCTTTTGTCGTTTGAAACATTGCTTTGGGTGAAAACAAGTAGTGAATACCCAGAGAAAAGCTAGACTTCAGAAAAGCAAGGGGACTGTCACCTCCCTGGTTCCAGCAAGATCATCACAGGATGATCTAGCTCTCCCTTAAGTCTTTCCAGTGCCCAATGTGCAGCTCTAGGCAGTAAGAGTTGGAAGGTATTCTCACACTGGTAATGTCACAGCTTCATGCCAAACTTTGAATATCCTTCACAAGAATGGCTTAATTTACCAAAAACAGAAGTTTCAGTCTGTTCAATTATATGGAGTTGACAGAAGGATGATTTTTAAATACTGATCAAGTTGAAAACCATGGAACAAGGAAGATAAAGCCGTAAAGTTTTCACAGATTCAGGCTGGCATAAGATAGCTCTGCTCCCCAGTGTTGTTGCCAGTCACCTGAGCTAACAACAGCCCAAGGGGGAAGGGAGAATGTTAAAGCTGGGAACTAATTGAAGTAAGATGTCATGATCTGTCCAAAGAACAGATGGACAAGAGAAATGCTTATATTTCTATTATTATTTTACTAATAATAATAAAAGAAGAATTATGGTTAGAGAGATAACTCACTATTTGTTTCCTCTGAACACATCTGTGAGGAACTGAGTTTGAATCTCCAGAATTCACACAGAGTCAGGGACAGTAGCATGGATCTATAAACTGAGTTCTCCTACAGTGAACTGGGAATGGAAAACTAGAATTCTCAGAGACTCCTGGGATATGTTGGAGCTCATTGTTCAGACAACAACAGAAAGAAAAAGGAAACAGTCTCAAGCAGGGTAGAAGGTAAGAACAAACATTGGAGGTTGTCCTCCTCCTCTACAAGTGTACTGTGTGTAGTACACACACACACACACACACACACACACATGCACACACATCATACTCACAAAATGTTATTTTATGAAAAGAAAAATAAGAATTTACAAAACCAGGAGAGTGTTTCAGTGGAATGCTGTAGAATCAGTTCCAATACCTATGACAGGGCATATCAATAAGAGTAAACAACAGTGAACTAACACAACACCTACCTGTACTGATATTTCATTTGTGTTTTAATAAATAAAGCTTGCCTGGAGCTCAGAGAGCAAAACAGCTGCACTGATCAGTCTTAAAGAGCAGGCAGTGGTGACACATATCTTTAATACCAGTAGCCACACTAGTTTGCCATAGAAACTTGGAAGTAGTGGTGCACGCCTCTAATCCCAGCTCTAGAGAGGAATATAAAATGGGAGGAGACAGCTCTCAGGTTCGTCTCAATTTGAGATTCCTGGAGGCAGGATCGCCATTTCGGATTGAGGTAGAAGTAGGAGTCAGTGGCTGGCTTCTTTGCTTTCCTGACCTTCAGGTTGAGCCCCAATTTCTGTCTCTTGGTTTTTATTAATCGTGCTACACCTACAGAAGTTGGGTAAAATAACTGTGTAGAGAGAGCCTTGAAGTTATGAAAGGCATACTGGCAACCAACATTTATCCAAAGAATGAAGATGGAACCGGAATCTTTCTGTTTGACCTGAACGTAAATAATTTAGAGAGTTAGAGAGTTAAGACATAAAGAGGAAAAAGGGCATGTCTAAAAATGTGGATCAACCAGAGTCAAAAGAGCATACTTCGTGACCCCAACTCCAGATTCAATGTTAAGTATTCTTTGGTTTTAAGTTGTCTCAATCAGTATGCTTCTTCACTACCCCAAAGACAAAAAAAAAAAAAAAACCATTGGATGTATGTATTAGATCCTACATAGTCGTTTATAATTACATGTCAAGCACTTGGTGCCCTGACTGCCAACATCCAGTACTATTCAAGCTACTCAAATACCCCTTCACTAGTAAGGCCTTCTGTGAAGTGAGATATAATAGATTACTCTGTTATTCTCTTCATCCTTACCTGTTTTAATTTTCTACCCAAGTCTCATAACCTCTCCTATTATAGTTTGTTTTGCTGGATGAATGTCTTTCTCTGAGATTATAAACATTTAGATAGCAATACTTTCTATTTCTGTAATATGCTCTACCCCCAGGAATAGAAAAGACAAGGCACAAAGAAATCTGTAATAACTATGCATTTGATAAAATAATTTATTTAGAAAATAAAATTAATTAAGATGTTCCAAAACAGATGTTTAAGTGAAGAATACTCATATAGCCCCAAAACATTTCTCTTGAAAGCCAAAGTTCTTACAAGCAAGAAGCATGGTTTATTAATGAAGATAGAGGTTATTCTCAAATAATAAATTATTATAAACTAACACTCCTAATAGCATTACTAGTAAGTACACTGGTTAGTTTTAACTGTCAACTTGGCATAACCTAGAGTTACTTGGAAAGAGAAACTTAAAGAGGAATTATTAGCTCAAGTTGGTCTGTGGCATGTATATAGGGATTTTCTTGACTGCTAACTGGTGATGGAAAACTCAGTCCACTGTGAGCAACACCATTCTCTATGCAAAGGTATTATGCAAAAGAAAAATAAAAAGGTAGGTGAATAAGCAAAAGGGAAGGGCTAGATCCACACCTTTATTTTCTGTCTGCTCTTGGTTTGTGGAGGTGATCCTCCTTGTTACTGCCTTGACTTTCCCAAGACAATGGGCTGCATCCTGGAATTGTAAATAAATTGCATTTTCAGGATATTTTATCACAATTACAGAAAAGCCACTATAACAATAAACAATTATAAATAATTCCATTGATATAATAGAATTGTGTTCTCTAAACATCATCTGTTTCATCCTGTTATTCTCCCAGACACATTGCTTCTATCCATTATAGTCATTTTTCTTACATATGCCACATACATTTATAGATTATAGGTGTGAGCATGCAAGAATTAGAAAATGATATGATGGGGAAAGTGTGTTTGATTACCTGTTGACTTATATAATTTTAAGACAATTTATTAAAGTTTTTCTTAGAATTTTGTTCACTAAAACAGCTTCAAGGAGTGTCATCATCTATGTCAAAACACATCTATATCTGAAAATAGAGAAGTCAGTCAAACCCAAATTCAATTTAGTTGAATTTAGATTTAAACACAGATATAATTAAAGAAAGAAAAACATGCTTTAAGAGTCTAGCTAAGAAAACTGTCGCTTGGCTCAGTTCAAAATAGTGAAAAGCACTAGTCAAAAAAACTCAAGATTTTTTAAAGTATTTTTGTCCCAACTGGAGTGTTAATTAGCATATCTAAAGTCTAGAATGGTTTTGTAAAGTCTACTTTGCTTCTTTTTGCTTTTGTACATTTCCCCCCAAGTACTATGGGCTCATTCAAATGATAGAGTTTTGTATTGATGGGGAGACGGAAAGGCACCCTTCCAAGATGATTTCTTTCTCTGATCATAGAGCATGATGATATATGTGTGTTAGTTATTGTCCTGTTGCTGTGATACATCAAAATAACCAAGGGCAACTTAAGGAAGAATGGGTCTATTTGTGCTTACCCTTTTACACAGTCAATAATGGTGGGGGAGGCATGGCAACAGAATACTGAGGCAGGAAGACAGGGAGAGATCACATCTTCAACTGCAAACCCCAACCAAAGGGAGTGGACAACACCACCAACTGTGGACCCAATATTCAAATACCCGAGCCTATGGGGAACATTCGTCATTCAAACATAAACATGGTGTGTGATTCGGTAACACCAAGGAGACAGAAGCCACCGAGCCCTATCTGTCATTTTCCTTCCTGGTTCACAAATGCACTCCTAATGGGAGGCAGAGTGGGGAGCGTCACCCTACCCTCTTACATCTAATAGTTCTGCAATTGTGGTCCACGGGAAAGATGTCTTCGGAGAGCCACTTTGAGTCTTCACAGAGACTCCTGTGATAAAAGATAACAGCCTACAGGATTAACAGAAAAGGCAACATTTTGTGAACAAAGGAGACCAGAGTTTAGGTCCTGGCTGTGTTCCTAGAGAAAATGGCCTCTCTACGTGAATTCGTTGCCCTGTAACTCTGTATAATACCAACATAGTGTGTCATTCCACTGAACACTTTAGACAGCATGCACACCCCTATGATACAGGGATGAATTTACTGCTTTAGTCAGTGAGAGAACAAAGGACATTCTGTCAGGCAAAGTGTGATCAACCTTTACTCTACCCCACTGACAGACAATAAAAATCTTGAGATTATAAAGAGTGGTTTATATCAACTGAAGTGTTAATTAACACAACAAAAGTTTGTCTTCTTGAGAAACTAGAGCAGGAGAATTACTGTATTATTTATGTTCTTATTTATTCATGAGAGACAAATTCTTTATTATGCCAATTGCCCCAGGTGAGTCCTTATCGGACACTTTTGTGACATGGGGTGACCAAAGGCATTTTTCAGTGTGTTTGCTTGTTCTGTTTGTAACCTCTTTTCTCTGTTTGCCCCAGTCTCTATCTAAAATCAGCACATACTCACTGAGGTTCAAATGATGGCGACCACACTGCCAAACCTTCAGTGGACCTTCTGGGATTTCTCTCCTAACTACTGAATTTTAAGACTGCTTGTTCTGGCCTTTTGCCACCTCCTCAAACCCATTCCCAAATTTCACTTACCAACAGGGCATTCTGCCTTATCTATTACAACCGTGTCCAAATTTGGAGAGTAATGAGAAACCTGTGCTTCTTGGCCATTTGTTCTCTAAAGACCAGTTTTCTTCCCAACCTCACAACTGGGAATACACAGTATGCCAATTGTCCTTGTCTCTGAGGTGATGGGGCATCTCATTGGTTTGTCTTGTCAATTACCACCACGTCCTAATACTTCACTATTTGCACAAAGAATACAGAACTCAAATAAGCTGTCACGTTTACAGTAACAGCTTATTACAGGAATAAAAAAAAGAATAAAAAGTAAAATCAACGAGGGCAATTTTCACATGGGATAGAGCCCTGACCGGCCTGGGTTTCTAAGTGTTTTATACTGTTGAAGCTCACTAGAAATTGCTTGATTCACAGCAATGATATGTCACTATACCTGTGAAGTGTTGTCAACCAGGAAACGACCCAAACACACACAGCACCCACATAACTGACCTTACTCTTCAGCCCATCCAGACCTCAACTGATGCGGCATAGCCCAGCACCCCCGAACAAACGGTGACATTTGCTACAATCACATTTTTAGCATAAATATTTCATAACCCCAGACTGCAGAAGTACAAACACATTCTTTTCGAAAAATTTAGTTCAAGATGTTTCCCCCCAAACCAGTCATGGGCCAGTACTTTCTTTTGGAATGCACAGAACTTTATCACCCCAAACCCCTTGAGTTAGCCCCTTACAGAAAACCAAAATATTATATATTTGCTAGGAAATCCAGTTTTCAGTATGCTTATTTTCTTTTTTTCTTAGGGGAATTGATCAATGTTATTTTACCCAAGCTTTCAAGATATTTCAAGATATATCTTGAAATATATATATATATATATATATATTTGTGTGTGTGTGTATGTATATGCCAGATGTGGGAAAGAAGAAGGTGAAATAGTGTCTCCTGGACATTACTGGGCTATTGTGGAACACATGAATTCACAGTAATTGTAACTACCCAAACAATACTTGCCCAAGATCAAGCCAGTTGGTCTTCCATCATGAATAAGTTTATGAGGCTTCACCCTTATTTGAGGGGTTGTTGACAGTTTATGGCTACTCGGGGGAGGACAGCGTCAGTTTCTTCAAGCGTTTGGCCCATCAATGTATGACCCTACACCCACGATGAACATACTAATGTTCACCCATATGAACAACACTGATTGTACTCAATGAGTTGTTTAAAAAGGAACAAAAGTTTATGAAATTGGGACAGAGAGATGGAATGTCTGCACGAATCGGAAGAGGTTAGTGTGGGGTAGGTATGACCAACATACACTGTATATATGTATGAAATTCTCAAAGAATAGATAAACTAGTTTTTAAATGTTTCATAACTGGAAGACTATATCATGCATAAACAAGATGCTTATGGTGCTGGCATGTAGTATCTGGTCATGGATTTTAGCCTTTATCAAACTACTATTGTGATCATTAAATAATTGGACAAGGTGGGACCAGAGTATGTACTACCAACTTTAAGGATCCAAATGTTGGCTTTCTCACTATTAGTTTATAGACGCCATTTAATCTCTAAATTTTATTTCCATGAAGAAGTAAAGAGATGGTCAAGAGTTCATTGTTTCCCGAGGATTCTGAACAAGACCAGATGTATAATCAGTGCTCAGTAAATGTCCACTGTTACTACTGATTCTGTTTTACAAAGTAACTTGCCTGTAAGCACTTTCTCCCAATTAAAGCATACAAGGATAGCAGAACGGTGAAGAACATGGGTGATAGCCTGAAGCAAGCAGGGGGCTAAACTCTGTCCCTGTAAGTGGTTAGCAAAGAAGATGTGTACCAGCTCATTTCCACAAGACTCAGTTTTATCATCAACAACATGGATTATATAAATCTTGAATCAATCAAAAAATCAAGCTTAGCAATTGCCAGTGTCACTACTATCAACCTCTTGTCTCTGTGTCAAGTATATAAGCAAAATGATTTATGTTAAATCTTACTATTATATAGTCATTACAAAAATGCACTATGTTTTAATATATGAATCAATAATAACTTATAAATGTTTAGTAAACTATGTTTCTATATCATGAACTGTGATTAGATACTAAGTGTTGAATTTGAATAGTTTCTGCTTTAAAAAAAAGTCACATTGTTAGCTAGGCGATAATGGCACACGCCTTTAATCCCAGCACTTGGGAGGCAGAGGCAGGTGGATCTCTGTGAGTTCAAGGCCAGCCTAATATGCAAAAACTAACTCCAGGAAGGCTCCAAAGCTACAAAAAGAAGCCCTTTCTTGAAAAACCAAAAAACAAAACAAAACCAAATCCACATTGTTTTTAATCAAGTGATGAATATTTGAAACAATTTGACATTTCAGTGACAGAGACTGAACAGAATAAAAAGCATCCATAATAAAGGTATCTCTTGTTTCAAAACTGTTGAGATGCAAGGTATGGCATCCATCATTTATGCTTCCTTTCCACCTGCATGAAAACATAATTAACAGCAACTAATCAGATGTATCAACTAATTGCAGAAAACCACATATAAAGATGCTGCTAGAACCTGGATTCTAGGCTTAACTCTGTTAAGTTTCCTGCTACATACATACGTGCTTCCATTAATCAATATTTTGCCTGAGGTCAGTTTTACATATAATAAGTAGCTTTATCTATATGTTCTGCTTACTTTGGAGAATTACTGAGAATTTCAAATGAGCTAATATATTTGAAGTCACAAAGAAAGTCCTTCAGTAAAATATAAGGGTATTATGAGATTTTTATCTCCAAAATCACAGGGCAGTATATTTGACAAAATGCTATGAGTATTATATAAAGTGAGAAGAATTTTATGAGGAAAAGATAACCATTACAAAAGAGAATTAACTACTTCCAATCTTTTTCATGGTAACTCATGAAGGCAAGTGTCAGTTTGTTCTGATCACAGGCCTGTACCTCACAGGGCCTCTCTGAGCTAGCCATTAAATTTCATACCGTGGACTTTAACTTCCCTCCTCAAGTCTGACCAATAGAAGTGACCAACACAGCCATCTTAACAATAATACATCACCTATTAGCTCTATTAGCTGGCAAGAATATATTTACTCTGAAATACAAAACAAAGAAGAGAGGAAAAAGAAGGAAGGAAGGAAGGAAAGAAGGAAGGAAGGAAGGAAGGAAGGAAAGAAGGAAGGAAGGAAGGAAGAAAGAAAGAAAGAAAGAAAGAAAGAAAGAAAGAAAGAAAGAAAGAAAGAAAGGGAAAGAAAGGAAGGAAGGAAAGTCGGAAGGGAGAGAGGGAGGGAAGGAAGAAGGAGGGAGGGAGGGAAGGAAGAAAGAAAAAAGGGAAGGGAAGTAGGGAGGGAGAGAGGGAGGGAGGGAAGAAGGGAGGAAGGAAGGTGCTAAAAGACAAGAGATGATATTGAAATAATGAGACTAGTAGATTTGATTTCAAGGTAGTTGACTTTAACACTGAGCTTAACATAGAAAACACTCCAAAAATATTTCTGGAATAAAGTCTTTTATCATTGATCTGAGTTTCTATTTTGCTTTGTTTTTAAGAACTCAAAAACCAAACGTAGGATTCTAATTTATTCTGGATGTAAGCTTTCCTTTTGTAGAAAAACAGCAATCAGTGACTGAAAACTGTTTAGCTAAAGAACACATGGTCTTTAAGAACAGATAGACAGCAAGGAATGGCAGATGCACGAGTAGAGGGAGGTGATAAAGATGGAACTGATGGCATGTTCCATATTTTCCTCCACAGACTGAAGCAGCTCTGATGTACGACGCTGTGTACATGGTGGCCATTGCTTCGCATCGTGCTTCACAGCTGACTGTCAGCTCCCTACAGTGTCATCGACACAAGCCATGGCGCCTTGGACCCAGATTTATGAACCTGATCAAAGAGGCAAGTGTACCTTCCTTGTAGCTCATTTGCTTAGCGCCTCTTAGCATGTCCCTTTGATGTGCTTCTGATGGCATGGTGATGCTAATGGAGAAGCAGTCACTGTCAACTGATCTTCTCAGATCTCAAGGTCTGAAGCTCGCCTATGGGAACTGTTCTGTAGTTTCACATATCATGCTGCCATGCTCAAGCAAGCTTCTAGATCCTAATACTACTAACTGTCCATCCTGTCAGCCGTATTCCAATTACGCGTATTCAATTAGAGGTATTGAATCCATAAGGGATGTTGATTCCCACATTGTGGGTTCTTGCTCTTCCACAGAGGCTAACCAAAGACCTCTTTATGATAGAGCAATTTTTTCCTTTGGTAACAAAAGAGAAAGGTGTGGTTCTATTGAAAACTTCTTCAGTGTCCTAAAGGTTCTTAAGAGTAGAGGATATTGAGGAAGAGGAAGCTCTTTATAATATCCAGGTATTAAAGGCTATACCTACTTTACCTTGCTCTCTGGAGCAATTGAAATTCTCTTTCCACAACTCTTCCAGGACTCTTAAAAAATGTGTGTCTTTGGATTATCTTGGAGACCAGCAGGCACTTTTAGGTACTTATGGACTTAGCAATATAAAATAAGAATCTTGGGAGCAGAAAATCTGACTGAGCAAACACACAACCCCATGACATGCTCTAGAATTTTCTCTGTGGGATACAGAATTTTGTTTCTTCAGTGAAGACTATCTTCTTCCCTATCCAGACTGGAGAAAGTCAGTGGCGAAACACTAATTGAGAAGCATATGAGGGGATAGAATACAAATGGAGAAGGCTCACCATAGACTAAGGAAAGCTAGCAGTTTTGAATGGATCTCTGCTGATTTACTCAAAACCCACAGATCACCTCTCTGCTGTTCAATCTGCTTCCCCTTGCACGCTGAGTCCATAAACATAAGGACCAGATAAAGAATGTTCATAAGAACTAAGACTCCAAGTGCCAAGAGAAGACAACTTGCAGTGCTGGGAATAGGGTATCCACTTCTTGGGGCAAAGCCTGCACTTTTGAAGACTGAAGAAGAACTCTTCCTTAAATTCTAGTTTATCTTTCCTCCTGTCCCCACTGACTGCTTAGCTATAACCCCAGCTCTGCTAATGCTTATGAGCATTATAACCAAGATCAGATACTTAACCTTCCCGTGTCTGGAATTTTGATCTGAGAGGTGGTAATAGGCCATCCACCTTCTCAGCATTATTGTACAGAAATTGAGTACTTTACTACTTGTAAAGAATAGTGAAGGGGTCCAGTAAGCATCTGAAATATTGGCTTCCATCAGCATGAGAATGCACACATATAATAGCCTCATTCAGTTCACTGAGGATGGTGCCAGGAATGTAAAACTGGCAATGACAACAGAGAAATCACAAATAGCTATGAAATGCAATACCCTCTCTGACAGCTATATAAACCTGACATACTGTGGCTAATAGAAAAATGTCACGTGGCCTTCCCTCCTCCCTGTGCTGATCAGAGTCCTGAATTGCCATCCTGATTGCCTTGATCTTTAACAAGAAAACATCTGGCTTCCCTTTATCTTAAGCCAGTGCAAGGAGAGGCAAAACCCATAAGGAAGCCTGAGATCAAACATTCAGAACACTCCAAGCACCTTTTTCCTTCCACTTCTGTTACATAAGAAGGTTGACATTGCCAAGCTGCATTTAGTTATGTTTAAAAAAATAATGAGTCCAAGAGAAGGGACGACATTGACAACAAGAACTCATTTTCTATTTCTGTACTAGGAAGAGCAACTCTCCACTCTCAGGATCCATGTTTGGGAAGGAAAGGAAGGCTATCGAGGGACAATACAAACGTATTTGACAGCAATGTTGCTCTCCTCTCATTGACTCTTGACATATGCTACCTTTGGCAGGGTGCTGATCCCTGCAGGGAGGATAGCATGGTGGTAGGGTGGGGAACCAGGACTCATGCCCCAGGCTATTAGAAGACAGGCAGAGAGGGAATTCTATGATGAACTGAACATTACACAGAAACATGCTGGTGTTTCTTTGGCTGAGAACATTGCCAAATTTTGCATGCGTCCGATTTCATTGAAAAACATGAAGTAAAGTCCTAGGTCCTGAAGCTTCCCCAGGTCAATTCCTGCAGTCATTTTCCATTTCTAGAGGATTTCTAGCCTGGGAAAACTGGCTGGGAAATAATGAGAAGGGTGAGCCAGCATGCTGAACTTATCTGGAGTGATGCCAGCCTCCTCATGGAAAGTAAAGCTGCCAGGGCAGTAATCCAGAAAAGTGCACAGCATTTTGAGTTAGGAAGCCTCTAAGATGAGTACCTTAAGCTAATTTATCATTCATATGTGGGGATGACAGTAAGTGGGGTGGGATAGATGACCATTTGGAACACGATGCTGCACATTCCAGAGTCCACTTCCTGGAGATTTGTTAAGCAGATGTATACAGTAGGAGATGATAATGGTCTGCTAAAAAAAAAAAAAACTTACTAGAATGCTGTCTTGTAGAGTGGTTGGATTGGCTTGCTCTTCTGTTCCTGTGATAAACAACTGAAGAGAAGCAACTTAGGGGTAGAAAAGTTTGCTTCCAGACAATAGTCTCCAGCTGGGTGAAATTGGTGCAGAAACTCAGCAGGAACCTAGAGGCAGGAGTTGAGGCAGAAACCACAGAGGTTGGCAGTTTACTGCTCACTCTTTCTGGCTCCTACTTAACCTACTGTATTATATAACTCAGAACCACCTGCCATGAGCACTACCACCCACCTATAGTAGGCTGTGTCCTCCCATGTCAATCACCAGTGAAGAGAATTCCCCACAGACATGACCACCCACCAGTCTGATATGGACAGCCCTTCAGTTGAGATGCCCTCTGTGACTTTTGGCTGTATCAAGATGGCAAGAGAAACTAACAAGCACAGTAATATTTGTGTGGTTCTGGGTATCAAACAGGGTCTCACTTATTCTAGAAAAGTGTTCTGTCAATGACCTATATCCCCAGTCCCTGCTCCATATAATATTAACTTGCTGTCACAAGGGAGAACCCTCTCACCAAAGTAAAAGCTTTGGTTTCTACCACCTACCAATATAAATTCTACCTGGCTGATAAAAAAACCAGGCTTTGTCTGAAGTTATCCCATAGCACAATATAAATGCTGCACCATTTAGTACGATTGATAGACTCTTAGTGACCTTGTTCTCAAAGCCCCGTGGCATCTCTCTCATCTCCTAAACCATCACTAGCCCTTCTTGAATCTGTGATGTCTTCCTGAACATGCCATATACACATGCTAAAATCCCTGGCTTCTTGCTGAATTGCCATATTTGTCAGGATAATGACTTATGTCCAATGCAAGCCATAGCTCCTACCTTCTGATCCTAACTCTTCACCTCCCTTCTAACTGTAATTATTCTGTCACATCTTATTTTGCTTGTCTTTCTCAAAGCTGTGCATTTTTCCAGTCTCACCTCATTGGCTTTTACACAAAATGCTCAAGAAAATTAGGAAGCAGGTTGAAGATAAAAGGAGAATACACGCAACCTTCAGGCAAAATCAGGGGATGGTATGCACTCAGTACATTAATGCGTCCATAAATATTTCAACAGAGACAAAGTATAGGCCAGACATGTTCTTTAGCATTGGTGACTCTGATACCATGTGTAGTGGGAGGTCCTATAAATCTATCAACCTATTTATCTCAGAAATGGTGAACACAAGTCTAAGATTAACTGCAGCTTACTATCTGTGTAAACTTAGTCATTTAACGTTTCTTACATTCTTCTATAACATAGGGGAAAAATACTCTATATATTTATGTGAACTCTACACATATTATATAAAAAGCCTACCAAATTGTATGTTACATAGTCACTACCCAATAAAGGGTAACTGTCATACAAATGGAAGGTTCTGTTAAAAATGTACATCAGTAAAACAGCTGTCATTCATCTAGTACATTGTCCAACACACTGTAAGTATTGTTTATGTCATTGGCACCTCATTATTATTAGGATCTAGGATGAGATGGCAGTTGTTTGTATAAATATGGGTAAAGCATTGCAATGGGATTTCAGAAGAGCCTAGAAACCTGCGTATTTAACTCACTGATCCTCAAAAATACAAAGAACTAGGGATCTAGAGGACTCCCCATGATAATCACACCATGATTACTCAGCAAAGTAAAAAGACCCTATGCAATTACCAATCAATTCAAGAGCCTAAGTGCTTTCAAATCACTGTAGCAAAGTACCATGAACTAGCTGGTGTGTAAGCTGGCTGCAGAGAGCACCTCAGAGGAGGCATTGTGGGAATGGGTACACCAAGGCTTCCAGGAAGATTTCTCCAGTCACATGCTCTGGGAAGAGAAGTAGCAAGATATGGCACAAGACGCCAGGGGATTGTGAACTATTTTCAGAGTCCCAAGCCCTGTCTTAAAACTGGTGTAAGCCATTCGTCCACTGTCCCCATAAAATACTTAGGAATTTTGGGCAGTCTCAGTAGTAGTCTGCCCTAGGCATGCTGCAGCCCCTTCCCTACTCACCAATTGTTTGCTAGACCCACACTTTTTCATTGTTGTTGACAGTTATCCAGCTTGGTGAGCATTCCCACCAAGTCCCAGCTCAATAGCCACTACTCCCATTATCAGTTAACCATCAACATCTTAGAGAAAAACGAGTCTAGCAGGTGTGAACAACTTCAGTTTGCGAAGTCTTATTAGCCAATTCTTCAGTTCATTACCTTTCCCCATTCCAGACCCACAGGCTAAGGCCTAGTGCTTGTTCCTTAAGGTTTTCCTGGGTTCATGCTCCTCTGATCCTGCCTACCAGTAATGCACTTCCTACAGCTCCCTCTTCTGAGGACATTGAACTAAACTTATCAGTTTATTTCAGTGATCACATTTTCTAGAAAATGTTTCAATTAACAACACACGCATTTTTCCTTTGCACTATTCTCCATAAGCACTGCATAAACATTTTTATTATTGATTCTGTGAAAATTTCACTTTGGATATATATTTTGTCATAGTCACACTGCTCACCCAACTCGTCCCAGATCAACTCTTCCTTCATTACGTATTCAACTTTATTGTTAAAGCCCACCAATTCCAATGTGTGCTGTCCATATATTCTTGGGTGTGTGAGCACCAATTTGGCCATGGTTGACCTTCCAAGGGCCAAATTTTTAAAGCAAAGTGACACTCCCTGTCCCAGCAGCAATTAATTGACAATAGCCCATGGTTTGGGTAGAATTCTGTGTCCAACTGCCCCCTCCATACTACTAGTTCTGTGGCTTGAATTTGTATGTTTTCCACATGCCGTCACAACCACTGTGTGTTTATATATGCAACTGCCCTGCTGTATCTGGAAAATACTGGTTCTTTGTAATCTTCCATTGCCTTTCCCTGTTACAATAATTCCACCCCTTTCCACAATGCCACATAAACCTCTACCACGGAATTTATAACATTTTATTATGGAAGTGTTGCTATGTGTTCTGCACACTGAGTTTCTTAGAAATAGAACTTGTCATGCTCAGGGCTGGAGCAATGGCTCTGTGACTAAGAGCACTTGTTCTGCAAGCGTGAGCCACTGTTCTACTTTTGTTTCTGTTGCTATAAGGAATGAAACACCCACACAAAGAGCAACATACCAGAAGAAAGGTTATACTCCACTATTGATGGACTTGAAGGTTTTATAGTTCAAACAACAACATGGGACCCAAGTTCAAATCTCTGGCACCCACAGGAAAATTGGGCATGCCTATGTATGTCACCAACCCCAGTGCCGAGTCGGGGGTCAGACACAAGTGGATCTGGGAAGCTTGCCAGCAAGCCAGCCTACCTGAAATGGCAAGCTTCTAGCTTAGTGAGAAACCCCATCTCAAGGCATAAAGGGGCCAGAGCAGAATGTCATGTATCATCTCCTTTATGCATTGAGGCGCTTGTACCCTCTACCTCTCCACATACTAAGCTCTGCCATATTCATTTTTCTTATGCAATAAAGGCTCTCTTTCTGACAACAGTGGGTGTGGAATAACAGCAAAATAACTGACTGTTTCTTTAAATATGATCAAACTAACTAGAGTGAAATATGAACTCAGCTCCACGTGGGAGCCATCTGCCCATTTTCTTATATAAATAACATATTGATTAGCTATAATAATAAGCTTCTTCCTGCAAAGGCAATTATTTGGTTAATATTATCCAAGTAATTCTCTTATTTCAAGAGAAAATAATCTGATTTTCTGGGTTTTATTGATCACATCGTCCAGATAATTAGACAAGCCCTCCATTCCTGTCCACTTCGAGCATATGAATTTTTCAGATTTGTGAACCCACTCATTTAACAAATTTGCCCATACATGAGCAGATTTATTCTGTTTCAGAAGAGACACCACTATATGACCCAGAGCCAGAAAACTAGGTTATGCCAAAGAAAATCCAGGTGCACATTCTAAGATAAATCCTTAAAAAATAAAAATTAGTCTCCCCAAAGTGCATGGGAAAGATATAGTTAAAGTCAGCGGGTTTATGATTGGAAATAAAATATTGGTGAGAAAAGTTGTTATATTTTTGAATTATGCAGTGAACTGTTCAGGCTGTTATTGCAAGATAATGAGTTATAAACAACATGCATAATAGTTAAAATAATTATACATTGAACAGATGGGAATATAGTAACTGCATCATCTCAGTTCCTGAAATAGCCAACACCCCAACAGGCTGTGCGGTCCAAAGGTCCCATTTATCATTTCCTCTGTGGTCTGATGTTTATTTTTACTGCCATTGTTGTTTACTCCTCAGATTTGTTATACTGGGTTTTCTAGAACTGACATCAAATTGTTGGTGACTGGATACAGATGACATTGCTTAGAAGAAAATGAATTGCCGATATTTGTCACTGTGTGGTACTCAGGGGACCTAGGCAAGACACTAATTGCACAGTGAGTCCATCAGGGCTGTGTCTACAGTAAATGTAGAGTGGGCCTCCTTTAATTAAAGTCAAATTGAATTACATACAGTGTGCTACACATATTAACGCTTCCATTCCGGAGTCAGAGCTAATTGTAGACAAATTCTTGAAATCTACAAACTACCACTTCCGGTCTCCTTCCACTGTCCCATATTCCTTAGGGTGCCTTGGGCTTGTGATCTTTTCATAATTCTACATTAAATGTTAGTAAAGTAAAACTTTTTAACCGAATGAATGATTATTTTAATTATCGAGTCAATACTTGGTGACTGGTGTCACTGACTTCATTCACTGACCAAGAGAGAATTTCTAAACTTGGAACTCATTCATAAATCCAAGAGGAACTCATTCATAAATCCTTAAAGTAGGAATGAGATACAGAGATGAGTTAGAGTCAAGTCTGGCTGTCTCTCCACCTTCACCTTCACAGCCAACATTGTCATCTTGGCTCATGTGGCTTTTGACTTTTCCCTGTAGAGTGGAATGAGCCTGTCTGCTTCTCCGAGAGATGGAGAATGGTCCCGGGAATGAGTAGGGTACAGGTACTTGTTGCTGCTCACTCTAATCCTATGGCCCCTTTATAGGTACGATGTCCAGGAGGCATCAGTTCCCCTAAGCCTGGCCTGGTGTCTTGCCTCTCCTTTGCTCTTACTGTCAAAAAGGGTGTGCTCACTTCAGCCTTACCATTCATAAATATTTTGAGTAAATATTTTGAGTCAAAGTCAAGTAAGAGGATTCAACCTGTAAGTGCCTCCTTCTAGCAAGGAATTCATGACCAGTTGAGGAAAAGCTGCTAATACAAAAGGCTAACTTATATAATAACAAATAAGCATTCAAATAAATGGAAAATAATTATGTATAGAAGCCCAGCTATATAGCTTAGTCTTAAAGGCCCTTGACATACATGGCTGGTCGCCTGAGTTTGATCCCTGTAATCCACATGAATATTGAAGTTAAGACCTGACTCTACAAAGCTGTCTCCTATCCTCCCTGTGCACACCACAGTGTGTACATTCAT
>JAQHUG010000022.1:4660478-4743982 GCA_028555095.1 Dicrostonyx torquatus | reverse complement strand
AAAAGATGAGTATGGTATGTACTCACTCATTAGTGGACCGTAGCCATTAACAAAGGACATAAGCTTATAGCTCACAAGCCTAGAGAAACCAAATATCATGGTGAACCCATATAAAAACATATATAGATCCTCCTGGAAGTCGGAAGCAAACAAGATCGCCAGGCAATGTTCTGAATAGAAAAAAAAAATAAAACTGACTAACTCCACAAGGGTCTTCTGTCTTACCAGCCAGAAATCTCATCTAGAAAGACATGGAAGCTCACTAGAGCAAAGTCTGTGTGAACTTGGTCATCAGATTTACCCCAGGGTGTTTGCCCACACAGTTGCAAAAATGTCCTCATTTGCTGAACTCACGGTTTCTGGAAAGGGATACAATGTTATTCCTCTCTGTTAACATGGTAGCTCATTTGTTTATCTTTTGGGAAGGTGCAAGGATGACCTGGACTCTCACCAGCAAGGAGCAGCCTGAGACTTAACTGCCCTGAATAGTCCATGGGGACAAAGAGTAGGCAAGGGTCTTTTTGAGAATACAGAGCTAACAGGTTGGGAGCTCTTTGTTTACCCAGCTCTTTGTTAGGTTAAACTTATAAAGAACAATAAAAACCAAAGACGTGAAGTTATAAGGAAACACAAAAAGAAAGCAGGGTCTGGCCCCAAGGTCCCCATCCATGGAGACCAGTGGATCCTGATGACAGGTATCTTTGGTGTACCCATTGGTGAGAAATCCTCCTCACTTCATGGCTTACCTAAAGGGCAAAAATGGGATTAACTTTCCAGATGCCAAAATTGACTTTTTGGAGAAAGCTGGGCATAGGTTAGGAACCTGAATCTAGTGCCCAAACTCAGCACTGGGTAAGAGTACACAGCTTGTCAGTTACTTTGGAAACAGGTGTGAGAACACTAAGAAACTTAATGAGGAAATAATGATTATTGAACAAGAATAGAAGTGGACAATGTTTTGGTGTCAAGTTCATTGCCTAGAGCCATGGTAAAACCAAACAATGAGGAAATGGCACCAAATACAGTTCTGTAATGTTTCATGACCCAAGGTCATGACGAAAGCAGTATGGTTATGGAGTCTTTGTTTGCTTGTTTACTTTTGTTTTATCACTCATTTGCTTGCTTCTGAGGCCTGTCAGAAAGAATTTGCACTAGCCCTCTTCCCTTGCTGCTGGTATGTTGTAGGAGCCTGCTTGTTAGTTCCCAGCTGCCAAGATGCAAAATAACCACACAGAAACTCTATTAATTAAATCACTGCTTGGTCCACTAGCTCTAGCTTCTTATTGGCTAACTCTTACATCTTAATTTAACCCATTTCTATTAATCTGTGTATTGCCACGTGATTGTGACTTACTAGCAAGATTCTGGCACGTCTGTTTTTGGCATCTCCTGACTCTGCTTTCTTTCTTCCAGCATTCAGTTTAGTTTTCCCTGCCTACCTATGTTTTGCCCTGCACAGGCCTAAGACAGTTTCTTTATTAATCAATGGTATTCACAACATACAGAGGAGAATCCCATATCCCCTCCTCTTTTCTGTTTAAATAAAAAGGAAGGTTTTAACTTTAACATAGTGAAATTACATATAACAAAACAGATATCAAGCAGAAATTATAGCTATAATATTTATATTTAATATACCTTTTATTATTCCTAAGGAAAATGGTAACTATAACTATTTATTTTTTAACTCCATTAAAGGCTTCAGAAGGATATAATATTACCTGAGTAAACAGGAAGTGCATTTTAAGAAACTTCCAAAACTTTAGAATTGACAGAGACATCTTGCTACCTGGACAGTCTCCCAAAGTTCTTGTGTACCGTCGTAGGCACCCATCTTTAGCCTACTGGCCCATATTATCTGGCAGACCTTTTATGAAGCATGAAATTTTAAAGACAGTTTTATCTATATTGGCAGTTTGTTAGTCACTTTTTTGTGTGCCCTGTAGAATGTCTGGCAGGCTCTTTTATGAAGTAGGATCCCCAAAGGATAGTTTCACCTTTTGGCAAGTTTAACAAACATATATAATATTTCTCTGTGGATTCTGCATGTTCAGTTTGTACAGCAGAACATCAAGCAGTCCAGGCAAGAGCAGTTTCTTGCCCAAATAGCTAAGCAAATCCATAAGGAGCCTCTTCAATGTCCATCATCCTCTTGAAGTAGATTAGTGCTGCCAGAAGCATATGTGTCTTTCTGTTATGAAAAGTCTTAAGCTCTTAAAATACTTTTAATGCCATAATTTGAAGGTATCTAAAATATTTGAAGACTATCTATCTAACTGAAATATATATCTACATATCTAAGAAACCTAACTAACATGACTATAAGCTTGACTATTATAAATGATTATCTATTAACCTATATTTTTAAATTATACATTACATTTTTAACTGAGCTGTACAAACACAATATGTTAATCAAGAGCAGAAATATATGGTGTACGAGGGTTCTTCTGTATTTTATGTTGCTTTCATTGGTTAATAAAGAAGCTGCCTTGGCCTTTTGATAGGGCAGGACTTAGATAGGCAGGGAAAAGAGAACAGTATGCTGGGAAGAAGACTGGCTCAGAGAGAGCCGCCAGGGTCAGACATGCTGAATCTTCCTGGTAAGCCTACTACCTCATGGTGACTTACAGACTATTAAAAATTGGTTGAAATAAGATGTGAGAGTTAGCCAATTAAGGCTAGAACTAATGGCCAGGCAGTGTGTTAAATGAATACAGTTTGTGTGTAATTATTTCAAATACAAGCTAGCCCAGTGACTGGAAGCCAGGTGGGACACAGCCCACACCTCTTACAACAAATATATGTATAACAAAATTGACCTTAAATTTGTATTAATAAGTCAAGATCCGTACCATTGCAAATCTCTATAGCATATCCCCCTTTCAAAGTAAACAAACACTTATAAACAATATTTGGGAATCTGGGCATAGTTTTATAGTAGACAGGCTGTTTGTTTTTTGGCTGCCCAGACTCCCAAAATAACTACACAGAAACTGTACTAATTAAATCAGTTTGGCCAAATACTTTCATGTATTTTTAGCAACTTTTTACATATTAAATTAACCCATTTTTATTATTTTATATTTTACCATGATGCTCGTTTCCTATTGGCAAGGTTTTCATTGGCAGCTTGTGTCTTTTCCCTCTGGCAGCTACATGGTGTCTCCTCTGCCTTATTTCTCCCAGCATTCATTTAGTTTTCTCCGCCTACCTATATTTTGCCCTGCAGAGCCCTAAGACAGTTTTTTTAATTAACCAATTGTATTTACAGCACACAGAGGGAAATCCCACGTCACCAGTTTACTATAATTTGTATCTGAAATGTTTCCAAAAGTCCATGTGTTAAAGGTTTAGTGTGTGGGGTATGGGGTAAGGATTTTATCCAAATTCCCCTTTTGAATAAAGCACTAGTAATAATGGTGATAGCCCATCCTGATGTCCTCATTGGAGAGACCTCTATGAGGACTATGCATAGCTATATTCTGGAATATTAGGAGTTAGGTCTTCAATAGATGCCACTAAGGAGGACACAGTTTGGGCATAACAATGGCTTCACATACATGTGCTCACGTTGTCTTTACAGCAATCCTTGCCTCTATTTCATATACGGAAACTGAAGATTATTGCAGTTGACTTGAGGTTGCCTGAAATTCCAGTGCTTTCAATCTCTTTCTTCAACTGCCTAATTTCCAGTTCTAAAATTAAAATGAAGAAATAGAGCTTTAGCCTCTGCCCAACAGTCTTCAGTTAGCACATATGCTGCACACACCAACATTTGGCTATATTCCCTCATTTATATACATGCTTTAATTATTAAAATGTCTCACAATTGTAAGGTATTTTTAAAATTATGCAAATTTCCTAAATCCTTACAGAAGCCTGTGATCCAGAGTTTTAGTCTTCTGGAGAATCATAAAATCAAGGGTTCTATTGAATCAGAGTCCCTCTGGTCTGTGAGTGTTCACACGTCTTTGATGAAAAATATGGCTGATCCTACTGTATATTCTATCATTCTCATTGACACTTGCAGAACAAAGAATTTAAAAGCTTTAGATGAAAAATACAGTAACTCTTGCCTTTTCTGAAGTTGTTATTCAGTGACTTACCTTTCCAACAGAGTGACTTTTTACTCACTGATTAACTCCACAGAGTGGGAGAGAGTTACAATTTAATGGAAATATGACAGATTCTCTAGGTCTCAAACATTACAGCCAGATCAAGTAGCAGACATGACAGAAGTAGCTCTAACACGCCTATAGGCATCTATAAACAGATGAGAGCAGTTTCTGGTGCTCACGCTCAAGGTATGTGTTTTTTGGGATATTATTCTGGAGAATGGGTCACATTCTCCAAAGGACACCTCTCTTAGAAGTTAGAACATGAGTCTGAAAGAATGGTCTGATATCTGTTAGCTCTAGGGTCTTCATATTTTTATCTTACAGGACGAGACAGATGACCTCTTCTTCATATAGTCGTGAGAATGAAGGGAAATAGATTCTGTTAAAAGTTCTAGCATATGAGATGCAGGCTTGAGAAATACTTCCCAAAGATGAACTATACTGAGCATGTCTATATGCTGCTTAGACAGCTGATCTATTTGGAGAAGGACAAGAAGACAGTGAAGGACAGCACATAGAAAAGAGAAATTGGGGAATAATTTTTTTAGTAGGTGGAAAGTTGGAATACTCAAGGGTATGTGTGCACACGGTTCATACCTTCTACCAGGTGAGGAAAAACATACGCCTTGGAGATGTGGTCACTGGTTGTGGTGGAACAAACTTGGAGATGCTGACCAAATGAGATAAAAAGCCAGATCCTTAGCTAAGGGTTAAGATAAACACAGCCAGGGTGGTTGTAATAGGAAGAAGTAGGAGAATGGATGTCAGCTATATCCCCTATATTAGCTAGTTTGAAAGGCTAAAAGTAACTATCCAGACCCGTGTGGCTTAAACAACAAAAACTTATTTTCTTACAGATGTAAAGTCCATAAACCCATGACTAAGGGCCAGCACAGCTGGTTCTCCTATTCCCCACTCTGTGGTTTGAGTTGGTTGCTTCTTGCTGTGTTCTTTGTCTCTGTCTGTGAATGGGTGGCTGGTGTTTCCTCTCTGTTTTAAAGATCTCAGAAATATTGAATTAAGAGGTTGCTTCTATGACCTCAATTCATCTTTACTACCATTTTGAAGCCCCCTGTTAATTTTAGAGTTAGGGATTTAACATATAGATTTTGAGGGAATATAATATAATATTATAAGCCTATAATAGTATCCAAACTTTTCCAGAGCGGAATCCTTGAATGCAAGAACATATATTTTATGAGTGTCATTAACCAAGAAGGCCTCGAAACATCCATTATACAACCAAAATGGGGTATACATTATAGGATAGAATGTTTGGCAAGAAGTGTACTCCTAGGACAAAGGAGAGATATCCTCACTACAAGGGTAGCTTAGTCTAAATCAACACAAACAGAAAATAAACAGATCCCTTACCCTGCACTACACTTTAGGCTAGTGGTACCAACCATGTAGGTTAGGGTGGTCACTAGGGCAATAGGGCACTTCCACCTGAGTTGCCTCAATATCCCCTCAAAGGACAGGAAGTTTGAGGAATAAGTTTGAAAATGGCAAGCAGAAAAATGAAGAAGGGTCTCTATAAATTGGAAATTAGTTAGTGGCCAAGCACATTGCAATTACAGCGAGTTGGGGTTAGCAGCAAAGGTCATGCTGTTAAGGACCTTTCATGTGCTTCTAAGGATCCAGAGCAATTCTGCAGGCCAGAGAGGCTCACAGTTAATCACACCTCAAAACTGTAAAATCTCTAAGAACCCATTACCTCTCACCTGTTGCCCCCGAGAGGCAGCGTTCTTCAGCATATTTGGGGAAGATTGCACTTTAAGCATCAAAAAGAAGATAGCTTTGTTGCTGAGAATATTTTCTCTGTCAACCTCAGGGCCTACCAACAATGTGAGCTTTGTCAATGCACTAAATTGTGTCAATATTCACAAATAAAGTTATATTTGAACATACACATAGAAAACAATAGACCCCCCAAAAAATATAGGAAAGACCCTTTGTCCCCAAGATGTCAGAGAAGCCATCAACTTGGGATGAGGAACAGGAAGAGTCAGGAAAGCAGAGCATAGGAGGTGAGTGCAACAGCCAGGGTTTTAGTTGCTTCATTAAAGGTATTACACACCAGACATTTGAACTTTAAGCTAATTATAACTTGAAAGTACTCTTTGAATACCACCTTCCTTTATATGCTGTATAATAGAGCACTCAGAGAGACAGATGAAAGCATCCACTGTTGACTTTTATGTAAATAAATGATCCAAAAGTTTACCTTGGAATTGTTTTTGAGCTAACATTTTGGACATAGTGTTAAAAGATTTCGCATTTATTCCTTCCTTTTATTGATTCCATGTTTTTAAGAAAAGTGCTTTAACTAATGTAGCCTGATAATTATTATTACAGTAAACGCCAGCCTTATAAGAGAGCCCTGTTTTTACTTCCTTCCAAATATCCCAATCCTTTTAAAAAAACAAGTATTCTGAACCAATATCCAACAGAACTGTACTAATGCTATTAAAGTAGAAAAATGATCTACATTTAAACTAACATAGTGATGATTTGTGACCTAAAAATGACTTAGTCACAGAGCAATAGTGTTTGTGTTCAAAATACTTCTGATGAGGAACTGAGAAATATTTTTCCTAATCAGAATGAATTGTTAGCGTACTCTCTACCACACATTTTAAAAGTACTCCCATGAATCCTGGAGCTTTGTAAGTGTGGTGAACTAATGACCCAATTTGGAACCTTGATTAAGTTTGCACAATTCGAAAAGGTTGCACGCTTCCCTTTCACCTGGCTCTATAAGAAATGACGTCAGAGCAGCATCAGTCAACCAGAGCCACAGCTAACCAGAAACATTACCCAGGCAGCTCTCACACTTCCCTAACATAACTTTAGCCACTTTCTCAGTCGCTGTTCTATTGGTATTGAACAGACAGGACGACCAAGACCATTCTTACAAAAGAAAGCCCTTAATGAGGGGCTTGCTTACTGCTCCAGAGACTTGGTCAGTCATCATGATGAGGAGGAGGATGGTGGCAGGCAGGGCACATATGGAGCTAGAGAAGTAGCTGAGAGCTACATTCTGGTCCACAGGCACAGACAGCGAGAGACTGGGCCTGGCACGCGCTTTTGAAGCCTCAAAGCCCACCCCAAGTGACATATTTCCTCCAACAAGGCCACACCTCTTAATCTTTCTAATCCTTTCAAAGAGTGCATACAAATACAGGAGTCTATGGGGGTCATTCTTATTAAAATCAGCACACCAAAAAAAAATGGGAAAAACTGTAATCAAGAAAAATATTCCCTATGGATGTTATCATAGGTTAATTATTCTGCATAGCTCAGCTTAAAGAAATTTACACTTGAGACTCCCACATAGGATTGATCTTGCCAACTGAGATATAAAGTTCTTCCCAGTCATTCTCACTTTAATAATTCCAGGTGTGGATTTTTAAGTGAATTATATAAGTTAGGTGAAACTCAAGCTCAACTATTTTCATTTTGACTCTTGATAATGCCAAGAAGTAAGGGCATTAAAAAATCATTCTGGCTGGCATTATATATTAAGCAATAGAAGGTAAAAAGAAGGAAGAGGAGGAAGAAAGATGATGAGTAAAATAAAAAATAGAAACAGTGAAGTCTTCAGAATGAAAACAAAAGGTCATCTTTTATTCTCTGTTAAAAAATGATAGAGCTCCAAAGCCACAGAGAAACCGTGTCTCGACCCCCCCCCAAAAGTGATGCTCTCTTGACCTAAGATTCAGCTTCCCAACAAAAATGTAAACAAATAAAAATAAAGAGAAAAATTTATTTACCTGGGAGTGCTGTGTAGTGCCTACCTGAAATCTCAGTATTCAGAAGGCTAAAACAGCATTAAGTTGAATACCAGTCTGGACTACTTAGCAATTCAAAGACCATTCTGGTCAATATAGAGATAGTGCCTCAATTAAAAACCAAAACAACTAAAACAAAACAAAATGACTCATTTTGTAGGTTCTGTATCATAACTGCATAAAGATTATTCATAACCTAGTCAGCAGTCAATGTTAGGTCCCATTTTCCTACTCTTTATAAATGAATCTTACGGAAAATTTTCTTGCAGTGAAGCTGTTATAATTATTAGCAATAATGGCTAAATAGCAGCAACGTGTCAGACTGCAATAAGATTTACTAAATGTGTATGCATATACCATAAGATACAGTACATGTCTGAGTTATAGTTTCTGAGTTTCTGTTGCTGTGAAGAGATACCATGACCACAGCAACTCTTAAAAAGGAAAATATTTAACTGAGGCCGGCTTACAGTTTCAGAGGTTTCCTGCATTATTGTTATGGCAGGAAGCATGATGGCATGCAGGCAGACATGGTGCTGGGAAAGGAGCAGAGAGTTCTACATCTGTATCCACAGGCAGCAGAAGAGACTGAGCCACCAGCCTGTCATGAGCATCTTTGAGACCTAGTGACACAACTCCTCCAACAAAGCCACACCTGCTCCAACAGGGACACGCCTCCCAATAGTGCCAGTCTCTAGGAGCCTAGGAGGCCATTTTCATTCAAACTACCACAGTAGGGTTCAGCTTCCATGGAAGTGCAGCGAAAGCCTGCTCAGGTGACCAACCACCAGAGCAGTCTCTGAAAACAACAACAGAGGGTGAAGCTAGGACAACCGGGCCTCGCGGTTATCACAAGACACCTTCAGAACATGGATTTTTCACCCCAATGTACACTGTCCCCTCAGGGGTAGTGCCTGAAAATGTTTCTCATTGGCAACAGGCCTGCACTACTGAGAGTTGGGAGCACAATCTCCCAGGCACTTCAGTGCTGACTGATTCTTGAAGGCCAAGAAGCCAACACTCCCTCTAGCTGGGGCTCAGAGCTGGGGTTCTCCTCAATGGGGAAACTGAGGGGAGTAATCGTGATGGATGCCACAGGAGGAAGGAAGACAACTGGCTTCAATCACAGGGATTTTTATTCTCAAGTATGCACTCCGATGTATAGAGTCCCCTACTGAAAAAGGACTGGTTTCATAATAATAGGTTTCTAAAACAAGAGGAAGAATTAGCATTCACTTTTGGGAAAGGTTTACTATGAGATTTGTTGAGCAGGAAGCACTCATAGGACACATAACATTAAATTTGACTCTCAGATATTTCGTTGGCCCCTCTATATCAGGAGTTCAATAAGCCTGTAATCGTCTCCATTACAAGGATGCTGGGAACCAATGAAACATGAAGAGAACGTTGCAGCTACTTGAGTGTGGGACGACAGGCTTTATTGATTCAAACATGAGGATACCCAGAACTAAGGTTACATGGTTGGGGGATGGGCCAGTCAGCCTCAGGGTTAGATTGGGTTTAGAGTGTGGCAGTTCTCCCAGTTTTCCTGGGACTGAGGCTATCTTTAGAATGTGGGGACTTCTCTTTCAACATTGAGATAGTCCTGGGAAAAAATCAAGACTAGAAGATTACCTTTTGCGGGATTCATAGCAAACTTGTTCTTTGTTCCTGTGAGCTAAGAAATTGGTAAATTTGATTCTTTGGTTTTATATCATGTAAATAAACAGCCCGCCCCACCACAGCTTAAACAAAGACCAGTAGGGGAAGCCTATGACTAGATGTTCTATCTAACATCTTCACGTCCAACACTTGAAAATGTGTATATTTGACTTTTCCTGACATCTGTCAAGACAAGCAAGTTCCTGGTAGTTGTGGAAAAGATACTGAATACTTTCACTGGTTTCTGTGTATCACCTCCATTTTTCTCTTAGTGAGTATCCAGGCATGCCTTCCTCTCCAATCAGAAATTATTTTTAATTTATGTGGTTCATTTCCTTTCTGGAGACTTGGCGGCTAGAAGTTTGTCTTCTCTCAGTTTGAAAGCTTTGTGGCATTTCACTTCTCAAAATTTAAGTAAGAAGGCACTTCGTCATATAAATGAATTTACAATTGGATTTAGTCAATGCACCCTAAAGCTTATACTTACATGGTGCCAAGAAGGAATACTTAGGATACTAAATGATTTGCTAGAACAGTAGGCAGATTGGGCAAATATATATTCATATAATATAATATATTATATGAATATATATATATTCATCTTTAATACTATTTAAGAAACCTAAGATTAGATGAGGGAAAGAGGTAAAATAAGCTGGTTTTATCTTACCCTTAGAGAGCCATCCCTCAGAATATTTCCTAATCTCTGTCCCAGGATAATGTCTGTATTGTGTAGTGAGGCCCCTGTTCCATGTATTTTTTTTTCTGGGAAAAGATAAACTGCTGGCATCCCAAACTTGGCATTACGCTCAAGTGAGATTTAAGTTCAGCAGAGGCCAGAGCACCCTCAGCTGCATGAAGACAGGTGGTGATTTCTCTGATAGCAAGTCCAACAAAATGCTCACCCACAGAGCATGTCCTCTGTTTTAATGGAGTTAAAAGGGGGCATAATAGGAACAAGCCATTTCTTCCAACAAATTGCTTGAGTTCCAATTACAATTTTATTCTTCCTTGTAATGCGTTTACATGTGATGTCCCTGGTCCCATTAAAAGTGCTGTAAACCTTGCATGAAATCACCTAGTGATTTGTTACAAGGAAAAGTCCTCTCAGATAGAAGTACCTGTAATGTCCAGGTATCACCCAGCATTCCAAACCTACAAAGCAGATGCTTGCGTTCTATCTACAGCACACCAGTACCGTGAGGGCAGCTGTCAACATGCAGGCTAGTCCGCATGCAAATGTGTATCCCCAAAGAAGATAACAAAATTTCTCAGCATCATTGGCTTTGTGTGTACATGGTTTTGGAAGGAACTTTAAAGAAGGTGCAGTGTCTTCAAAGACAGGAAATCCCAATGGAAATACCCGAGGGATGAAGAGAAGCAGGAATATATTTGGTTATTTTATGATGCCTAGATATGGTTGATAGCACTTATTCTTGAAATGTCCTCTCAGATGCCTTTAAAGTCCTCTGCAATAAATGCCAACAAGGAAACTCAGTTGGTTGGATGAACTCTATCAGCTGCTAAGGGGCAAATAGGACACAAACCTGGGCTGGAAAGAATGAAAACTCCATTTCTCTTCTACCCTACCATGCAACGTCCACATAAGAAATCACCCCTGAGTCCGTGTGCCTGAGGAGACCCAGCACGTGGTACGGCAAGAACACCAAGTACAAGTTTTCTAAAGCACTGAAGCCTTGTTCTTAGTGAAGCAGTTAAACGAGAGAGGCAGACAGGCCATCACTCCCTTACCGAGGGAGGCAGACATCAGTTCAAACCAGTGTAGTGGTGACAATTCTGGAATAGTCCCTCACTTGCCTATGGGGTTCAGGTAGGGCTTCTTGGAGGAAGGAACATCAGACACAAAATCTGAAAGACAGAAATTGTCGAGGTGACACTGGGCTACTGTAAGCCTTCCAGGTGGAAACCGTGATAAATGAACTAAGAGGTTAATGAGCATATGTGGAGAAGAGCCAAACGTCCCTGTATAATGAGAAGAAAATGCAAATGAGCATGAAACAATAAATAATAAACAGACTTTGAATAAATGTAGTCTAATCAATTGAGCTGCTGCAAACTGTCAATGACTGAGCTGTGAGATACCAGCCCAGATTGCTCCTTTACGTGCTCTTAGGCCTGATTTCCTGATGCACAGGAAAAATATCTGAATCCCATGCCATCCCCTAGATTTTTTCAATGCATAATTTTTAGTACTAAGCAAAACATTGATGTCAGATATAAAATGATCTATGATCCTCTATGCTCACTGAATTTATCATTAAGTGGAGCTTAGCACCTTGTCTTATGTAATCAAGCAAACAGCTTGTACCACATGCCGGTTATGAGCATATGCAAGGCCATCGGAGCAGGTAACTGTGAGGTGAGTGGTGGCTGGGTATCAGTCTTGCCAGGTCAGATTTGAGAACATCAGTGTGCGTGTATTTCAAGAATATCGTTTATTGCATGAATCTAGAAAGAAAAACATATTTAGTGAGGTAACCCAGAAAGACAAATATAATATGTACTCATTCATAAGTCACTTTTAGACATAAAACAAAGAAGAACCAGCCTACAATCCACAGCCCCAGAGAACCTAGACAAGAAAGACAACCCTAAGAGAGACATACATGGATCTAAAGAGGCAGGAGAAAAAGACAAGATTTCCTGAGGAAATGGGGAGCATGGAGGTCACAGGAGAGAACAGAAGGGAAGAGGGGAGTAGAAAAAAATAGTAGAAAAAAATACATAGCACAATAAACACAATAAAAAATTTAAAAAGTAATGTCTTTTACTAATCACTTGATTGAATAGCTCCTGGTATGTCACACTTCATGAGTTATTCAGTTTTGGTAATAGTTGCTCAAACTTGGGGAGCGATAACAACCTAAGGTGGGACCTAAAGGACATCCATGCTGGTGATGATATGAAACAATACAGTGATTCTCCCGTCTCTGTCATTGCAGGAGGTAGCACAGCACTGTGAAGTGCCCACTCTGCCTGGTTCATTCTAGATTCCCAGCATTGCTGCAGGGCCTCTCCACATGACGCATAACCTATCAGGAAGACGTTGGAACAGCATTATTAGAAATTAAATCTCATTAATATACTTTGAAAGCAAGTGCAAAATAGAGATACGAAACACCCAGCTTTTATAGATTTTTCTAGGTTTAAACGTTTCACTTAAGGATGAGTGACGGTAAATCTTCCTCCACACTTGTCCTAGTTGGCTTCCTATTGCTGGGTTTAAAAAATCTCATGACCAAAAAGTAGCTCGGAGAGCAAAGGGTTTGTTTCCATTTACACTTTGCAGCCCATTATCAGCGGAAGTCAAGGCAGGAACCTGAGGGCAGGCACTAAAGCAGAACCACAGAGGAATATTCTTCAAGACTAACTCAGTTTGCTGTCTAATATATCACCAGACCGTATGCCCAGGGGTGGCACAGCACATAGTGGGCTGGGCCCTCACACGTCAACTGTCAATGAAGAAATTACCCCATAGACTGGAGCACAGCTCAATAAAATAAGACAATTCCTCAGCTGAGATTCACTCTTCCCAGATATGTGTAGATTTGTGTCAGGTTGACAAAAAACAACCAATGCAGCACCAAAGGGAAGGAAATGATGCCAATCTAGAGCTAAATGGAGACAGGCTCATCCTTTCTAATGAGTGCAATTCAATTGAGCTGTGATGGCAACGAAACAATTGGCTTTTACTAGCCCATCTTAATTATTCCACAGTAGACACAGTAGACACTAAGAAGAATTTTGGAAGCAGCATCTATGCAGTGTATACAAAACCAGGCGAAGATTTTTTTCTTCCCTGTGATTAGTGAATATTGTTTTGAAATGTCATTAAGTCAAATAACCATAATCTAATTAAGTCTTTTGTAGTTTTGAGTGGTTTCATGAAATGTCACAGGATTTATTTCACTTTTTTTTCTTCACTTGACTGAACATTCTTCAGAAGCTGGGTGAAGTTCAACCCTAGAATTCTTATTCTGGGGGAACGAGTGCTGAAACGTGCTTGGGCTGAGACAGTCTTGTTTAATGTGGTGTTGGAAAAGCAGAACTGAAGGGCTCGCTCAGCACTTTCTGCCAAAGCTTCACACTACTGCTTGAGGCGAACTCCATTCCCTTCTTGATGCTCCAATGGGCACAGTTAAAAAACGGGCAGTTAAGAAGTTTCAGATCCCGGGCACTTGGATTCAAACCATTAGAGCATATCAAAGGATGATCAGGGGACCCCCAAGAGGGGATAGAAGAAAATAATGCAACAGCAAAGCAAGTTGGCTTGCCTAGTGGGCAAGAGAATGAATGCTAGCGACATCCCTCTAGGAATGAGCTCGGCATGTCTGCTGAAGGATAGGAAAGTTGATCCTGGTTTAAAAGAGTCTTTGCACATTTTGTTTGCTCGATTCTTTTCAGAGTTAGATTTCCCTCTTTATACATTTGTTATGTAGGTTTATAAGGTGCATGGGAAGCTTCTAGAGAGGTCCAGGAGGAGTTCCTATGACATTTGGATCTGGCCTCAGGCTTCATATGCTTATCTTATTATCTTCCTGGGACTTCAGTAACTCTCAGATCAGAAAGGAGAACAGAATAAGAACCTCCCAGATATCACCCTAGCCAACACCTTCATGTTAGAGAAGAAGATGTGGCAGTCCTGAGGAAGGAGATGGCAGGGCTACAGTTATTATTCCCAAGCCATAGAAGTGTTAATAAGGAAATCCCCAGTTATAGAGGCTCAAGGTTGCCCCAAGGGTTGTCACATTCTGAGTGAAGTGAACCAGAAAGGTCTCTGATATGAGTAGTCTTAACAGTGAAAGGTTCATGTTATTTCAAAGGAATTTCTTGTCAAAGCATGTTACTTCTGCATCTTGTGAAGTTGTAGCAGTACATGAGATTTTAAAATAGCTTGCTCAGAAATGTGGTTTCATTAGCATGCAGTTAGCCTAGTTATACACCTAACAAAGCTATGTGCAAAGGGAATGGTTGGCCCCGAAGGGAAATGGTTAATATAAACCACTTCAGCATTAAGAAAGTGTAGCTTAGAAGGAAATACACAATTAGTTTTAACAAGGGACTTTGTGTGGCGTAGTATAGGCTATAAACCAAACACAATTAAAACCTTTAGAATAAGGAGTTGGGGAGGTTGCTCAATGGTTAGAGTACTTACCAGACTCATGTAGATACCATTTAGCACCCCTGTAAATGTTGAGTAGGCATGATGACCTATCTCTAGTCTGTCTCCCTTTCAGGAAGGTAGAAACGGGGAATCCTCTGAGCAAACTGGCTAGCAAGACTAGCTTTCTCAGCAATTTTTAAATTTAATTGGCACCCTGTCTCATTAGGTACAGTAGAAGAATCGTCAAGGATGATTCCAACATCAGCCTCAGGGTTTCCACATGCACAAGCACACACCAACACACACACACACACACACACACACACACACTCCCACACAAGTGTGCCCATACACATGCAAACATACATGCATCAAAATGGAGGAAGAAAAACATCTAGAATAAAATATGACACTCTAGATGAAGTTATTCAGATAGCATCCAGTTAGAGGCAGCATTTGAATTCATCCTGGTTGATCCTTTTTTTAAAATTCAGCAAGGATTTAATGAGTAGTGGCCAGGGACCGGACACTCCCCTTGTTTGTTGGAACATATCAGTGGAGAAATCCTCTTCATCTGTGCTCTTGTAACATTTGCATTATATCAATAATGCAAACATGTTAGAAGAGGGAATTTTAAGTAGACAGAGTAGAAGGAATGAGTGTATAAATTATGAGTGTGCACAGAGTCTGAGGAGGAATCTACATTAGAACACAAAGCTCATGGGTCGTGGCCACTGGGAGGTGGAAGTACCTCTACTGCAAGCCACCTTCAGAACCCCCACCCAACCCACGAGGTTTGGACTTCAGTGGGCATACCATTAAACTAAACTATCACCAGAATAATGCTCCACTAAAAGAATTTGGTGTGGGAGTAGGAAGAAGTACATTTCTTTGTAAGGAAATGCAACCTAGCTGTCCAAGGATTACCATGAAAACAACAGTGAACCTAAGAATAATCAGCTGTGGCAACTGTGAGCCACAGTCACTTCCTGAGGCCAGCAGACTCTGTGAGAAGACTGTGTAAATCTCCTTGGCTTGTAATTCAACACCATGATTTATCCCAAAGTGGTTTGTGTTAGTTTAAATAATATCTTGGATTATAAGGATGATGAGATTCAATGAGCAGATACACAATGCTGTGGTCACAATGCTGCCAGTGAAAGCATAAAAATTATCAAACCCTCTTAAGCACCAGTGGATATCTCAATGTCTAATTTCTAAATGTAACACATATTACACCAACTTTAGCTGAGTTTCTCAACTCCATAACACTACATAACTACTATATAACACTACAGAACATAACAATTCTATAACCAATGCTACTATTTACTTCTCAACTATGTATTCTCTAGATAGATAGATAGATAGATAGATAGATAGATAGATAGATAGATAGATGGATGGATGGATGGATGGATGGATGGATGGATAGATAGATAGATAGATAGATAGATAGATAGATAGATAGATAGATAGAACGAGATATAGAAAAAGGAATGGAGAAATGGAGGGGGACATTAATCATCAAAATGCTTCCGATTGATAACTCTTTGCTATCTGATTGATAACTCTTTGTTGTCATGGTTATACAAACACAGTCAAAGAACATCAGGTCTGTGGAGTTGCCAAGTTTCAAGACAAATTTCAGTGGTTCTCAATGTGCACTATGAGGACGACCTTCATCAAACTGAACAAATATGCTTGTAAAGAGGGTTCTGATCCTTGGATTCCCCCTCAAACAAGTGCATGTAACATGCTCACTTAAAAATGGAAGTCATCCTATAAATGTAAGTGATATCCGGGAGGGCCCTCTGCATTTGCCTAATGGGCAGGATGAAAAAAGGCTTGGAGATGGAGCAAAGGTCACTGTGAGCTTTTCCCTACAAATAACCAGGCATCAGTGAGGGCAAACAAGCAAGGAAATAAGAAAGTTGTGTTTCTGTTGAGCTTCCATGCTAATAACCCACTGTGAAGGTTTTGAAACACTGCATATTTTTATCTTTATAATATCTATATGAAAATAGTACTCACTTTTGCAAATGAAGAGCGAAGCACTTTGCCCACAGCCACTAGCTAATCAAAACAAGGGTCAAAATTTGAACTCACATCAACTGATACTAAAGTCAAGTCCCCCCAAAATGCCTTGCTCCTGTTCCGTGTTTAACACCTCAAGTTAGTTGTCATTACATCAGCGAGCACCTTGTGTCCATCGCCAGGTTTATGACAAAGCTTTGTTTGTGAACAGACTGAGACAATCAATTAGCTGCCTCCTAGGAACTTCGCTGTTGCTGTTGTTGGTTTTTAATTTCTCCGTGCAGTGTGGCTGGAGTGGTCAGAACTGAAGCCAGCAGAAGCTGATCCATCTGTTGTTTTCCTGAATCCCTCCTGTTTTTACCTGAAAACTTCCTAATTTTCTACATAGCTTTCTAAAATGATTCGGCCATAGCATGGATCTGCTGTGCCTTGCAAAAGTCAGGGCCATATTGACATCTCAGAATAAAAGAGAAAAGCTATTTTGAACTTGTCAAAATAAAGGCAGGGGGGGAAAAGACTGTGTGAGGTACATACAGAGGACATTTTAATGGGAGCAGCCTTCTGTGACAAGAAAGAACTTTAAAATGTGCTTTTCAGCCTTACAGTTAAAATCTTAAGTCAGTGAAAGTCACCAGTGTTTACAGGAAAAAGCTTTTCAGCGGAAGCTCACGACTCAAAACCCAAATCCCAGAGAGCAAGTCTGTCGTGAGCTGCGTTTTCCCCACTGGTTCACAAGCAGAAGGGCTATAATGGCACTGAGAGGCAGCAAACCAGAAGTATTTCGACCATAATAGCATGTAAGTTCAAGAGTTCAGACACATTTTCAAGAATTTCCCTTTGCAGTGGCAATTAGAATCCTGTGCTAAAGTCTAGCTGACCAAGAAGGGAAAGGGCTGCCCTATAAGGCTTGCTTTTGATTCTCCTCCTGCAGATAACTCCATCTAGTTTTGTGACCTTGGCTTTGAGGACAGGCTGCTCTGTGCTAGGGAAAGCAAAGAAATGAGATCCTAAAAGCCAAAACCTAAGTTGTTTTTTTTTTTCTCTCTGAGTGATTTCTTGAAAGTTGAGTCTTTCAGGGCAACTCAGATAGGAAACAAGCCGCTGAGCTAGTGAAATTCAGAGTAGTGGTGACGCCCAAGAATTCTTTCATTTCTTCTTCATTTCGGGTTGGAGCGTGGCATATAAAAAGTCCACAACCCTTGCCCCGTGGTTTTCTCATGACCTCTCCCTGAGGACGCAGTGTGACAAAGGGAAGGTATAGGGTTGTCTAGCTCTGGTCCTCCAGGGATTATTACTGACTGTAGGATTTGTCCTTTTGAAGAGCCTGGGATGGCAGGAAGTACTGCCTCAGTTACCATAAAGGACCCATGAGATGGCCTGGGATGACATGAGGTACACCTCAGCTACCATAAAGGTCACATGAGATAGCCTGGGATGACATGAGGTACTATCTCAGCTACCATAACGGTCACATGAGATAGCCTGGGATGACATGAGGTACTACCTCAGCTACCGAAAAAGTCACATGAGATGGCACATGTACTTTCCTCCAAATGGCATCAGTATGACTCTCAGGCACTCCAAATCGTAGTGATGTGAGCACCCAGTCACTATGGCTGGCTCACAGAGGAACAAGGGTAACAGCATCTCCTCCAGAAGATGTCTGAAATAATCAGACATTATTCACGTTCAGCCAGAGTCAGTACGTGTTCTCATTGTACAGGGCAACCTTTAAAGGTCATGAATTATTTGCATTTCTGTTGGACAAAAGGAAATATTAGTTAACATGTAGTTCCATAGTCTGGGGAAAATACAATAACAAATACTACTACAGCAACAAAAGTAGAAGCCTCTAGAATTAAATCGTTCATACATGGGGCTGCTAGTGATCCTACAGGGCACTAGGGGAGCACAAAGTCATCCATTCGTTTTACTGCCAAGATTGAGGTAATTCACCAATCTGTGTTTACATCATAAATAATGTCAGAGGACTATTCATACCGCAGGAAGTCTGTTGTCACTGACTTGGGGCTTGATTGATTTATGTGGGGACATAAGAAGATGTTAATTAATTACATAGTCTACTGGAGAGTAGCTGGCAAAGTCAGAGCCACTGCCTCAAGCAGCAACTGAGTTCACAAAGTAATTTTTATGAGAAAATTTCCAAATTAGTATTTGGCTTTATTTTCAAGAGTCTCTCTTTTCCAGAAATGAGTTTTGTTATTTTCACTGATTCTTTTATTACAAGGCATTTAAAGGTCCCATGCATGTTCAGATAAATTATCACAAACTCTTTGCTTTAATACAACTCAAGTTTATCCTTATACTTATTTATTTATCTGTGTGTGAGTGTGTGTGTGAATAGTGTGTGAGTTGTGTGACTGTGTTGTGTTTCTGAGTGAATGAGTATGATGTATGTGTGTGAGTGTGTTTTGGGAGTGTGTTGTGTGAGTGTGTGTGTGAATGTATGTGAATGTGTATGTGAGTATGTGTGTGTGTGTGTTTGTGCGTGTCTGCAGGCACACACTTGTCCCAGAGTGCATGTGCAGGCTACAGGACACCAGGCTTGAGTTATTCTCTCCTTTCAGTATGTTTTCCCCAGATTTTGAACCCAAGTGTTGGGTTTAGCTTAAGTGCCTTACTCACTGAACCATCTCAGAGCTACACAAGTTAATTCTTTTACAATTCTGGAAGTCAGAAATCTGACAAGTCTCATGGAGCTAAAATCAAAGGTTGGAAGCCTGATTTCTTCTGGGGCCTATAAGAAAAATTAAATCCCTTCACCTTTCTTTTTTTAAAAATATTTATTTATTTATTTATTATGTATACAATATTCTGTTTGTGTGTATGCCAGCAGGCCAGAAGAGGGCACCAGACCCCTTTACAGATGGTTGTGAGCCCCATGTGGTTGCTGGGAATTGAACTCAGGACCTTTGGAAGAGCAGGCAATGCTCTTAGCCTCTGAGCCATCTCTCTAGCCCCTCCCTTCACCTTTCTCAGCTTTGGGAGACATTCCCTGAGCCCCTTCTCAGCTTTAGGAGACATTCCCTCAGTCTTGTAGAGATTTACCTTTGACTTCAAAGTCAGTGATGCAGCATCTTTCAAACCTCTCTCTGACTTCCGCTGCTGTTGTCATTTCATCTCGGTATGGGTTAGCCCCTTCTCCGACAGAGCTTCGTGGTTACATGCGGCAGAGTCAGGTAATTCCGGTGATCCTTCCATGTCAGCATTCTTAACTTGGTCATATCGTATCTCTTTGACATAGTCTAGCTTACAGGATTGGCACATGGGCATTGGAACAGGGACAGAATTATTCAGTCAATCATATAATTACATTACAACAGTTCAAGACCTGCATCTGCATAGTATCCTTATGCATGTTTATGCAGTTTGGTGGGTTTAGCTTTCTTCAAGGTGCTGAACATCTGGGAGATTTCCTGGCTTGCCAGAAAAACAAATTTCCTTACTGCTGACAAGTCTGGAATCCTGCAAACCATGGAACAAATGAGAGAACAGTTCTTTAAAGTGGTTTTCTAGACCTTAGTTCCATATTTGAACACTTGGTCCTTGTCAATAGGCTTGTAATCGTTGACTAAATGAGATTTGTTCTCAAATATCGAAGTAGTGATACATCACACAAAGTTCTCCATATATGTCCAATGGGAGACCATATAAGCATATGTCCATATGTAATATGAGAACATCTGTCATAATGATACTACCTGAAGTATCCAAGCTGAACTGTTCCAAAACCACCTAGTGTACCAGGCGGTCAGAGTATCAGCCCCATCCCCCCCTGACTCTCTAAGATCGAACTCCATTGTCAAAAGCAGTTTCCAAACTGCTTTCTCAGACAAGAAAGAGAATAAAATGAAAACCACTGGATGGTGGAATGGAGTGGGGATGGAGTCCTGATAGAGTAGATTACAAAGAAGGTAAGTCACTAATTTTATGTAATCTCGTTAAGACCAGAAAGATACTCTAAGGTCAATCATCATTTTTGAAAGGGAATAAATTCAAATTTCATATTTTGGAATGCTTGGGAGAAAAATATCACAGGTCTTAAATTATACATCTTATTAATAAACTTTAAAAACTATCTAAGCTTTGATAAAATTTCAACACATTTCTTTGCCTCTACTTAGATTGTGCGTGGGTATTAAACTTTAAGGTCAGAATATTCTATTTCCTCAAATTCCATCTCCTATACACACTCATGCTCTTCCACTACCGGTATTTGTTCATGATTTGGAACATAATGTATCTTTTCACCATTGAAAGTACAACTCATTCATTACTTTACATACATGTGTATGCATAATGCGAATCCTGGGATGCACACAAGCCTTTCATGACTTCTTAAGTAAGAAAGATAAGCATGTGTAAGCATGTGAATTAACATGACCCAAAGCAGCACATTATTTATTTTATATATATGTATATATATATGGAGCTACATGTACACATGAAAATAAACTTGTCAGCATATTTCACTAAACGATTATCTGGATAGCCAACAATTATCCACAATTAAGCTTTATTTAATAATATGTCAAGATCTGATGATCAATCAAAAACTTAAAAATTAAGTTTAAAAGGATCTGTCACAGAGTATAATTAGTATTGATATAAAATTCTGTCCTGATCTTAACTCAATAGATTGCATGCATAAGCTTACGCCTTCATTTTTAATATTGTGTGCAATGTTAGCCAATCTAATCAATAGACCAGTACAAGAAATTTATGACAATCAAACAATCCCTTCAAAAAATTAGTGTGTTTGATCTATAAAATTCACACCAAAAGAATTAAAGGAAAGGCATATAATATTTTATTAACAAATTCTTAAGAATCAATTCTGCATGATCAAAATGCACATTGATTGCCTGGACTTACATCTTTGTACAAAATGCTTCTGGGGTAACAATTTCTGTGATATTTTCAAATACATTCTTATTAATACTCTTGCGAGTGCCATACACGCATATAATGTATTTTGATCCTATCATCTGTACATTCTCCCCCTACTTCCTCCTAAATATGGCCCTAGTCTTACAAACTTTGTCATTTTATTTTAAGGAAATTAACCTACTGAGTCTAGTTGGTGCTTACCATACACTCATGAGTGTGGGGCCATTTATTTTAGCATGGCTGACTAACCCTTAAGGAAAACTGACTCTTCCTCCTCCTCCCATGACTAGCCAACAACTGTCAATAGATCCTCAGCTAAGGGTGGGGCTTTGCGTGCCCTTCTCCCTTCTATGCAGACTATTGACTGACTTTATCTTGAGCGGGCCCTGGCATGCATCATAGCCACTGTGAATTTATAAATCAGATCTTTCATGTGCGGAGCACAATATTTCACAACACAACAGCCGTGGTCAAACTCCAACTCTTACAATCTTTCTGCTCCCTCTTCTAAAATGTTTCCTGAGCTTTGAGGGGAGAAGATAAAGTACTAGCATCCCCATTAGGGCTGAGCAATCTACCATCACTTACTCTCTGTGTTTTGACCACTTATGAGTTTCTGTGTTAACAGCCATCCGCTTCACAAAGAATTCTCTAATGAGGTCTGAGAGCTGCACTAAATATGGACATAGAGATCTGAATTTAAAGGAAAGTTTGATACTAAGTCTATTTTACAGAATAATGATAGATTGACCTCTGGGGCCTATGAACCCTCCAGACAGAAGTTCTTGGCCAGATTTACAATAGTAAGCTTGCCTTTCCTCCTGTGGTGTGGGCATCAGATCAGGAAGTTATTAGTTACCCTCAGAACATTCATGCCACCACTGCACCCACAGCGTATCTTAAGACTGTAGCCTTTCTATTTCCATGATCGATCACCAACAAAGTGCCAGGTTCCTGATCATCACTGCTCTCTATGGAGAACACACCTGGCTGTGTGTCGAATCAGAAGCTCCTGAGACACTAAACACTCTCTGAGCCATCAATGGGTGGCTAGTGAGCTGAGACTAGTCTCTGAACCCAATATCAGAGAAGAAATGATTCAAGCCTTGAGTTAGCCAAAATAGTTTTGAAATGACATATTTGATCAAAGCTCAGACTTAGAACACATAATCAAAGGAGGAAAGGGAAAAAGAGAAGAGCAATACAGACAGAGGTTAGGGATTGTTAGATGCTATTACAGTTTAGACTTTGCCCTAGACAGCTCACTCTTGTGGGCAAGGGTATTGAGTGCCTTCGTAGAACAGTCTCTAACACCAAGTATAATTTTAAATCAGTTGCATATGAACCATCAGGATTGTAGAGAAATAGCTATTTCAGAAGCTGCCAGGAAAGACAAAGATTCCTGATGCTCTATGGAGCAGTTAAATGATAACTCTTGTACCCAAATGATTTATTACATAAAATATCTACAAATTAGCCTGCTGATATGGAGCCTATATAATATTAAACTAAAAAATATTATTTTCCTCAGCATCAATTTAAATCATACCAATTTTTTGGCTTATTTATGAATTTCAGTTAAGTTTTAGTAACACTTTAATAGGTAGAAATGACCTCTTGCCGTGCCTGGTGATGCCAGCAATGATGGGTCGGGCAGAGGATTATTTTCTGTCTTTGATTTAATGAGGGGCGTTAACCTTTGGGATTTCCATAAACCTCCTATTTACCAACCCTCAGAAAAACAACAGTTTCTATTATTCAAAGGGAAAATGTTTGAAACTATTGTTCTTAATAGTCCATGTTCCCTACAAGAGGACATTCTACTCTCAAGAAAGTATCTGCCTTTTCGTGGGACACAAGGCATTCACCATGGCAATTGAGAGTGACCACATCAGGGCAAAAAAAAAAAAAAAAAAGAATTTAGTATCCTCTCCATATCTAATTTGCCTTTAGGAAAAATGAGCAAAGAAGTCATTTTAATTATTTGGTATTTCTAATTGTCTACTCTGAGAGCCTATAATCGGGTGTTAGACATTTACATACCCAACTCATGTATGCATGCATATGTTACATATATATTTAAAGTTAACAACTAATAATTTCTTGAGAAAAGACACAAAATAAGTCATAATGGCTAAGGAAGCATTTTTTTATCCTTCTCTCTGGTTTTGATTCTTATTTTTTGTCCATTAGATGGTTTGCCCAAAGGAAAATAAAGCAATCACATTATTTGACTTAGTTGCTATTAAGTGGTAATTGTCTAAAGATCTAACAGGGTAGATATTAAAGCTCCCTCCTAAAATAGGGACAATTATATAAGTATTGTTTTCAGTTAAGTATACTATAATTGTGCCCTCAGCAATGTATCTACATAAGGCAAGAAAATTATGATTATGAAGAATATAATTGTATGTCATTATCTAAATTATACATGGTTCAGCCCTGCTTCAGAATGTGGGTTCCTTATGGTTCTTATTTATGGGCACACAAAAATTGTTTGTTCACCTTAATCTATAGTTAAATTGGTAATTAATAAATTCTTAGCAGCAATTAGCCCAAAAGTCCAAAGAATATATACAAATACAACTTATCTATGGATGGGAGGCAGGTAGACATGCGTAATGTTGGCAGTGCTGACTTCGAAGGTCAAAAGATACAGCTTGGTAAAAACCCAGGCAGGGAGTCTTTGTAGATATTTGAAGCAGGGAAGGAGGCATTGTCAGAACATGAAAAGGGAACTTTTTGCCACTTGGATGTGCAGGGAGAAAAGCAAGAAGTGGAAATTACTCTGCAGTGGTCGGAACAAACACTAAGTTCAAGAATAAAGCTAATGCAACTGAATCCAAACAAAGCAACACAATAGGCACACTCTATACAAATAAAATTGGATTTCCAAACTGGGTTTTAAGACCATGCTACAAGCTATATGCTACATCAAGAGGTAAATGCTACCGATTCTTTACATTTTCAGAGAGCCCCATACATTCTGCACAATGGGCTAAATTGATTCACAACATGACCTCCATAAAAGAAAAGCCGCCTTTAGGAAAAATCGTTCCCCAAACCTTGTAGAACTTAATGAAAATAACTACCTGCTTCCAAAGCAATCAGGAGGTGGGTTAGGACTGCTCATTGTCTACAGTGAACTTAATCCCAACGTTTAGCACAGTAGAGATTTCAACTGAACCAAAGCTTTAGACAAATTGTGCTCAGACGCCAGGCATTTGCAGTAACCTCAACACCATAGATAATTTTGTAGCTTTTATTTCCACAAAACCAGCCTTTGGCTTAAAAGTAAAGAAGTGATGACTACAGAACAAAAATGAAAATTGGTACGTTATGGGGTAAGGGACTGGGATGCCAGGAAGTGTTGGGTTACACACAAAATTTGGTCTCTTTGCATACTGAGGCATACGAAACTGGTAGTTTCGGTGGCCTGTAGTAGCCTTAAGAAACTAAAATATTAAAGTATTAAGAGATGCCAATTATGAACACCCTAAAAATCCAGTAATGTCAGTGATGCACGGTTTGTCCATATCTTTTTCACAGAGGAAGGAGGAGGTAGGAGGCACTTCCCTTTGGCAGTAGCTTAAAGGGGGTTTAAAGTGACCTTGGAAAACAGAATGTTATGACCCCTTGGACTCTTTTTATTCAGCGAACAGATGATTTTAGAACGACTCTTTGTTTCCTGCCCAGTTAGACTGCACTCTCACAGGACCGACTGTGTCTAAATGGTAGGGTTGGTACAATAGATAAGAACTAATAAAACAGCAAAGTGTTCCACGTTCAAGTCAGTGAACCAAAGCAGCGCTTAGGATGCATGATACAGTGGAGTAACTGGGTTCTGGAATGAGTCAGAGACACTGCACTGCTGATGGGTTTGTAATTATGATCGCTGTTTAGTAATACACTGTATACTCTAACTGTCCTCAGGCTCGGTGGGATGGCTTGACTGGGCGGATCACCTTCAATAAGACCGATGGCTTGAGAAAGGATTTTGACCTGGACATTATCAGTCTCAAAGAGGAAGGAACTGAAAAGGTAACCTCCTTGATGAAGAATAAAATCACCAACGGACTCACTAAAGAAAGGGCACATTGTTCATGCATTTTAGCTAAATGACACTTATAAGTGGGAGAATTATAAAATAACTTTGTTAGCATATTTTTTAGCATCCAGCGTTCTAGAACACTCTCTCATGTTAAAAGTTAGCCATGGATGGAATAGGGTCTCAAATTATATGTGGAACTAATAGTATTAACTAATATTCATCAATGCTTAATCTATAAAACAAATATGTATTTTTGTCTACATAACCTTATGCATTGGTGTCCTTATGCCTGTTTCTCAGAGATTTTACAAAGTTGAGTTTAGGTTTGGAGCTGTGAAAATTGCAGCTGGTTTAGCTATGGTAAAGCATCCAAGGGTTACTCAGAAATTAATTTTAGCTGAACTCTATTTTGAGATTGGTGACAGAGGGATGGAATAAAATAGTATAGAGAAGGCTTACTGGAGCAAATTAACATTGCATCCTTAATTTAGGACAAATGCTGAAAAACTTAATTTTAATGCTGCATTCTCGCTTTAGGATTATTTTAGCTGGAAGTCTCAATTTCAAAGTTTGAAGTTTTATTTTAGTTATTATTTAGACTAACACAAATGTAAACTGTTAATCAATGATGATAAAAGAATTTGATTTCTCAATATATTCCATAATTTCAATTAAGTATCTATGGTCACAATTTTCAATCAGCATTTATAGTTTGAGAATTTGCCTTCAGAGCCCTAAAGAACAAAAGATTTTGAAAGCCTTCAGCTGTCACCTGGACATAGGAACCCCACAAACAAATACATTTTCATATGGTGGTGACTAACACACAAAACATGGTACTCAGTATAAAAAGGGTACTTTGAAACAACGCATTGCTCTTCAATTTCAAGTAGTTGAGTTTATAATTAAGACACAGGAAGGTTCATGTCTGTTTCATTGTTTCCATTTACTGGGACACATTTTCCTCCCTTGGCAGATTCTGACTGCCTTCTCCCCTCACACTCCAGCCCCAAGCACCATTCATTGCAACAAAGATTAATTAGTCTGGATGTTGTAGAAGGCTCCCAGGGGTATTGACATCTTTAAGAAAAACAACTAGCTTGCAGTTTTGAGGGGCATGTGTCTGTGGTTTCCCATTTCAAAAACACTGCTTACTCCCCTCTCCCTAGTTGGGTCTTCACTCTGTCTCCCTCTCCCTGGTTGAATCATCTTTACCCTACTGTGTTCCTCTGCTCATTTAACAGAGAACAAAGCATCTGCCTGCCCTCTATAATTGTACTTTTGGACCAGAAGGAACAGAAAAGAATGGTCACTACAACCTAAAGCTTGTGGTTATTTAAAGGAATTTACCTGTTTCTCTAGGCCCACTCTTTTCTGCCTTTTTTGCCTTTTGTGGGGGAAGTAGTACTGATAAGGAAGTATTTTTTTTGGTTCAGATAGGTGATGAACTAGATGGAACTATTGTGATGTCTCCTCAGCTATCTACATACACGGCAATATTGTGCACATTCTACTAGTGTTTTTCTATTAAAAGCGAAGCCAAATTAGATGAAAGTATTTTTCTATTTGTTTCTTACCTATTCAATGATTGCAATGACTTTTTTCTTCAGGTGACTTGGGCTCAGTTCCTGAGGTTGCTGTTTGAGCCTTGAAGGCAGTGGGGGATGCTAACACATGTCCCTCGAGAGCCAAGGGAAGATATGCCCACACTTTCCATACCAGCTTCTCTGGGCTCACAGGCGAACCATTATCAAAAGTCCATCCATCACTTGCACACAACTTTCTACTGTCTGCAAACGCATAATCCAAGGATACATCATTCACCATATTTCTCTGTGTAGCTTAGGAAGTGTGTGTGTGTGTGTGTGTGTATTGAATGACTGACTGATGTTTTTATCCTGAATTCCTTCAACAACTCTCTTAAAGCATGATGAATTTCTTTCAATTTTGAAATACCTGCAACATTCAAACAGGCTTCAATTACTTTCTACTATTTGAAATGAGTACGCTATTCTGTGATACCCAGCCTTCATTCCCATTTCCTTGTCGTGCCTATTGTTGGTCTTTATATGAATTAAAATGCAAAATTCCAACCAACAGGTGAGGAGTGTGATGCACTCTGTGTACTTCATGGGTTCCATGCTGCATTTTAATTGAGTGTGTTTTTGTTTTTCTCTCTGGAAACCAAGGCCGCTGGTGAAGTGTCTATGCACTTGTATAAAGTGTGGAAGAAGGTTTGTACCCTGAAAACAACAGCAGGACACTTGGGGATGGGCTGGCTGCACCCTACCAGTCTTACGAAACCAGTAGCTTAGCAGCTGCAGATTAGGGGTGAGACTCCACAGGCGCAGGGAGCAGGTTGTGTTCGCCCTTAGCATTATTAGGAATTGAGAGCAGACAATTGGTGGGTTAGTGAGTGATGGGTGGGGAAATAGTCCCCCTAGATTGGTTTTTCCACCGGACAGGATCAGTGTATGGGAAGTTTGCAAGCAGGTAGCAGCAATGAACATAGACAGAGGCCCATTTATAGACCTTCTCAAACCAAGGAATAGATCCCCTAAGAGGAATAAAAGCCATAGATTTGACCTACCACATTAGCAGTCAGGTAGGCAAGGGTACTTCCTGCAATGTCACTACTGGGAAATGTGGGCCATTTTCAGAACCCTCCCCACTTTCTTATACGCTGTCTTTGTTTTGTCAGAGTCTCGAAATTTATTTTAGAACTGGTTTCCAGAGGACAAATCATGAGAAAGCTTTTGAAGGGAAATGAGATTATCTTGTGGAATTTCAGCACCCACTATTTCATAGTTTAGTGTGCAGGATCACGTCGCCCGCCACTGTGCATGGATTTGCATAAGCAGATGTGAGACCCAGAAAGATTCTCGCGGAGAAAATGTCCCAGTGACAGCAAACGTTGTCTCCATACCTGCTTCTCACCCCCACCTCTCTATCAGTCCTTTTGGAACCAGCCGCTACTATTGCTCTTGACTGATGGATGGACTGTAAGTGGCTTCCGGTCGTTCAGCTTCCGCAGCTTGTCAGGCTCCCTTCCACCTCTCAGATGATTGGCTGAGACACAGGAAGTTTAAACAGCTTCTACCAGTACCCAAAAGTCTCATCAGCTCCGTGGCAGGAATCAGCAGATGACCTCAGATGCCTTTTAAGTACTAAAAGTCACGGGCTTAATAAACCGTTTTATCGATGAACCAAGTTGCGAAAGACCCACCGGAGGTGAACCGGTTCCCCCACTGGTAGGAAATCGATGGTTCCACCCAACCGTTCTGAAAGAAGCTTATTGCTTGAGACTCCTGGCACTTTATGCCAGTCTGAATTAATTTAAACTAAATACTCTGGGGGATAGAGTCTTGTCTCTGAAATTAAACTCGAGGGAGAGGGACAGGCCTACAGGCACCACAACGCATGCGCATCCACATTAACAACTCGGCCTTGCTAGCGCATGGCTTTCTGCTGCGTCGCTGCTAATCCTGCACTGCTCCCATTATCAGCTGAATAGGTCACAGTTCATCTACTATTCTCAGTAATGGCACTCCAGCCCAGGGACTCAGTCAAACCCAACAGACACGTGGAAAGCAGATTCCGTCTTTCAGAGAAGAGTTCACTCCAGCGTAGGCATAGCCCAGGACTTTATTTAAAACACCGGATAGATCACCTGAAATTCTTTGCAAGCGAGGGAGAGAGTAATCGTTGCAAGACACTCCTGCACTAAGGAGCCTCAAGATACAGAAAACGGAAACACCTTTAGCTTTGTTTTCCATACATGCCTGGTTATTTCATTCAGCCATTTTAGATTCTTTGTTGCTGGTGACTCTGGCCTTGGAAAATAGACCCTAACGGCTCTCTCTTAAATACCCTGCTTCACTTGATAAAAGTTGGCTCGATATTCCCTGGACATTTATTCACACACACTTCTCAAATATCAAATGACTACTTCCTCGTGCCAATTTAGACAATAAGAGAGGCAGACCGGACAATCTGAGTATTCCTCTCCACACATAAGAGAGCCACATTCATGGCTTCCCAGCAGTGAATTACTGCTGTTGGCTTTTGCTTCACAGTCTGAAAATTGAAGTTCTGCCTCAGAGGCGCTCCTCCCTGGTTGCAGAGCAGGGCCGCAAGGCCAACATCTGGGCATCTGGTTAACAGCACAGCCCTGCCCAGCATGCATGCACCATCGCATCACAGAATCCCACCTCACCAGAGACGTTGGCTTGCTGACAACGTGTGCATTTATTTCAATTAAGCGGCAGAGCCAGTACAACTGCTTGCCCTTGCCTCGGTTCTCATACTGGGTTCGTTTTAATTAATGATTCCTCGGCAGTACAGCTAGCAGGAAAGCCGTCTCCTTTTCCTCATTTTGCAGCATCAGTCAGATCTGTGCTCTTGGGGCTGTGAGAGGTGCTCAGGTAGCCAGTGGCAGGACAGTAGCAATGGTCTCTTAGCGCTTCACTTACCACTCTGCCTCTGCTGGGAAAAGGAAGACGAGCCAGAGGCCGAGCAGGAGAGGGTATTTGTCAAAAGTGTGAAGTTTTATTTTAGAAAAGAATACTACAGCAGCATTTAATAATGCCAGTTTTGAAGATGAAAGATATCATTTAAACACACGCTTAACAATATTAATGAGAATAGGAGTTAAAATGCATTCTGAATTTAAGAGTGGCTAACGTCACAAGCATGTTCTCTAATACTTAATTAGAAACTGAAGCCTATTCTTCTCAGTGCCTAGGCCAATGCTTTATTGAAATTTTACCCAGGGCCCACCTTACACATAGTTTTCTCATGCAATACAACCGAAAATATAGCTTGGGATAAGAATGAATGGACAACTCATTTACCTTGATGTGTGTTTCCTAAAAGCTAAGGTTCTGCCTCAAAAGCATTGAAGGAGGAAAGGTTGAAAAAGACTGTGTCCAATTTCCCAAGACAATGGCTCACAAAAGGAAACAGACATTCTCCCATTAGCAGAGAGATTATATACCGCAACACAAGAGGCCCTGACAGTACTGGACAGTTCCCACGGATGCAGGCTCACACCCCATGGTACTCCTAATATCCACTCCATAGACAGCCGCTACACCTTCTGCTCCACTCAACTCCGTTAGCCTCTTCCTTTCTCCAACAGATTAACCCCGATTCATATGGAGGAGATTGAAATAGTTTCTACTTATGTGTGGATGTGTTGTAGTTCTTAGAATTTTCTCAAAGAATTTATAGCTCTAAAATGATACCTACGAAGCTGAAGATTCTAAAGAAATCAACCAAAGCAAAGAAAGCAAAGGTAGAAGGGACCTAGCCTGCTCACATGGGAGAATTGTTTAATTATGAAAAAAAAAGGAAAGCCTTTTGAGAATAGAGAGACACCTTGGTGATTGAGAGCACGTTCTGTTCTTCTAGACAACTGGGGTTCTGTTCCCAGCATCCACATCAAAATGCTCACAACTGCCTGTAACTCCAGCATGAGGGAATCTGACTCCTTCTTCTGGCTCCAAAGGGCATGCACACACACACACACACACACACAGAGAGAGAGAGAGAGAGACACACACACATATACACACACACACACACAGAGAGAGAGAGAGAGAGAGAAAGAGAGAGCATACATCCAGAGAGTATGCACACACACACACACACACACACACACACAGCATAATCCAGAGAGTATGCACACATACACACAAATAAAAATAAAGCTTTAAAAAGTTTAAAAGCACTTTCCTCTCCAGTTTGCTGGTATGAAAATTGAGACACAGAAGGCCTAATCCACCACCCAAAATCACATACCTGGCTAACTGCAAAGTCAAGATCTAAACAACAGCCTCTCTGCACAGCCCACAGTCTGTCTCCCAAGCTGTGTGTCCCCTTGTAAAAGGAAGCCTGTTCCCATACTGAATACTCGGGTATCAAACACAGATCTCCCCATCCGTGTGAACTTGTCCAGATGCTAAAGTCATAGATGCCTCCTGATTTTCATGGCTCATTTCCTTTCACGTTTTCTAAATTAAAAGGAAAAAAAAAACCCTAGCAATTCCAAATTATTTCCCAAGGTGGACTTAAAGAAATTGCTGTGAAAGCCATTTATTTACATGACTTGTATTATTATTTGTGGAGCTCTTATCAGACAAGAGTACTTCTACCTTTATTGCCTCATTAGGTCTTCTCACCATCCCTATAACATAGAGAGCAGAATCTCAGAAAGGTTAGCATCCTATTTAAGGTCACACAGTCACTGCCTGGCTATTTCCACCTGATAGCCAAACACATTCCTTGTCCTGAGGCTGACAGTGAGTGTGCACAGAACTGGGCCAAATAGCTCAATTTTTACAGTTCTCTCCTAGGTCATCTCAGATGCTAAATAAATCAATGTATGGGTAGAGTGTCCTGTATCAGAATTGCTTGAGCAAAGTCTGGATTTTGCTTTTAATTTTGAGATATTTTCATGGGCAAGGAAGATCTCTAGGGATGTGACTCAAGCCTCAAGTAGAAATTGTATATTTCACATACTGCTTAAAAAACTGGAAACTTAGATTTCATCTTATACTACTAATTTTTTGTGTTAGCATGCAGCACAATGGACTTCATGACAATATTTTCATACATGCATATAAGTGCACTCTCTTCTCATCTCCCCTTGTCTTATGGTCCCACTACTTCCTTACCTCTCCCTAAAGCATCTCTGTTTTTGTCATATCTGTGCAAAATTTCAAATACACCCTGCACAGATAGCTGGAAAGTAGTCTTTTATTATTTTTTTTTACTTATTCTTCTCTCATACAATGAATGCATCCCAACCAAAGTCTCAGTCTCTCCACTTCTCCCATTTCCTCCTTCCTCTTCCCCGTATCCACCCCCATCCCATATCCCTGAAGAAAAAAAGCGGGCCTCCCAGGGGCATCAGTGGAATATGGCACAAGTTACTATCAGACTAGGCACAAACACTCACATCAGTGCTGGCCAAAGGCAACCCTGTAGAAGAAAAAGAGCAGGCAAGGGTCAAAGATGCCTTCACTTTCACTATTAGGGGTCAACAACAATACCAGGTTAATAAGCGTAACATATGCAGAGGATTTAGTGCAGACCCATGCAGGCTCAGTGATTTCTGCTTCAGTCTCTGTGAGCCCCCATAAGCCCTGCTTAGCTGATTCTGTGGACCATGTTCTCTGGCTATCCTCCAACTCTGTGGCTCCCACCATTTCGCCTCTCTTCTTCTGGGGGTTCAGTTTTTCAGTGCCTCTGTTTTGACTCTGACCCATCTCCTGTGGTCAGGTGATGCTGGACAACTTTGAATTTGGGCATCAAGAATGATCCACATGTATCCTATAGGACCTAACACAGTATCAGTGAGCAGGCCGCTGGAGAAATTAGAAGACATTGTTTTTAGGGTCATGGAGCCTATTGAGTGCCAATAATCACCACTGGCTCTCTGATACTAAAAGTAAAAGTCAATGAAAAGCAAGATTTCCTTCCTGGAAGAGCTCATGGTGAAATGGAAGCAAAAGACAGATAAGCAAGTAATAATGACAAAGTCATGAGGTGCTCTGGCAGAGGCATGCCCTGGGTCATGAAAGACATGAGGTGCTCAGGCAGAGGCATGCCTTGGGTCATGAAAGACATGAGGTGCTCAGGCAGAGCCATGCCCTGGGTCATGAAAGGCATGTGGAGCTCAGACAGAGATGTTCCCTGTGTCCTACTGGGATGCTAAGAACCCGCCTCAGCATTGGTTCCTCAAGTAAGGATGGGTCCTAAATTTTGTCAACCTCTTGTGTGTGTAGATTCTCCATCTGTCTTTCCTTTTCCAGTTACAAGACCCTCCACCACCCACCCTGCTCTTTCCATCCCAGTAACCACACATTCTAAAGGAACAGTTTTAGTAGGGTGGTGGCATGTTGTTTGATGCCAGCAGAAAGTCGCAAGAGAGCTTGTCTGTTACTATATACTGTGTCTTCCAGTGCCTACAGTTGAGCTTGACATGGACGGAGGTGCTCAATGAATACACTATAGAGGGAAAATATGATAGTCATTTACTACTGATTTTTTAATTTAAAAAATAGCAATGAGCTTAATAATTAAAAGTAAAAATTCCAAGTCATTGTAGTGACACACAGCTTTAATTCCAACACTCGTGAGGCAGAGGAGGCAGATCTCTGGGTTTAAGGCCAGCCTGGTCTACAAAGGGAAGTCTTTGTCTCAAAGATAAACCCTGCCAAATAAACAAAAATTAATTAATTGAAAATAAAATAAAAATGCCTCCTACACATGCCTTAAACAGCCTATTTTTTTTCTCATTCTGTCTCCACCCTCATTCTTCTATTATGTTACTTTCCTATATGAAGCAACCTCCACCGTAATGCCCTGGTGCCCCAGGATATAAGCTTTGGTTCCCATTGCTGGTATACTGGGCCCTTTGTTTTAACATAAGTGCTATTGTGGGCAACTGGACAGCCTCTGATACCCTGTGTTCTGTGCAGATTGGAATTTGGAACTCCTACAGTGGGCTGAACATGACGGATGGCAACAAAGAAAAGTCCAACAACATCACTGATTCTCTGGCCAACCGGACACTCATTGTCACCACCATTCTGGTAAGCTGTGAGGTCCAGGCTTTTATCTACATGCCCACACTGGACCGAAAAGGATCCTTGTGCTGTCTTTCCTAGGCTGGCATTTCTGTCTGCATACGTCTATTTTTAAAATTGGGAAACTAAAAGCATACATTTGTACGTGCTTAGGGGAATGAAATAAGCTTTCAAACCCTCTCTACATACTGTCCGTCTCATTGGAACCCAGCTCCATTCTCATCTCTCTCTGCCCCAGCCTGGGGCTCTGTCTTCTTCTCTGCCTGCTGAATTGCTGGATGGTTTTAAGCAAGAGGAGACTCCAGGCACAGATCAGGGAAGAGGCATGGTTGTTGGTTGTAGGAAGGGCAGAGATATCGTTTTCTGTGATCTCTCTGTGTTACCAATCATTTGTCCCATGTATTTCCATAAGCATATTTCCTGCGTTGTCCTTTCCCTGCAGCCAGGTTCCAGCTTCTCTGGACTGGGGCAACACTCCCATCTCCTCTTTGTCTCTGCCCTGGATCTCTCTGGTTTCCTGGTATAACAGGTCCCTGAATAACATTGCATTTCCATTCTGACTCCCCCATCCAATGGTTCCTCCCCATTGCCTAATAGTGTAACATGAGGGGCCTGCTCATTGGGGTTACTGTCCCGCCTGGTACCCCACAGCCGGCAAGCCCCAAATAAAATCACACAGAGAGTCTACATTAGGTTATAAACTGATTGGCCCATTATCTCTGTCTTCTTACTAGCTCTTGTAACTTATATTAACCCATTGTTCCCATCCATGCCAGCCACATGGCCGGTACCTTTTCTCAGCGAGGCAGCTTACATCCTGCTTCTCAGATGGACTGCACAGGGATGTCAGGGAAGCTTCCTGCTTCCCAAATTCTCCTGTTCTCCCCACTACTTTCTGTCTGGTTTTCCCGCCTATACTCCCTGCCTGGCCAATCAGCATTTATTTAAAATATGATTAACAGAACACAGACAGTTCTCCCGCATCATAATAGCTCTGGAAATAACCCTTGTATTAACTAATCTCCAAAAGAGTTGTGTCCCATTGCAATCCTGATCTCATGCCCAGCTAGCCATTAGACATAGGCCAGCCATTTTTCTCCTTCTTTTCCCAAGGAATCTAGGTGGGCATAATTTACTCAGAACTCTGCATTTGAAAACATGCTTTGCTTTTTTTTTTTCAGTCAGTCCTTAGTATTAGAGATATTTATCTTTGAAGTTGCCTTGTGAGATTTATCGAAAGTAGATCTGGTTTTACGCTGTTGCTGTTTTGATTTCTTCTGGCCATTACTTTCGCTGTAACCACCTTATAATAGGGTTTTGTTGTTTTGTTTTGAAAAAGCTCAGTGTGTAGAACTGGCTGGCCTGGAACTCCCCTATGGTGCCACTGTAGGTAACAATTTTCTCTTGCATTTTCATGACCCCAACTGTCAGTTTATTTGATGAGAAACCTAAACACACAGGGCATCTCACCAGTAGAGTAGTTATTATAATTTCATAAAACAAGACAAACTTTTGTGTACTCAAGTGAGAATTAGTAAGTTTACAGATGCATAGTAGGAAGATGGAAATTACTCCGAAGGTAAGGGATTTATCATGCCAGCGTCTTAGGGAAGCATTAACAGATTTGAGGTACAAGGTGATTTCAAATAAGACAACAGGACTGGTGCCAGAGGGAAGCCTGGAAACAGCCAACCGGCATAAGGAGAAAGTAAGACTGAAATTGGAATGGAGTTAAGATCAAAATTTAGGATATTTGATATGCACAGTGTTTCAAAAATGGAAGAACTGTATTTGCTGGTCCTCATTTCTCCCTTATAAGTAGACACTCCTAGGTCAAAGTGGAGTTCTGCAAAGGAAGCGTGAATGTGGTCATGCCTAGAGGAGGCATGTAGGGCCCTAGTGTCCTCCAAGCCTTTCCATCTTCCCAGATTCAATATTTGAGCAGCACTGTGTCACTGTTGCACCACGCATGAAACATGCATGCTCTACAATGGTGCAAAGAAAAGCTCCCATCTGCAAGGAGAAAGAAAGGAAAGAGAGAAAACACATAAATGAAGGCTCCTAAAGCAGTGACAGAAGAAAAGAGTAGTAGAGAAGGAATGGAAGCAACTGACTTTAATACATTCCTCTCTTAAAGGCCAGCTTCAAATGTTGTGTATCTTCAGGCTACTAATAAAACACATTCCTTTTCATTATAATGGAGCTTTCATACCTGGTTTGTTTCACTCAGGAAGAGCCCTATGTGATGTACAGGAAATCCGATAAGCCCCTCTATGGAAATGACAGATTTGAAGGATATTGCCTGGATCTTCTGAAAGAATTGTCAAACATCCTGGGTTTCCTTTATGATGTCAAACTAGTTCCCGACGGCAAATATGGAGCCCAAAATGACAAAGGAGAGTGGAATGGGATGGTTAAAGAACTCATCGACCACGTAAGCAAAAATACACCTGATTGCTTTTAAAAGAAAAATGCCCTAATGAGGAAGTAAGAGGAGAAAAAAAAAGTAAGAGGAGAAAAAAAGTTTATCCAAAAATAATAATAATAACTTGATATCAAAGTCTTGAAGAACAGCTTTAGTGTCCCGTGTTTTTAGCCACCTGCACACAAAGTTTACAAAGGAAACCAAAACCACCGAGTTATGAAGTTTCCTCAGTTTGGAAGAAGGAGAAAAAAATAAAAGTTGAAGATTAAAATGTATACATTTACCCTTTATGCCAAAGGATAAGTTTGAGAGGTTTCTAGCTAAATCAAGAGTTCTAGGACTTGGGACTCAGAGAAAAATCTCATCTTGTCAACTTGTACATGATCAAGTTGTTTATTCTGCTCTTTTCTGAAATGTCCTTTATAAAGACAATTGTTGTGCAATTTTAGTTTAAAATGATTCTCTCTCTCTTTCCCCTTCCCCCCCACCTCTCTCTCTCTTTCCCCTTCCTCCACCTCTCTCTCTCTCTCTCTCTCTCTCTCTGTGTGTGTGTGTGTGTGTACCTTACCCTAACCCACATCTCTCCATATTTTCTGGCTTGTCTTTGACAATAAACACTGCAATATAATTAAAATTAGCTTCTTGCATGAAAAGCATTTGTAGTCGAGTTTAGGAAGCAGAGATACAGATGGAAAGTCTAGCCATCTGCGGAGAAAGGAGGCAGTCCGGCTGACAATTCTGCACCTGTTTTCACAGAGAGCTGACCTCGCAGTGGCCCCTCTCACCATTACTTATGTACGGGAGAAAGTCATAGACTTCTCCAAGCCCTTCATGACTCTGGGCATTAGCATCCTTTACCGGAAGCCCAATGGAACCAACCCGGGCGTCTTCTCCTTCCTCAACCCCCTGTCTCCGGACATTTGGATGTATGTGCTGCTGGCCTGCTTAGGAGTCAGTTGTGTGCTCTTTGTGATTGCCAGGTAAGCCTAAGCATACGGAATTCATGACAATGGTCTGTCAGCCACAGACTTCAGAAAGCCCTGGTTTTAAAGTTATTTTACCTTTGCTCATTGCTGCACTTTCTCAAGGTTTCCATGTATAGCTATTGTGTCCATTGAACACTAATTATCCATAAAGAACATTTTTAAAGAAACAAGAAAGTCCTTTATATTAACTCGACTTTTTCCATATTTCAATTCACATGAAATCACTATTCTATTTTCTGAGGAATACAGAATTTAAAAAGGGCAATGGATCATCTGGGATAGCTAAAGCATTATTAAAATAAAAATAAAATGATTTAAAAATATTTGGTTCCTGAAATAATTAAATAAGTCAAAGAGAAAAACCAGTTAGCTAAGAATTACTAGAGCAAATAAAAAACACAGAAAGATTAAAAAATTGAAAGATATCGAAATCCTTAAGGATCCCCTTTGAAAATTTGTGAGATTATTCTTTAAAATCATTGGAAGGTTAATAAGAAAATCATAGCAGTAACACTAAAAAGACATATAGATTGTGGAGTATTGATTGGTTGACTGATTGATTGACTGATTGATTGATTGATTTTGTACAAGGGATGAACTATAGAGCCGTATGTATGCTTAGCAAGCCCCATACCACTTAAGCTACACCCTTAAGCCATTATAAAAATTTTATGATACTCAGCAAGTGTTTCAATTTAAGCTTTCTCTTTCAAGTTTAAATTCCCTCTATATGTGACCATTATACTTTATACAATTCTTCCAAAGTTTTTTTTATCTCATTCAGTAGACCATACATTGAAAAGCCTTTGGTCCTGAATTTGAAACTGCTTTTTTATTTACCTCTTCTTCTTAAACATTTGATAGCCTTATATAAACCTTTTTAGAAATTATTTTTAATCATGTCCTTGTTTTCAATCTTTTTCACCTTTCAACAAAAGTTGATAAAAATATTTTCCCTAATCAATTTTTGTCTTCTCTCCATGAATTTATAAGAGAAATATCTCTTCATGATAGCACTTTGTCATTGCTCACTGTCCAGTTTTGATTAATGACTGGTAACTTTTCCCCCAGCATAGTTACAAAAGCAAGCTTGGGTAAATAACCCAAGCAGCAAACATTCAAAAGACCCAGAAGACAGAGTCAAGCCAAACAAGTGACTTCTGTGGACATTTAAGCTTTCAGTGGGGACAAAGTCTAGGAGTTCTCATCACCTTGTAAAAATGTGCCATTTCTAAATCTCAAATTTTATGTTTTTGAAATGGTGATCAAAATTCTCTTTACACACACACACACACACCCACACCCACGCATGCACACACACACACACACACAAATTACCAACGTCAAAATGCCAGTCATATCAAGGTCAAGAAACCATGCTCAAGATAATTTTAAAAAATATTCCTTAAAAATAGTTTTTAGTTAGTTATTGATCTTTGGAGGATCGTCACAGTTCCTAGGGAAGTTCTTATTACCCTGGGGTAGCCATGTATTAATGAAGTACCTTCTCACAAGGAGCACATCACATGGTGCTGAATTGTGACATTTCTCTGCCTGAGATCTACCTCTAACTAAGCAATAAAAGGGGCAGAAGGCAAAAATATATGAGTCTTCATATCCTGAGTCCAGGGTTTCTTCAACATCAATGCTCACAAATGAAGCAATCAAGGAAATGCTAATGGACAGGCACATTACTTACTATAGCGATGCTGGCCAAAGCTGGGAGGAAAAGTGACAGCACAGGCCAGAAGCCCTGAGAAGCACACAGATGGAGGGGTCCTGTGCTGCATCACAACTAAATTCAGTAACATAGGAATGAAGACCAGTTAATCTAGTCATCATCCTTTGCTCCGGAGCAGATTCGGAGTCTGTATTGTGAAGTACATCCGTCTATCTTTTTGTTAAAGTGAAAAAAATTAAAGCCAAATCTGGCCTTTAAGCAAACACCTTCACACAAATGGAGCCCTAAAAGTCATTTGTTGAACCGAATTGACTCTATAAAGTTATAAAGCATTAGTAGAAGTGAAGGAAAACCAGTTAACGGTGGCTGCTAACAAATTTGTACGTTAGATTTTTGGTTTGGCAGTTGATTTTCTAAAAATATTTAACCCCAAGGAATTAGGTCCATGATGTTCATGATGACCGTAGGACTGAAATGAGCCAAACTTATAAACAGGGCTTGCTTAAATTAGTGGGTGGCATTTGTCTTACTAATGTGAAGCTTTTAAAGTTGGCATTTTTGCAAAAAGTAAAAATGGGAAAAAGAATGGTCTCTTGAACACAGATTCTTAGGTTACAGTACAAACTCAGGGGTTGTATAACAAATTCAAACAGATCTTTCTGTATTGAAACAGATGGATCTTTTTATCTTCAAAACAACCAGTGTCTATCAACAGCAAGAAACAGACAGTTCCCTCAATCCGGAGACTTCAGAGCAAGGAATATTTCACAACTTTTCACTTAGTGTAAACTTTATGTATATAAGCCCTAACCTAATGCAAACATTCACGTATATAAATCCAGTAGATTGACTCTGATGTTTTCCTGTATCTGTTTTGTTTTGAAACAAGGAAGGTGTTTCTTTGCAATCAAGGCTGTTCTGGAACTTCCTGTGGACACAATCTGGTCTCACATTGGAAGCAGCTCTCTTTTCTTAGCCTCCCAAATGCTAGAATTACAGGAAACACCACCACACCCATGAAAAACTATTATACATGCAAGTTTTGACATAGATTATAAGCACACTTGTCCATGTATCATGTTACTGACAGTCAGTACTGACTTATTAGATGTTATATGTGACAATGGTTTCAGACGGTCATTCTTGCTGACCATGTATTGGATTTTCCTGCACCTCCTGGTACTGACAGGCTATATCGCAGTGACTATATTAAGCAGACTCTAGGATTCTCAAGCTGAAATATCTGCATCTAAACAACAAGTGTGCCTTTCTCGATTGTAAAATGCCAGTATGTTACAGCACAGCCTTGTCTCATTGTTCAATATTCCCCAGTTCACGTGCTTCCCAAGTCACTCAGAACCCTGGAGAGGAAGAACTAGCAACTTCCCGAAGAGATGAGAGGTGTGCTGATGCTAAGATAGTTTCCCTCTGCTCCACAGAAAGACCACTGTTAGAGAGTATTTTAACATTTATCTATTTATACAGGGAAAAATTTAAAAGTAGTATTCCAAGGACATGTGCTCACAGATCAGCGTGCATTTAGTGGGTAAGCAACAGAGTATCAGGGGGTAGTGGTTGCCAGGCTTTATGGTCTATTTGAAAGCCTGTACTCTTGAATGCATAATCTTTCTAATTTATTGCAATTAATATGTTAAAATTATTATACAAGGGACAATGATATTGTTTAAGTAACAGCATCTTTAGTCTGCACGCTGTTCCAATTATTAGGTTCATTAATATCAGTATTCATTCTTTCAGCTGAGCAAACTACTATGGTTATAAGAGTGTATAAATCCAAAACTTAATTATACTGTTGCAACAGTAATTAAAATGTATTGGCATGCACTGTCAATTAAAGCTATGTTCATAAGCTCACAGGAATGTGCATGGCGTGCCCTCCAGCTTGGGAAAGAGTTGGAGGATATTATTGGTGCAATAAATGACCAGGCTGCTGTCCTAATGCCCCTACGACTCTGTGAGAAAACATTGCACACTTTGCAGAAGATGTCCAGGGTTTTAAAGGACATTTTTCATGAAGAGGAGCTATCTTCCCAGTTCGTTGGACACGACTGACAGCGTGCCCTGCTTTTCACTGTAGATAATATACTCTCCTTAAGCCCAGTTCTCCCTGATGCACCTGCATCCAGCTATTGTTTACAGCCGCAGCCTTACGGCTTGGAGAGCAACCGTGTGTTAGAGTTATTTTAACATTACTCTAACAATCCTTTTTGCCTTAAAAGGACCGGGCAGCAAATGGAAAAGCTTCCAGTGCTATGAATTATTTTAAATTATTATAGATTACTTTGCAGAACATCTGGCAATGTTTTTAAAACACACGCATCCACACACACCTTGCTAGTGTAGTTCCCTAAGACCCCTAGAGGAGGCACCTCTTCTGAATTGCACAGGTCAGAAAGATCCTTAGAGAAACTGAAAGGACTGAAGTTGTAATCAGTTCCCCAGATTGTTATTTTAAATGTTGCTCCTAGACATCTAGATTTCCCCATTTTGTAAAGAGGCGAACTGAAGCCAGATGAGTCCAGGCAAATCCTTTGTGTTGATTTCCTGGGTGATTCATTGTATTTTGAGAAACTTACAGGTCATGGCCTCTTGCAGGCCAAGCGATAATAGTGTCACAGAAAACACTTCACACCTAACCAGAGTTGGTAATTGCATAACTGTGGGGCATAATTCAGAAAATAATTCAATTAAAAATAAATCAAGAGGAAAGCATGAGTTTCTAATTTCCCACTCTGAGCCTTGAAGTTAATGCTAATAAACTATATTGGTATATACAGTATATACCTATCCGTGGGCTATGCTCCTTCCAATTTAAACTGTCTTTTCACTGAAGGACGGAGATTTGTACTTCTATATAGTAACTTTGAAATAAGTGAGATTCTCCCAAATTCAGTCCTTCTTTTTTGTTCATTTTTTTTTATTCTGCATCATTTCTGAAATGTTATACTCTGTATAAGGTATGTCCATGGAACCATAATGTCCCTGAAGGACACATGACCCTCACAGCACCCAAAAACATAACAGCCCAATGATGTAATCATATGTATTCCATGCCACTCTTGTTGAGTCTTGCTAGAGTCAAAACTTGAGATGCAGGCGCTTTTCTTTTCTTTTTGGGGCGGGGGAGGGGGGTGGTCTCGAGACAGGGTTTTTCTATAGCTTTGAGACCTGTCCTGGAACTAGCTCTTGTAGGCCAGGCTGGCCTTGAACTCACAGAGATCCGCCTGCCTCTGTCTCCCGAGTGCTGGGATTAAAGGCCTGTGCCACCACTGTCCGGCTGTGGGAGCTTTCCTTTATAGTTATCCCAGTTACTCAGTAAAATGGAAGCAAATGAAAACTCAGAATTTCAGAATTCAGTAGACACAGGTCTGAGGAGTGCCATCCTAGACACAACGGGTTTGACGCTGAGCCAAGCAGCTGGTGACTATTTGCCCAAGGACTTTTGCACTTGGTTCAGTAGAGCTGAAAGTGTCTGCACACAGCCTTCACTCCTGCTGCTTCTGCTCAGTTGTGGAGTTTTCTCCGCTGCTCAGCAGGTTTTACTCTGTGTCATGTGTGTACTTGATCTTCACAAACTCTTTCTGTCAATTACCACAGGTTTACACCCTACGAGTGGTATAATCCCCACCCGTGCAACCCTGACTCAGACGTGGTGGAAAACAATTTCACTTTGCTAAATAGTTTCTGGTTTGGAGTTGGAGCTCTCATGCAGCAAGGTACACCGGTTACCCGTTTTCTCACTTGCATCCCACAGTCTGCTGACAAGTTTTCATGCTGGTAAACTCCACCATGAAACTAGATGGTAGGACAAAACATCCTTGGATATAAGACAATAGCAATATTCTTTCCAGCCAGTTATCAAGACGAGGGCAGAAATAGGGTCTTAAATGGACCTTCCTTGCTATGTGTCTAAAAAGCATTTTTTTCCCAAGAATGGACTTACATTTGCCTGCAAGTAGTGAAGATTAAGAAACCTATATTAGTTATTTTCTCGCTGATGTAATCAGATAGCTGATTAAAAGCGATTTAAGGGATTAAAGGGTCTGTAGTGACTTATAATTAAGAGTGCAGTCCATCAGGTGTGGGAAACATGGCAGCAGGTGCTTCGGGCAACTGTCACATGGTATCTGCAGTCAGGAAGCAGAGACCAATGAAGACTGTGCCCTGACCACCTTGTCCATTTGTATTACTTTTTCCTTTTCTTTAAGTCTACAGCCCAGCCTATAGGAAGGAACTTCTTACACTCAAGGTCTCCCCTCCTCAACCAAACCTCTCTGGGACATCTCCATAGACATCTTAAGAGATGTGTCTCCAAGGTGACTCGAAACCGTGTTAACAGTGATGGTTATCCATCACAAAACCTTAGACTTTAAAAAAATAAAATAAATGCATTTCCGTAGATAGACATGACCATCTTTTCCTTCCTCGTCATAAAGTCACAAGTCAGAGGTTTAAATGGAATGGAATTTAAACCCTTTGAAGTCTGAATTCACTTGGATTCTTCCAATTGTTAACAGGACCTAGAACTGCACCTAATTACCACTCTGAGAAACTCTACACAGATTCACCTTAGCCACCCAATAACTTTTTACAATCTTCTTCAACTGGTAACCATAGCAACAGTAAACTAGAGGCTGGAGAAATAAAACTGAAACTGAAAAGATGTCATATATTTTTCCTTTCTCTATGATTTCAGAGATTCTTGTTTTTGTTGTGGAGGATAGAGAAGTTTTAACTTTTGGAATAAATCCACCTCGTTTGTGGATTTTCCTCAGCTTTGATTTCAGGCATATGGTCTATGAAATATTTCCAAGATTAAATGAATTAATTTAAAAAAATCATAAGTCACAGATGCTGCTGTGTTTGGACTATCTTTCCATTTGACAATAAGCTACAAAATAAATTGGCAAAAGAAACCCAAATGGCATATACATCAAACACGTGTGTGATTTGAAAGTCAACTTAAGGTTTTTCATTAGGATGTCGTTATCATATCATTTGAAATGTTTACATTCTGTGAATCGGACAGAGAGAGACAGAGATGGAGACACAGAGACAGAGAGACAGAGACAGAGGACAGAGGGAGGGAGAGATGGAAAATAAACATGCATGTTGGTTATTGGTGTGGAAATACCACATAATTTAAGAAATGGCCACTTCTTTCTGTGCAGTCATGCATAGTTTATGTGGGGGCTGTTAAATGGGCGTAGACACAACCAGATTTAGTAGACATCACTGGCATGAATTTAGAGCATAAGACAGAGCTATAAATCCCACAAAACACCCCATTAGAAGCCGTGTCTTGCTTACCCGGTGCATTTAATTCCTTAAGGTAATTATCGCGTGGGCAATTATTCTCAGAACGAAGGGGGCCTCCTCCCATCCCTGCAAGTTGCCGTTTCCAGCAATAGAATAAAAAACAAATACATGTAGTTTTCACTGGCCTTGCTGGAGACCTATGCAGGGGTATGCCTGCTGTCATGTACATGTATCCATTCTAGAAACCTCACTCGTACTTTCCCCCATTTGGAGTTTACCAGCATCCGCAGCAAACTGTGGGATGCAGTGTCCATTAGTTACCACTACCTTGGATACATGACAGTCAGCCCCAGCCAGACTCTGCTTGTCTTCAAGAAGTTGACAAACATCTTGCGAAGCATTGCCCAGTGCAGTATCTGTGACTGTTAGTACATCTGTCCCTGACACATGGCGTTGGACCAGGTAGCTACGCTCTCTCCGTCATGCTCTCTCCTGTGTGCAGAAGCCTGTCATTGTACTACATTGGAAACCACTTTGTTTCATTTCTTTTTAAATGTGATGATCAGACTTTCTCTTTTCTACAGAGCCTGAGCAAAGTCTGGATCAGGATTGGCTGTCATGTCTGCCATAAAAGGCACTAAAGAGACTTCAGCAAGTATTGTCCCATCCAGTGGTGCTTTACTCTGTGCTATTACTGCTTTCACACCTTCGTCCTCTAGGGTACCGCGCATGCACAAATCATCTCTTCTTGAGGGACGCCGTTTTGAAATATGTCACATAATATTAAGAATTAAGAAATTAACAAAATTATACGATTTTTTTAAAAACAATGCAAAGGAACACTGAGAGATTTCATTAATACCATCTAACGAGAGCTTAAAACACAATTCCACTAGGTTGCTACATTTTGCCCTAAATTTTAGAGAATTTCTTTTAAAATTAAAAAAATACAAATTTATATTTACCTGTCAAATGGTGGTTCATCTGTAAGTCCCTTTCTACTTCCATGCAAAACACAATTATATGTGCATACAGATAAGTTGAAAGCTCTATTTTCATAAATGCAGCAAAATAACATAAGGATAAACTGATAACAGAAAATCTGCACCTATGAGCTGAGAAAAAAAATGTATCTTTAATGTGATATTTATCTCCCATGGCTATTTTATAAAATAAATGGTATTTTAATGGCAGCTAACTAAAGATCTAAAATAATATCGTATGGCCACGAGGCTGCTAGATCAATTAAGCACGAAGATACAAGGCAACCTTGGGCTTTAAGTGTCCAAACCCATAGGCATATAAGTCCTTAAACCACAAGATGAAAACAACAGCAACAGACTATTCTGCTAAATCCTTGGAGGCAATTTAATGGAAACGGTTAATGTTGTACACCGAAATTCAAACAAACAAAACAGGGAATGCAAACTAGAATCAAAGCATTTATCTCATTGGAGGGAACCAAGCACCGCAGAGACTCTGAGTATTAAAAGGATAGTTCTGCATTCAAGGCCCAGACACTCTGCCAGCCTGCATCTCCTTATCACCGGCTTTGAGCTGGCTTTGATTCCATGAGCAGTGCGGGTGTCAGCTTGTAGATTAAACCTGAGCGTAAACTCATTCATTTGCAGACTAGTAAACCCCAAGTTTTCTTTCCGTCTCACACCATTAGGACCGACACGATGTCAAGACACCCAACTAGTGTAAAGAAAGAATCCTCAGAACCCTATGCCCAATCCCCTAACACTCAAACACTGTGGGTCTCTGGGATTTTCAGTGGGAGTTCTGCTGTGACTTCAGGTTCATAGCAGTCATTGCTAAGCACATCACCAAGGGCAGGATACAGGCAAACAGATGACTAACTGAAATGCAGTAAGGAATCAGTTCAACTGATGTGAACTCAGCTGCACTTCCAGTCCCTTCCAACTGGACTGCTTGGGATGTAGGCGGCGAAGCTCAAAGATGAGCCACATTTGTCAGGACGTCTGACTGACAGAACTAATAGAGAGAGGAGGCTTTTCGTAGGAAATAAATAGTGAATATCTCCATGCTACCTTTTAAAAGCAACAGCTGCCTGAATGGTAACTAAACCGAGTATTCCTACCAGACACATCATCTCTCCACATGGGAAAACAGCCAGCTTCTGAGCCAATTATTTAAGGGCAATATGCCTTTTGAAGAATGTATTCTATTTCCGCCAAACAAGACTGCAAATTACTGGGAAAAAATATATTGTTTTCTTAAGAGTAACCTGAAACAAAAAGTGAATCACCCACAAATAAGTGTTTCTAAGCTTCATTTCACATTATCTGAGAATTTCCAATCTTTTTTTTTAAGTGGCATGTTATAACTGGGATGATCTGTACCCTTTTGAAAGTTTCTCACATAGCTTAACCTTAAATAAAAATAAGTAGTTACCATTTTCATCATTATATAAAAACCTAGAATATCTTACTTCACTCTAAATAATGCATTAGGCAATAATAAGATCAGAAGTCTTAGATAAATTTTTCACTTTTAAGCAACTAAATACATTTTAGACAGTCTATCTTGGGGCTAAAAGCATCTCAAGGCCATCAGCTCTGACTGCTTACATTGTAAGCAGAAATAATAATTAATAATAATAGGTAAAACTTAAGAAAGAGATCACTTAGATTTTGTTCCATTTCTAGAAAACACATTCATTTCATCTTCAGGCAAGACAGGCTTTGAAGAGGTCCTCCCCCTTAGAATAGGACCAGCGTGAGTCTCCGTTTGCTTACTTGACTTGGTGTAACACCCTAACTCTGATGATGCTGTCACAGGATCAGAGCTGATGCCCAAAGCTCTATCGACCAGAATAGTTGGAGGAATATGGTGGTTTTTCACCCTAATCATCATTTCATCCTACACTGCCAACCTGGCTGCCTTCTTGACAGTAGAGAGGATGGAATCTCCCATCGATTCCGCTGACGATCTGGCAAAACAAACCAAGATAGAATACGGAGCAGTCAGAGACGGCTCAACAATGACCTTCTTCAAGGTAAGAACTTGGCAAAGCCTTCTTAGCGCTTATCTCATCTTGGCATGATGGTGGAGAAAAACAAAAGCCTCTGCAACTAGAGAAAAGATATTGGACAACGTTTCTAATGAAATGAATTTTTAATATCAAAATCTCATTATAAGGAACTATGTCCTCACTACAAAGACTTTCTTTAGTCTCTCCTTCAATCCATATTTTTTTGTCTGTTTCCTTATTTAGTTTTTGTTTTCTAAAGCAGAGTTTTCAGGGTGGCCTCAAACGCAGTATGTAACTAAGCCCAGCCTTGAACTCATGATCCTCTTGCCTTCACCTCTCAAATCTCACCACACTCAGCCCGATCACTAATTTAACACACTCTAATGTAGAGATTAATATTCCCCTGGCCTTAATTTTTACATGTATTTATTTACTGTGCATCTGATTGTCTACACATATACCATGACACACATGTGGTAGCCAGAGGATAACTTGTAGGAGTTGGTGTCCTCAGGCCTCTGGGTTTGAGAGACTGAACTTGGGTCATCAGTCTCGGCAGCAACTGTCCTTACACAGAGCACCTCACTGCCCTTCTCTGGCCTTTATATTTGAATAACGATACTTCCTGGATGTAATCTAATGGTGGATCCACAAAATGAAGATTTAAATAACATTATTTTATTTTCTGTTTGATACTTACAAGATAAAGCATGTGACCAAAAGATGTTAATATTGGAACTAAGTTGTAGAACTAAAACCAAAACATCCCAGGGAGCTAGCCACATCTACAGCTTTCCAGAAACCATATATGTTTCATGGGCATCAAAGGAGAATGATGTCAAACTGGTTTGAGTTTTATAATCAAGTTCATTTCACTGTCCAGGTCTTTTTAATTAGTAACAATAATGAAACTGATTTTCACCTCGCTTATGAAGTAAGCTTTGGTATTTTTATTATCAAATCTCAGGAATTGTATCTCCCACAAGATGGATTCTGGTAGACCCAGTAGGTTTAGTAATCATGAGGTGTGGCCCTTTGCTTTATGATGTAGAACACAAGAGTTCCAGGAGCTAGCTGGACCCCTTGCATAGTCATTAGTCGGGTCCTTTCCAGCACAGGGGCTTCAGACTTCTCTCAAGAAACTGATGAACTCAGAAATACAAGGTTAAACTCATCCAGTTTCCCATCTCACCACAGTTAGAACTGGTTCCACCAAGAAAAAGAAAATAACAGTAAATGTTGACAAGGGTAGAGGAAAAGAGGGAATCATACTCACTCCTGGAGAATGTAAAATAATATAGCCATTCTGGAAATCAGAACATAGGGGTCTCAAAAACTTAAAGAGAACTCGCATGTGCCCCCACTGTGCCACTCCTGAGCATATACCCAAAAGTATCTACAGCCTACTGCAGCCATGCCAGGACACCCACACTCAAGACAACTCTCTTGACAATGGCAAAGGAATGGACCAGCCTGGGTATCCATCAGCAGAGGAATGGATGGTGACATGCAGTGCACACATGCAGGGGAATTTCATTTGGCTTTAAAGAGAAACGAAATCATGATGTTTGTGGGAAAATGGTTAGAGCTTGGAAGGAAGAAAATAGATGCTGGTTGACAACAACGGAATATTGCCTGTCATGTGCCCCTAGCACAAAATGTCTATATATGTGTGTAAGTGGATGGTCTGTGAAACCAGGAAGGATAGCAGGAGAGGAGAGAGGTATCCAGGAAATGGAGAAGGACTCTAAGTCACAAGCGACATGAAAGCAGAAAGAGGCCGGACATGAGGGGTAAAAGGGGGTCAGGGAGATGGAGAGGAGAGGTAAGAGAACCAACAGGACTTATGTTTAATTTCCGGATGAAAGCGAATACTTTTCCTACTAACTTATTTTATTTAAAAAATAATGAAAATAAAGGGTGGTGGTATAGGGAAATGAGCTTAAGTAAACAGAAACCTTTGCGACCAGAACAAGCCCTGAAAGCCCCTCTGAGAAGTTCACACTCGGATTCTTACAGATGTAGATGTCAATCCAAGCTGAGTGGATGTGTGAGGTATACTAACTTAGAAACAAAAATGCCAGAAGGAGGACAAAGCAGGCGTGTCACAGTAGCACGGTGTGCATTCATTGCCTAAGCGAAGAATTTTAGCAATAATTGCAATAAGAACAGAAACTGATATGGAATAAGCATTGCTAGAGGTTTATTAAAGACCAGACTAATGTAAAAGAGTAGTAATATGGTTTTCTTATATGGCAAGAAAAACATTTTTTTTAATTTATTTTTCTATTAAGGACAAAGTGACTAATTTAATCACTGTATACATCACAAAGATTACGCCTCCCTTGGAGAGTGATATTTAAAGAATAATGATTATTTTTAAGTACAAGACTTCCAGAGTTTATAAAAGTTTGGTATTTTCTGAAAATCAGAACTGTGAAGAAGCACACGTGTACCAAAGCGAACTTCACTGTGGTTCTTGCCATAAATGAGGGAAGTCACCGGTCAGGCAGATGAGACAGAGGAAAACATCTCATCCAAACTACGTGTATCCAAACTATGTTGCTGTGCATTATCATGCAATCTTGAAGTTCAGGGAAATGGGTGGCTCTGGTATGCCATCTTCCCACAGTCAGAATGGTTACCACCAAGAGAGGAAGCTGATGACAACAGGTGAGCAGAGGAAACCCCAAGGACTTTCAGATGCATGGTACCAATGGAAGAAGACTGCTCTGAACAGAAGACCTGACCTAACTACCAAAACTAGGTCAAACCCCAGAGAGTGCTAGGAAGTTTGCTCCTCAAGGGTGGAGACCTAGGCTTTTGTTTTATGGTTACATCACCAGAACCTACTCCAGTGACTGGTACACACAGATATTCCGAAAACACATAGAAGGTTGGTTACATCACCAGAACTACTCCAGTGACTGGTACACACAGATATTCCGAAAACACATAGAAGATACAAACTGGTGACTGGTACAGAGTAGGTACTTAGAAAACATGTTCACGGTAAATAAATAAACATAAGTAAGCATGTAAGTAAATTCTTCAAAAGAAATGAAAGACAGAGACAACACACACAGACATGCCCACAAACCACACACACACAAACACGTGCACACACAAACACGTGCACACACACAAACCTCACACACAAACATATGTGCACACACACAAACCACATACACGCACACACACACCAAACCACATACATGCACACAGACGCGCAAACCACACACATGTGAGAAAACACACACACACACACAAAAGATAGGTGTCTAGAAACACAGACCTGCAGAAGAAGAGTCCCTGTTTGCCAATGCCTTCACTTTACACATCAGCCTGTGGCCCAGGAATTCTATTTATCAAGAAGAAATTTATTTGCAAGAAGAAAACAAAGACTGAGTCTGATTTTGCTTTCCTCTTGAAAGAAGCAAGCTGTCAGACAGCTTCAGAGTGTACAAATTCAAGAGTTCATAATCTAGATTGTTCTACAAGGGAAAGAGCTATTCCAGCCTCTTAGCCATCTGGATGGTTTCATCTAGAGAGCTCAGTCACTGAGTGGCAGTAGTTAGAGGCACAAGGCATCAATCCTATCAATGTCACTCTTACTATGCCTCCCGGCCCCCTTCTCTCTGCCTTGACCTCTTAAGTGAAAGCAAGAACCTCTTCTGAGTGGCAGGATTTGGTCTACCCTAGTGGTGGTTGGAGCAGAAGCAGAGAGACCACTCAATCACAAAAAAGACATTTTCATATCTCACTGCAGTGCAACGAATGTTTTTTTCCCAGAACAGAACAGCCTTCTGCAACACCCCAGTGATTACAACCTGTCCCTTTATTTCCAAGGTTGGTTCAAATCATTCCAGAACTAAAGAATGGGCAGTTGTAAGGGCCACGGTTATTAACAAAATCTACAACAAGACCAAACACACTGATCCCTCACATTTGCTATAAGTACGGGTTTTGTTTTAAGTATTTTACATTTATGCATGTATTTATTTATTTATTTATTCAGTGTTTGTGTGTGTGTGTGTGTGTGTGTGTTTGTATGTGTACATGCATGCTATGGAGAATGTGGAGGTCAGATGATAACCTACAGGAGTTGTCCTTTCCTCTCTCCATGTGGGTCCCAGAGATCAAAGTCAGATTATCAGGTTGGTGACAAGTACCTTAACCCTCTGAAACATCTCACTAACCCAGAATGATTCTACTTCTACAATAGCAATAAAGATAAAAGTAATTTATAACAATTTAATAACAAAAGCCTTCCAAATTCCATTGCCGCCAAGCCCTACTCTCAAGGGATATTTTCACTAAAGTGTTGTCTCCAAAATGTGGCTGAAAATTGCTTGCAAAAATTTAAATAAATACCCATTGACATTTTCTTCTAGACTTTGCTGTTCTTACAAACAGCATGATATCTTACATTCTAGAAGCTGTATTCAATTCTCATTTGTTAAAACTCAACAAATTTTTTGTTGCTAAAATCATCCAAGTGAGTTTGTTTGTTCCATTATCTGGATTCAGGTAAAGTATGGATTTTTAAAAGATGTATAATTTTAGTGTGTGTTTGTGAGTCTCTGTGTTTGTGTATGTGTGTGTATGAGTAAAAATGCCCATAGGAGCAAAAAGAGGGTATAGCATTCTCTGGAACTAGAATTATTGGCAGTTGGGGGCTTCCTGATGTTGGTGCTGAGAACTTAACTCGGGTTATCTGAGCAAGAAATGCTCTAACTGCAGAGTCAAGCAAAAACTGGGCCATACATATGTCTGACATAAGGGAGGCATATATATTTTTCTTTTATTGTGTCATTTGTATGTGGAAACACACTGATCATCAAAGACTCTGCATATGGGGGATGGAGGGAGGGGGATGGAAACACAGCATACATTTTCCACATTTTAGAAAGCTTTAAATAGGCATCCTGATATTCTAGCAATATGGCATTGCCCACAAGTTAAATAGCAACTGTACTTTTTTGGCCAAGGTCAGGGAACTAATGATACCTACTATATACTATACTTTTACAAGTTCATGGGCACTTTGAGTCCTAAAGTTTTAATCAGTATAGATCATATAACAGTCTATTTGATCAAAGTGTGACATTCATCACAAGGACAATTAGCAAGTCTTGGTTAGGGAAAGGCCAAGCTTTTTGCCAGCTGTCCTGGTACTGCTGAGTTTGACTAGGAAATTAAGTGTCTGCTTATCAAGACTTTATTTATATCAAAAATTTATAAGTCAGAAAATTCATAATTCAGTAATTCAGCAGACTTCAACAGACACGGTCAACACTCTATTTTCTTGGTATTTGTGATAAAGATGCTTAACACCCCTAGTATTAGCTACCATGAAGCTGTCCCTCCGGTCTACTGACTGATGACTTGTCCCCTTTAATCATTGCAATACCCTGAACAGGTAAGGCTCTCGCTGCTCTTCTGACTTTCTGGGGCCACAATCAACATCACAGGGGGCAGAATCAAAGAACAGTTAAATCCTACCTAACCTGTGCCTGCACTTTCTACCAAAAAGAACCGGTAGCCACAACATCCAATTAACCTTTTCTTCCGTAAAGGGTGTACTAGGACATGACTGTCTTCTATTTCATAAAAACCATCAAAGATACATACGCACAAAGCTGTCCTTCCTCCTTGTTGCAACTCTGTTAATTGCCTTATTAAATAAAGAAAAGAGCCTATCTCTGGTGTCACCATGGTAATGTAACAAGTCAGATTTTTTTATCCAAAATAATCTTTATACAAAGCTCTAAGAGACATGTGAGGCTTAAAACAATTATTTACCATAACCACCATCCCAAAGAAAGTATTGTTTTTAATGTATATTGCACAGATAAGGAATACTATAGGTCATTTCAGGAAATTCGACTAATATCAAAGGCTAGGATATAAAAGCTCCACTATCTGGATCCATACAGCCTGGATTTAGATCTTGACTCTGGCTAGTTAGCTACGTAGACCTTGACAAATTGCTTCAATTCTCCATACCTTAACTTCCCTGCCTGCAAATTGAAGCTAATGTCTAAAACACGAGATTATATTCAGTGTTACATGACTTAATGAAGGTAATATGCTTAGACAATTCCTTAGCAAATGATAAGCAATTTCGAAGCTATCACCGTTATCATGAGGTTTTAACTCTAAAAGTGCTCTCTGGTTCACTCTCTGCAGACTTAAAATTGCTCTGCTCTGGTCTTTGTTCAGCCTTTTGGCTCAGCAATCCAAAGTGGGGGGAAAAATGTGCCCTTCTCTTAGATCCAAAGCCAGTGCCAAGACCCAAAATCTGAAAAAAAAATATTCAAAGACCTTCCCAGAAACCCCATTGGAAACCTTTCCTGAGCACAAATGGTTGGTGAGCAGCAGGGGGAGTGGCTACCCTTAGAACTCAGCAAGGCAATTCAGCTGAACTCAGCTCAATGGGTTTCCAGTGTCTCCATGATGGCAGCACCGAGGTTGCATGGTAGAAGATAGGAAGGGAAAAGGCTTAAACCTTCTGCAAAGCCTAGAGATGTGAGTTGCAATAGACAAATGTGTCACATACGACTTGCTCAATTCAGTGAGCTTACATTGCACAGTCAGGAAGTGGGGCGAACAGAATTCCCATGGGCCAAATTGACTATAAAATAGTCATGTAAGAAGAACTTCTCAGTAGAGTCTCGCCTTGTAACAAATCACTGTCTTCTTAGACTCAAGCCAGGGGATTACAGAGATTAGATCTAGACTCTGTCTAAAACGACTTGGATAAAATGGGTTTAAAAATAATCATCACAGACTTGCCATTTCTGGCTTTCATGGTCTGGGGACTTGGGACCAGCTGTGGGAATTAGGAGCTGTAGCCAGTATAATCTCTTTGCAGTAAGTGTCTAGTGCCATCAGCAAAGCAAAGACCATTTCAAGGAGGTCACTGAGCCCAACACCTGTGGAACTGATGCCATTGCAGGGACAGAGTTCAGACAAAGCCACCGGGAAACAGAAATCCCTCAACCTTTTCCACACTGAAAGACATCCTTCCTATAAGATCTTCTTGTCTGAAAATGCAAGTTCCTTTATTTCCAGTGTCAGAAGATAAAAATGTATTCACTTGGGGAAAAAAAATGACTTGAGTTCAATTTAACCTAACCTTTTAAAATGTCTGGCATGCTGCTTGTAATACGCCAATCTTTAACTGTGGATGAGAGAGAAATGTGAGGCCTATTTGAGCAAAGATGTTTAAGTCTCACCAGGAGAATTCCCTGAAGGGAACCAATGAATTGTATAGCTTCAGAGAATCTCAAATGCCATAGCTTTCTATTGATTCACGGTAAGGGTATATGGTCCGACAAAATCACCATACCTGGAGAGACAGAGTCCCCACTGCATCACAGAGTCTGTCTTCTAATAGTCTTCCTTCAATTGATGATTGCTAAATTAAATCAAGTTTCAACATGGTGTGAGATATTATCATTTAATGAAATTTCATTGTATTAAGAGAAACAGCTGTCTTTCAGGCAGGGATTCCCCTCTGTATGCCGGCTTCATAAGCTTGGATTCTGAATTGTCAATATCGTTTGTTGATATTTAAGGGTACCTTTTAAGATTAGTATTTCTCAATAGTCTACTGAAAAGACTTAACACAGAATTATTTTGATCATTGATTTGCTCTGTATGAGACACTGCACATTTATAAGGCCACTTTTGACACAATGCCAAAAGAAAATCTCAATAACTTATCCCTAATATGCACATGTGTAGGATTATGAAAGTAAGTAAGGGAAACATGTGTAAACATTTGTGAACATAAGACCTTCAAATACTCTGGCCCAAAGCAGGATTTTATAGATATTGATTCTACTGAATAATAGGATCATATATTTTCCCTGTAGGTGCCCTATAACTTGGTTGGAGAAACACTATGATAAGCAATACTTACCTCAATAGAAATGAGACATCAGAAAGGTATTTCTAGAAAACGGAGGTTCTAGCCATCTTAGAAGCATCCTATACCGCGGAGCTCTCGCCTCTCATATCCTGCCATGCCATGCCAGCAGCTGAGAACAGAACTTTAGGAAAAACAAAATGCTACAAAAGGCAAGGGAAAATACAAACAATATCCACCTTATCGTCCAGATCCCAACTGCGGCTGCTCTTCTTGAGACACTGAGGTTTTGTCCAAATAAATAGAATCTTCTGAAAGTCATTAAATAATCTCAAGGTGTGATATGCTAAGTGCATGATCTTAGCATCCCCCTATAGCAGAGTGTGCCTTATAAACACTTATGTGATTTCCTTAGAACACGAGTTAGGCCCGCTAAAATAGTCACCTGTTTATGAGTTTCATGGATTTTCCATTCAAAATACTTTCCTTTGATTAAGAACCTAGACGCTGGAAGAAGAGTACTAGAATGAGACCCTAGCTTTATTACTTTTCAGTGTGATACTCTATTTCTACATCTGGAGAGCAGACAGCCTAACGGTACCTCTCCAATTAAATGAACGAGTGCGTGCAACGTGCTCAGAGCAGGGCATGCGACACAGTAAAACATGGTCTGTGCTCATTGCTGTCACAATCCTCAACAGTTTTTAATGCCCACGTACACGTTGTAAGTCGCCACCTCGGGAGTGCTCAGCCTGCGAGCATTACAAGGCGCAAAGTAAGAGAGAAGTCATCGTTAGCCTTGTTATAGTGACTCTGCCTTCTAACTGATACCTGACAAGAAATGCTTATCGTCTGTCACCCCTGTTTATCAGCATAAAGACGGATATACAATCGGGCTGAACCATCCCAAGGGATTCATCTGAGCCTGTGTCCTCTAAGGATATGGGAATCCTAACTGACTTTTGACATATTGAGTGAAATAAGAGGTGATCACTGTCCCATGCTTTAATATTCTGTGTGTGTATTATGTCGAGTGATTCAGAAGGCTGACTCTTGAATATAAGTCTGGAGCGAGCACCCTTAGGAGAGTAAGAATACCCAGGCTTCTCATTCAAATGCTTCACTGGGTCTTTTAACATTTAAAATAATTTTTGGGCAAGGCATACCCATAGTTTTAAGAGGTATTAAGATTTTCATCTTGACAACTAATAAAATTATCTATGAAAAGGTAAACACCATTTTTACTCTGAAACTGCTATTTTAGGGCCTGACCAAAAAATAAGCCTTCCTGAGTATAGCATTATGGTGGTTAAAACTTGGGGCTAAGCAGGAAAGAGGCCTTGGTTTGGTAGTGGCTCATCTACCTAAAACTGTGACCTTTATGGGGCCTTTCTCCCAGGACCTGTTATACAAAGGGCCTGATCTAGTGAGCAGAGCCATGGACTTGGAGACTCCTTAAGAGAAAGAGATATTTCCCAGCAAATTTCTCTTGGTAGATATCCAATGATGGAAAATCCACTATCTCCAAGTGACTGTGTGACTTGAAGGCCCCTGCCTGCTTCCCCCTTACCTCGGATAAGACGGAAATTTATTTTCTGCCTCCTACCTCTACAGAGAAAAATTCCAATTTTCTAACAAAGACATTTCAATTTAATAAAATTAAAGACAATGAAAAAAAACAAATGTTCTGTGAAATTTTTACTTGGAAGCTGATGTCTATGCTGTACCAACATAAAACCAATAGCCAAAAGGCCTACAGAGGATGCCAGTTCTTTAATAAATGTTGGGTTTGTGCATGTAGATCAAACAAGATTAAAGTCACTGTCAAACAATTCTGGAGATGTTAACATCTACCCTACCTAGGTCAGCAAGGAGCAGGGAAAGGAACACCGAATGAGCAGGTGCAGTTCCTGGGGTCTAGGATTAGTTCTGATAGAAACTTTCATTGTCACTTTCTGGAGTCTCCAAAGAGTCTGTACTGCAAGTTCCTCACGGTGGTGGCGCACGCCTTTAATCCCAGCACTCGGGAGGCAGAGGCAGGTGGATCTTTGTGAGTTCGAGACCAGCCTGGTCTACAAGAGCTAGTTCCAGGACTGACTCCAAAAGCTGCAGAGAAACCCTGTCTCGAAAAAAAAAACAAAAAAAAATAAAAAAATAAAAAAATAAAAGTGACAGCTAAGGTGAATCTATCTCTGAAGTTTCAGATAGCTTTAAATTGTCACACTTCAAAGAAAATTATTTCCCCTTAAGGTAGTTTTCTGACGATGGAATAATTTTTCCAGCCATATGTTTGCTGCAAAAAAAAAGGGTGACCTCCCAGCCTTTGCATAAGTAGCTCTTCTCTTCACTAAAAACTTAGACGTATCAGACTCTTTAAGGCTGAAACCACACAACAAATGAAGAATTGGCCAGCACCCAGCACACACCTTTGTTCTGGAGACATGAGCTCCAATTTTCAGGTGTCCTGGGGCTGTGGAGTAAGTCCTAAGGGCTTCATTGTGACAGAATGGGTCTCATAAAACATCACCATGTACAAGGTATGAGTACTGAATTGCTATCTGTCTCATAAGATCTTTCTCAGAGGGCTCTTCCAATGCCTAACAATCCTATCCAAAGCCATCTGTCTCTCCCCACCCCAACTCATGAGGCCTATTCTGTTAACCCAAGTCTTAAATAGACCTAAGAGCCAAATGAATTCCCAGAACGTTTGAGCATAAACAAACTACTAGAGCCGATTACAAAACTACTTCCTTCAGGCCCTAGTCCTGGTTTAAGCCTTTTTGTACACCTAGGATGATAGGCCCTGTCCTTATGAAGGCATCTACATGTGTCAGAACCGGCTTTAGCTTGAAAACATCAGTAATTTCCATGATGGCATTCATCTTTGAAATAAATGGAAGGGTGTACTGATGCAAATGAAGACAAATTCAGGGGAAAAACTTGAACCGTTATGGAAATTACAGAGTAAAAATGTAAAATGCCTAATCATAGATCACTATTCAAAAGAATGGAAATTCATATCTAAGCAATATGGAAATGCAGGCAGTATGTTTTAACAAAGAAAAGGAGATAATGAGGTAATGGTGTCTATGTATAGACGCATATATAATCTGTCATATATATAGTCCATTATTGAGTCTACCAAAAAGCTGCATAAAAGACATGAAAGTCGTAGAACACTTTAAAACGCGATATGCAGACCTTGTTATCTAAAATATGATTGCAATGGGGAATTATATACATAAAAAGTAGGGAGTTCCTTCTGATTTGAATAGTGACTGGAAAAGAGCATTTGCATCCCTCATTTTGCAGAAAATTTAGCCACCGATGTACTTCTCTTACAAACAAAGGAGAGAACGCAAGTGACATATCCCAGGCTGTTCCTAGTATCTTAGTGCTGGCCAGGCACTGGAGCTTCCGTACCTGGAAACAGCAAAACGAAGCAGCCACTGAGGTCCAGCGGTGGAAGGGAAGCAGAGTAAATGAGTCGAGTCCTGGAAGGAGAGGCTCTCGGCTTTGCCCACGCGGACAGAGAAGCACTCTTCTCAAATGTTAACGGGTCGCTAGACAAGCGTTGTTGATATGCATGGCCTTCCTTCCCTAACCAAAACCAAGAAGAGGCCCTTGAGCCATGATATCCATCTGACAAGGCCTCCTTGTCTTCCACACTGATCAAAGCATCTCCACGTTCTCTCCTGTAGTGAATTGCACTCTTCTCAGCTTCCTGTAAGGCGGAAGTCCCAGTCTGACCAATCCAGTTCCTGGCCTATAGAAAGTGTCCCCTTTATTATCGGACCCATGAGGATGGTGAATGGCTCTAGGCCATTTATTTTCCAGCACTCTTCTGCTGGTGGGTGTGCTTCTTTTTTCTTTACAGAAATCAAAGATCTCCACCTACGAGAAAATGTGGGCTTTTATGAGCAGCAGACAACAGAGCGCACTGGTTAAAAACAGCGATGAGGGGATCCAGAGAGTGCTGACCACCGACTACGCCCTTCTGATGGAGTCCACCAGCATTGAGTACGTGACACAGAGGAACTGCAACCTCACCCAGATCGGGGGCCTCATAGACTCCAAAGGTTACGGAGTGGGAACTCCTATAGGTAAGAGGGGCAAGGCGTTCGCCAAGGCTAAGCTGGGCAATGCTGGTGGCAAGAATCCAACATATTGAGAAGCAGGAAATGTCTTCGGCACCAGGGAGTGCAATGCCCATAAAAAAAAAAAATAAGGTATGGTTTAAATTGAGGAATCTCAGATGCTTAGTCTAATAAATTTTCAACTACTATTTTTTATATCTTACCACAGTGTTTAAGATTTGTGTGATTTTTTTCATCAATATTTTTTAAAATGTATTTTCCTAATTTTCCTCCAAATGTTATTTTCTTGAATATTTGTATGTACCTAGCTTTAGTGCCTTAAGTTATGGTAGAACTTAAGGAATATATGGAAATTAATTCTAAATATAGAAGGCTATTGTCCCATTCTCAATAAATGGGAAAACAATGACAAATATGTCAAAAGAAAGGGGTAGACATTAACTTTGTTCAGACAATAGAGTCAAAAAAATACCTAAAACCTCCAGATAGTCCTATTTGTTCTGTATAATTTCACTCTGCTTCCTTGGGACCCTGTTGCCTAGAAAGAACACACATTCATATACTATCCTTGTCTGTGACAGGAACAGGAATAAACAGAAAAAGTGCCTATGTCCAGCAGACAATTACTGATGCTTTTTAGAAAGAAAATTCTTCCCCTGTTGCCTCCCTCTATAGAACACTGTACTTGAGGGCATCTGCCATGAAGGTATCCTGTTCCTCTCCAGTGAAGCTTTGGTAATCCAAAGGAGAGAAATAAGGGCTCCCTACAGAAAGCGTAGTGGCTACTGAGCCCGATAAATAAGAGTCAAGGGTGAACTTGACTTACTGTCTGTCTTTGTAGCTTGTTGCCATGTTTGGCAGCGATTATGCGGTGTGACCGTCAATGTCAGGCAGGGATCATAAACTTCAGTGTTTACAGAAGCCAAGCAGGGGTCATGAGTCAAGAGGGTTTGCTTTGCTAGGGAATGCTCTCAACTGCAGACTGTTGGAGACCATGACTTGCCTAAGGGAGGCCTTTCTCAGCAGTCATCGTAGATCTATACGACGTTAAGAACAGGTATGGTCAGATATTTCATTTTCCCAACAAAACACAAGGTCATAATTTAGGTGAAATAAATTTCCCTAAAATGAATAATTTGACAACCAAATAACACTGTTCTAAAAACTGTATTCAACCCATAATCAATAATATTCACTAGGTTAAAATGAATTAACCAAATAAAGAGCTTCCATTGCACAAGCAGTTGGGCTCCCCACTATTTACTTGTTGGAAATATTAGCATATTTTATGAGAAACTACCTTTATTGCCACTATTGTCTCTAAATCTTCAGAAGAACAATTACACTGGGATTTGTAACTACCTTCTTGACCCTCAGTTCTTTTGTAAGAATAGTTTGTTGGGTATATTGGGGTATACTGGAGAACACATTATCTGAGTATGCTTGGAGAGAACACCAGGCTGGGTAATAACCAGTATAGAAGCATAGGGCAATGGGCTGGGGATTCTCCATTTGAGGAATATACTTTTATAGTGGGGCTAAGCTTTTCTTGTCCAGTTTTCTGCGCTCAATTTGCCCCATTCAAAGGAAGATTGCCACAGTTCTGGGAAGGTTGTGTGAGCCACTGTGTATCTAATTCCCAAATGTGCTGCCTCTGCCATTCAAATGAGAGCAGTGCTGGCTAAAGGGTCTGGTCACAGAGTGCAGGGCCGCAGCTCTGGAGAGTAAGATTACAGCATTCCATGAACAATCTGGGATCCATAGACCATGCTTGGGAAGATCTGTAATAGGAGATGGGCTCCGTTTTCTGGTCTCTTCTTTTTAATTTTTAAAAATTTAGTAAAAATATAAATTGCACCCTTTCTTTTTCCCTTTCCTACCTCTTCCATGTCTGCTTCCCCCAGAATTCACCACTTCCTCCTCTTGCTTAGACATACATATAAATACATCCTTTTGGGTATGTTCAGTGTTACCTGCATGTATGTTTCTAGGGCTGATCGCTACAGAATTACAAATAGAAGCTCATCCCTGGGGAAAACTAATTCTCTGAGCAGTTGTTCATTGCTTGCCGTTCTTATTCTAGGGTGAAATTCATGAGACTCAGCTCACCCACACTGGAGTGTCTCACCAGTGTTGATTTGTTCAGGTCTTGTTCCAGCATCCATTTTGAGATTTCCTGGGCGCAGCTTTCCTGTCATAGATACATGGCACAAACTTACAGCAAAATGTTCATCCCCTGCCTCTTACAATCTTTGCTCCCTATCTTCCCTGTGTTCCCTGAGACTTGTGTGCAGGAACCGTGTGTTGTAGATGCATCAGTTAGGGGTGGACACATACCATGGTCATTAGAGTCATTTGTCCACTGCATTTTGATTAGCTATAGCCACTGGTCTTCACGCCACATTGTTCTCAGAAAGAGCAACCAATCCAGCCATAGTAGATTCCTTAGATGCCTCTTCTTGTAGCTGCTCTGAGCTAAGAAGAGGAGAGGATGGTCTGGTTTATCATCTGTTATTCTGGCTGAAGTTTCATGAGATGCCACAAACAAAAAAACAAACCAAACTACTTAGAAATGGTTTGAGTAGAAGGTGCTGATCCAAGGAGCTCATTGGAAGTAGATCTTTTGTTGACAGGGCCTTAAAATCTTGCAGAAGTGTAATCAGTAGGCGGGGAACTGCTCAACTCCAGACGACACAAACCAGGGTGACCAAGACCTACCACTGGTTTTTGAAGCCCACAGTCAAGCCCTCCTAGGGATAAGCACTCCTGAACACCACTACCACACTGGATAACACTTAGATTTTGTTGCACATGTCTGCATTTGTTAAAGGAAAACAGCCTCTACCTTCAGCACATGGGCTACAGGTTCTCTCTTAAATAACAATCTACAAATCTAGGGCTCTGTAGTTTTGAGGCACAACTGATGCAAGTAAAAATAACTATCACCATAATATTGAAATGTTGGGCTAGCTTAGCTATCTGATTTGTGAGGTTTAGGAATCGTCTTCAGGCAATGTCTCGGTTTCATTTCTGTTTCTGTGATAATAAAATAGCACCGACAAATAGCAACTCAGGGGAGAGAGGGATTTACTCCAATCACAATTCCATGCAGGGCAATCACAGTCGCAACAGCTGGAAACACCTGATCCCCTCCACGGTCAAGAGCAAAGAGAAAGGAATGCAGGCCTGTTTACTTGTTTGCTTGTGTTCATCTGGGTTTCTCCACTCTTAATACAGTTAAAGGCCTCCTGCTCAGGGGTGGTGCTGCCCACAATGGTCGAGGTCTTCCCGTATCACCAGTTTAATAAAGACCACCCTCCCCAAAGCCAAACCCAATGCTTCAAAGGGGAAAGCTAGTGTCACTGGGAAAGGAGCAGGAAAAGAGCTAAAACTGGGTGGCCATCTAATTCCTGTGACGTTTCCTTACGGGAATACCACTGATCCTGGTAGTTTTCCAAGTGGGAATCTCTTATGCAACTTGTTTCCAGACAGCTGAGGAAGATGGTTAGACAAGAACTAAATGGACATAATGATCATTTTGGCCTTAAAAACAATGTCCTATCTCCCTGACCCCGCTTGGCCATCTCATTTCAGATAATATTCATGAGAGAAGATGAGCAAATGTTCCTTATGTTTCCTCACAGCTGGTTTAGTAAATGAAACACAAGTCAAAGGAAAAAAAAAAAAAACACCAGGAATGGATGCCTTTGCCTTAGTCTTTGCACTATTGGGAGCCCAGGGTCGATTGCGACACACTGTGGCTTCCTGAGTAGCAACTGGAGTTTCCTAACTCAGCCACCTTTAAACTGGATTACCTGACACCGAATCTCTCTCCTCCCATCTTCTGTCCTACCTTACCTACCTTCCCCTCCCCCTTCAGCACCCCTTTTTGACACCAGGTTTTCTGTGTAGTAGAAAATAGAATGGGTATCACTCTGAGAGCATGCGAACATAGAATTTCAATTGCTATTCCTTTTAAAGAATACCTAGAGGCTGAGGGTTCAGCTCAGTGGCGGACTGCTTGCCCAGCATGTGCAAGGCCATGGTTTTGATCCTTAACTCCGAAAACGAAATAAAAAAAAAAAAGACTGGAATACTTGAAATCTAAATTTTCCGACAGTCTGGTGGTGGTGAGGCAGGAACTGTGGGAGTTTATTTGTTCTGCTACTCTGCCAAGTGAATGCAGAGCTTTGTGGATTGCTTTCTAGCCCCCCCTCCCTGCACACACACACACACACACACACACACACACACACACCCGTGAATGGCTGGCTCTGTGATGGGTCTACATTCTACACTTACGTATTATGATATCTATTACACCGAGAGACCTCGACAGACTCATTCAGTCTCTCCTGCCAACTTTACCCATCACAAATGCTAATGTTAAAAAGAGCTTCCATCTCCCCTTCCTAGATGACAAGAAATATGCTCCAAGAATTTTTTATACTGGTGATAAACCTGTCATGCTTTTAAAGCAAAAACAATGAGCGAATAATTGGAACAGATGGTGGGCTTCAGAGTGAACTCATCCATGGGGAATACAGCTGCTGGAAATATTTGAGGGATGTTTCCTTTGTGATGAATTTATTCTTTAAGGAAGATCAGTTGCGATTCGGGAAGATCCATGGGTACACACACATATCATTTTTCCCAAAGGATTTGCAAGAAGTCAGTTCTGATGTCAACCAAGACCACTTTAGAAGGAGCTAAAATTGAAGCTAAAAGATATGCAGATGTGGAAAGGTCTCTGCCATGTCTAGTCTTGTCCTGAGTCCCGAGAGACTCTGAAGATTGGCAAAGTTGACTCTGTCACAAGCTAAAATTGAAAACTGCTGCTTAGAGACTCTCAGGCCAGAGGCTCTAGAAATGTGCCTCCTGAGGGATTTAAAACCAAACTTCAAGAGAATGAGAGCAGTTAGGATTTAAACAGGTTCCTGGAAGACTGGAAATTGCCTTCCTTAGAGAGCAACATTAAGCAGAGATTGGATCTCCATCTGTCCATAATGTGTTAGGTCTCGTGCAGCCTGAAGGCAGGAGGAGGGTGGCAGCAAGCATTTGCTGTGCACCCTCTGCGTATATCACTATGACTGCTGTGCAGTCATGGCCAGGAGTATTGCTCTCACGCTTGCCATAGCGCTTCCATGTACCTTAGAGCAAAGCACTCCAGGGTCTCTCATTCGCCTGTGCACCCTAGGGATATTAACGCTGCTAATTTTGCCTCTACCCATTGTTCTGGGAAAGTTTAAACAAATAGTTGATAGCTCTTACTTGGTTTTCAAAAATCAATTTTTCTCACCCAAAAATCTATACTCTGAACTGACAAGCTATAATACCCCTCTGAAGCATTCCACTCCTTTAAAGTAGATTTTGAGGGCTGACAATTATTTTTTTAAGTCTTATGGGGAAATAAATGACAAATGACAAAATACTGAGCCTGAGCTTATGGAACTTTAGCTGTGGCATAGGACATAAATCATCTGTAGGGATGGGAGGACAACCAGAAGCACTTTCACAGAAACAGCACTGAGATGTAAGAAAAGAGGAGAAATGGCTTGGATTCTTGGCTCCTAAACACACCTTCAGATTTTAAATTTCTTTAAATCTATTTGACAAATGGTCTTGACTTGCCTTTAAGGTAACTGACTTTTCAATTTGCCTCCACCAGGAATGGCTTTAAGCTTTGTAAGCAAAGGGAGCTTCCTACTGCTGAGGAGATGAAATACTACCAAAATTGTCACCATTCAGGGGCATAAACAAGTAAAGGAATCTTGTTTTGCCTCTTTTGCAATGATTAACATGGGAATTAAGAGACTATGTCCCACGATAGGTACTTTGGCACTTTCCATAATAATTTCCTTCATAATTAAAGTTTCAATGAAATTACCAGAAGACAGACCATAGATATTACCAAGTTTTTGCCATTAACTATTATAGCACCTCAGAATTATTTAGAATGTAATTTATCTTGATTGGGACATGAATCACTACGGATAAACCACTATAAACAACACCTGAAATTTTTCAATGTCTTGTGATGTTGATTGTTTTACTCCTTTACTCTTGGCTCTTCTGAAGGACCTGCAGGCCCCCAGCTCCCAAATAAATCACACATAGAGTCTTATTCGTTCTTCTAAATGTCCGGCCTTAGCTTGGCTTGTTTCTAGCCAGCTTTCTTAAGTTATCTCATCTACCTTTCGACTCTTGTCTTTTTTCCTTTTTCTTCGTAATCTTACTTTCAGTCTTATTCTGTGACATCTGTGACTGGCTGTGAGGTTGGGTGGCTGGCCCCTACTGTCCCCATCCCCTGGTTCTCTTGCTCCTTCTCTTTCTTTTCTCAGATTTCTTCTTCTATTCATTCTCTCTGCCTGACAGCCCTACCTATGCTTTCTCCTGCCTCACTATTGGCTGTTTAGTTTTTTATTGGACCATCAGGTGTTTTAAACAGGCAGAGTAACACAGCTTCACAGAGTTAAACAAATGCAACACAGAAGAATGCAGCACATCTTTACATAGTTAAACAAATGTTCCAGAGCATAAACAAATGTAACACACCTTAAAATAATATTTCACAGTAGCCTTTCACAGTAAACATTCCTTGATTGTCATAGCTCAGTCTAAGTTAAAAGAAAGGATCTGCTTCATGCAACAGCCCTAGAACCCAAATTCATTCTACTCCAGGACTCCTTCGTCACTGGTGATTGAAAGTGTTTTCTTGTTGCAATGTATCTGGGGAAAGAGAGCAAGCAGAGCATGTTGGGAAGGGTTATGACATGAGACTAGAAATGTTATCCATTACTTTAGCTTCTCTTGTCCAGAAATGTAGCCATAGTGGAACTCTAATGAAGTTAGGGAAATATACAGAAGAACGGCAAAACCCAGCCACAGTAAGAGATCCCCAAAAGGCCAGAAAAGGTAGAGTTGAAACAACAAATCCCATGACATATATAAGGATTTAATGAAGAACTCAGAAGAAGCAGGAATGTCATAAAATTCCTATTTCATGTTTCTTTATTTAGAATAAAAAAAAACACCCTGGGCCAGAGTGAACCTCAACATGTCACCCCTCCTTCTTCTAACTAGTTAGAGTCTTCAAGATCTAAGATTGGAAATTCCTAACTTTGGCCAATAGAATTTTACTTCAAGGCTGCAGCACTCTGGAGTATTTATGACTAAGATAGTGAAATGACTTGACATCGTCTTATCCCGTTGCTGACCAACATCCAAACCATCCCCAACTTTCAGGCTCTCCTTACCGGGATAAAATTACAATTGCCATTCTTCAACTCCAAGAAGAAGGGAAGCTGCACATGATGAAAGAGAAATGGTGGCGAGGAAATGGCTGCCCTGAAGAAGAGAGTAAGGAAGCCAGTGCTCTGGGAGTGGAAAATATTGGGGGCATCTTCATTGTTCTGGCTGCGGGACTTGTCCTTTCTGTGTTTGTAGCCATTGGAGAATTTATATACAAATCACGGAAGAACAATGATTCTGAGCAGGTGAGTCAACTCCTTCTAAGGCTGGGTAGTTTTACCTTGAACTTGTCTTAAAGGTGAGAACTTGAAGGATATTTTCCCTCGTTGTAACAGTCTATTGAATTAGATGCCCAGAAGAGCCGTTTCTGAGTTAGAGCAAAGACCATTGAACCCCTGCCAGGTGCCGCTGGCACAGCCACTCTATCAGTTATTAATGGGAAGAAGGAAGAGTCTTGTACACTAAATCTAATTAGCGCTGTTTGGAATGACAGTGCAGAAATTTAAATCCCAGTTAGTTTCTTCAACAGTTATTTGCTCTTAAGATAGAAACTATAGGAAGAGCAAGGGAGGCATAGATCCGAAATTACAGGAGACCCTTGTGAGCCATGGAACCAGCCCTTCAGTATATATTCCGAGCACATGTGCTCTTGCAAAACAACCTCTATAAAAACAGAAAGCAGTTTTTTTTTTAATTGGGCATTTACTTACATCAATATATAATGTGTAGAAAGGGAATTCATACACCTTCCCTACAGATATGATAACTAACAAAAAATGACAATAAAATATATTTGAGACTTTATTTTTCAAAATTGCATCTAGGATAATGGGCGAGTTCAATAGTCAAGCCATTTTTACTTATTTCATTTTTTTAAAGGCATCCACACATGGGATTTCAATGCTTTGGAGGAAAAACCCACAATGACCGTGGTTTAAGATAATTCCTCACTCAAGTAAATAAAATACACAGCTTCAGAACACTGTAATATATTAATCCAGTACTTTCATCAAAAGATACCATGAGCATTTCACAGCTAAGAGCTATGAACAAACAGCTTGTTCAATGCTCTATTCTCAACATGATGAAACTCTTAATAATTTTCAAGATAGGACTAACTTCATATGTCCATTTTGCACACAGTCTTGAAAATTGTGTGGCTGGTTTTCATTCATAATCAGATGACAGAACCTCTTTCTTGATGGGAAAACTGTGTTTTGTGTGCCCGACACTGGGCATAATTTGTTATAATTCTCTTTCTCTATGGAAACCCTCCCCAAAATTAAAAGCAGTCTTGAGGTTAAGGATCACCCCTCTCCTGGACCTCATTCTAAAAAAACTGTCTTGAAGTAATAGGTAGAATGGACTGATCTGCCCTAACTTTCAATCCGCTCTCAAGGTGTCGTGTTTTATGCTACTAATTTGAAAAATAAACGCTTGTATATATTATGCTTCAATGTGCTGCTTCATAACTGCTGGCTTCATTTTATTTAATTTTTCATTTAAACATTCATTCTTGCTTTTTATTTATTCACTTTCTGTATTTTTTTCCCATTTCTTTTGCATGCAAGGCTTTTTGTTTCTTTTATGGACTGCAGTGTAAACAAACCCATCCGACCAACTCCACTTCCGGGACTACTTTATCTACAGACGTAGAATGTGGCAAATTATTACGAGAGGAAAAGGGGATTCGGACACAGTCCTCAGTCCATACTGTATAACTGAGTCTTTCCAAAGGTGTTCCCAGTAGAATTGTAATTTGTAATGAGTGTTGTTTGTGCCCGAGTCTACGAGGCAGAAGGAGCCATCGTGGACTTTCCCTTTACACTAACAAAATATACATACACTACTCCAGGCACTCCACTCGGGCCTTGGGAACAAATGTGTACTAAATACTGAAGCAGGGTTTTAGGGGAACGTAGACTCCTGGATGCGTGTATATACAAAAATCTATTCTATCCAAAAGTGTCGTCTTTCTGCTTTCTTTATGCATTAAAAGTAAAAAGAACCCTTTCTTCATGAACAAGAATTGAGGCACAAACAGGGCAGATCATGGGAAAAAGCTAATTCTGTGTGAGCTTCTTTTCATCTCTGTGAACTTTCCCCCCCTCTTCCTGTCTCGTGTGTTCTCCACACCTCCCTTTAGCCATGTCTTCTCAATAAGGATACAAGTAACTCTATAACACTGTTGCTTTTTAATTAAATTGATCCCAAGGTTTTAAATGTATTATTTATCTCGAAACTTAATATCATGGCTCTTAAAGATTCAGAGATCATCTCTGAAAGACTAGTGGTTGAACTTGGATGCAAAGGGGGATTAGCTCATCTGAGATTCACTCGGGGGTTGAGGTATAGACAAGATGATTTCTGGACAGAAACTCAGCAACATCGGGCTTTCACACAACAGTTAGCTGTCATCCATAGGTGTAGAGCCACTAAAGACCTCACTGGCTTTCAAACTATATGTGTTTCTTTGAAGAGTCAAGCAGAGTCATAAAGTATGAACTAACTCACAGCATCTTCTATTTTCTGCTCACTCACACTCACACTTTGCAAGGATGACCAGTCTCTCACACCACGCTATTGCATTCCCTTCTCGTTCACCTAAGATAGAGTAGCTCTTCCAGGAGCCATCTTTTCTGAGCCTTGCCAAATTCACATTCATTTCTCTGGGCCCATAGCCATTATTAAATGCAGTCCAACTGCGCGGCGGAGAAGGGGAGAGAATTTCCATATGCATTAGCTGCAGATCTCTGCAGATTTATTTTCCACCTGCATTCAAAGTGCTGTGAGGAAGCCCCACACTAACTCAGCTCGGTGACATAGAAGCCAATGGCAGGCTTAATTTGGTGTGACAAGGAATGTCTGCCATTTGCTCTGAGTTCACCTGCCCTTTTCAGAGAGTCGGGGAATGGAACTGTCTTTCATCTCCTCTCAATATAGGATCAGTAGGACTTTGTTCTTACCAGGAAATTACTCCTTGTCATATCAACTGATCCCCAGGAATATGTTCCAGGGAGGAGTTGTTGGCCTCTGGGCAGCCACGTTACATGACCATTTTAGTCACAACTCTGTCTAATTAATCTTATATTTCCTCAGTAAAGCATGATCAGAAAATTTGACTCCTGCACTGATTGTTTCCCTGACTATTTCTTTAAATAAATGAGCTCTTATAAAAATATCTAAAAATTATATTACTATTTATTTACTGTTATTAAAGTAGAAAAAAAATCTACTGTGTGTCACTGATCAGAATTTTTATTCTCACAATCAATAGAATCAGGCAGGATAAAGGCTCCATGCCTCTTAGTTTCATGACTTATTGATTCAGCATACAGAATCCACAAACTGCTTAAGTTTATTTCCCAAGAACGATTTAATATACCCACGTGACTACAAAGTATGTGAGCCACTGATGATAGAGAAAAATCAGATGGCGATCACTAGCAAAACTCACCTTTCAGAACAGCCCATCCTTTAAATGTGTTTCAGAGATGAATAAAGAACTCATTTCCTTCCAAAGTTAACCAGAGGAGGGTTTAGAATATAGCCTGGCTGACTTAATGCTTGCTTAACATGCATGAAGCTCTGGGGTAGGACACCCCAGTCCCAATCACGCACAAAAATGTGTGTGCTGTCACAAATCTGTAATCCCAGCACTCAAGAAATAGAAAGAGGAGGATTAGAAATTCAAGATCATCCTGTACTACATGCTGAGTTTGAGGGATGCCTGAACTACATGAGACCCTGTCTCAAAATCAAACAAACAAATAAATAAATAAATGATATTTTGGTATTGTTTTAGACTATACTCTCTAATTCTGTTATTTACTCAGCATTTTATGTTTTCAAAACGTTTTCCTATACAACATTACATTTGATCTTTCAGCAATTTAAATTCAGGTTTATTATCAGAAATAACTGCTATTAGAGTCCTAAACCTTGAGTTATGACATTAAAATTAAAAGAGAATTTTATAAATTATCCAAAGTTAGGTTCAAGCACAGCCATGTGTGTAATCACTGTAGGCCACTTAACTAAGTGTGTCCTAGCTTCAGTGTCTAACACTTCCCTCTAGAAAATCATTTCTAGAGTACAAGGTTGCTTTGAAGTATTTCTGAAAACAGGTGCCACTGGAAAGTGCCTCATTAATGACATTTTCATGCTTAAGTAACCAAAAGGAACCACACTCTACATACCCTTGCCAGGTGGCATTTTAGTATATTTAATATGTTGTCATGGACAGAGAATTTCCAACTTACTCAGTATCTCTCAAGCTCTTAAGTCATAGTGTATTTTCTATAAAGCACCTGGAAAGACCAGTGTGACCCAGATGACTCTCTAGGAAACACAAGTATGGCAATATCAATGATATGTGATTGATATCAGTGATATAGTATCAATGATATCAATTCCTGTGATGGTATGGAAGACATTTTATACTGTGTGTGGTTTATAAACCATTCAACAATTAAGCATCATTTGGACCAAGTTCCAGGTTCTCTAAGCTTCAATTACCTTAATTATAAATTAGAGTGTAAACAGAGATGGTTCTTTTGTTTTCTGGCTGCTCTAACCCAAATAATCACATAGAAACTATATTAATTACAACACTATTTGGCCAATGACTCAAGCATATTCCTAGTTAGCACTTATATCTTAAATTAATCCATTTCTATTAACCTGTGCATTGCCACAAGACTGTGGCTTACTGGTAAGTTTCTACCATCCTTCTCCTTCAGCAGCTACATAGCGTCTCCTTGACTCCACCTACTCTCTCTATATATCTCTGTTCAAATTTCCCGCCACCTACTCTCTATATATATTTTTGTTCAGATTTCCCACCTGACTATATTCTGCCCTGCCATAGACCAAAACAACTTCTTTATTAACCAATGGTAATAAAACATATTCACAACATAAAGAAAGGAATCCCACATCATTCAATATGATGCCACTACTATATATCATGAGAATTAAATGAAGTCATATCATGCATGACATAGCAAATAAAGCCACTTATAAGGTCTTGATAATAAATGCTGTTCAACAAATATTGCACCCTAAAGAAAAGTTAAATCTCTCTGTGGTCACATAGGCAGTAAGTAAAATAAATTCAGCACATTAAAATAAACCCAGATTTAGAAAACAGGATTACAAATGAAGAGATATAAACCCTATCCAGTTTTCCCTGCACACATGTTAAAAAAAAATAAAGTTACTCTATTCCAGAAAAAAGCCTGATTAGGTAAGATATGAGGATGTATATAGTAGCAACTCTGAGCCCTCTCTCCAGATAGTCTATTTTAATTAGTCTGAAGTTAGGGCAAGGCAATTGTTAGCATTTGAGATGCTCAATTGATTCTAATAGTCAAAAAAGAGTTAAGATTTAGTAATCTAAACACTAGTTTGTGGATATAATTGATTTTTATGAGTTGACTCAGGCTAAAAATAGAGCCACTAATTCTAAGAGAGGGAGATTATCTATTTAGCATCTCATATTCAATGCTCCCTTTATATGGATACTCAAAGAATAAATTGCATATCTTTACAGACAGAAACTTTATGATATTCAACTGATAATTTCTAAATTTACTTGCAAAACATAGAGCTATTCCTATTCAAAATTATGAAGTAAGTAGTTTGTTGCTGCTTTGGGCCTTCATACATTTTTCTATATTTCTTTTATCAATCCTTCAGACAACCAGTTCTTGTTGCCATGGAAATAACTGCAAAGACCACATTGACCTCTGCAGGGTCCATTGCATTTCAAGTGAAATTTAGAACAAAACCCATCAGACTGTATTTACATCTCTAGTTCAGAGACTTTAGTGTAAATCACAATCATCTGGTGGGGGAGTGATTCTCATTTCCTGCGCTCAAGCTCCAGATGTTCACTTTGGTAGACACGGCCAGGAATCCGTATGCTCAAGAAAGCCTGGAAAAGAATATTTAAAATTAGTTGTATGCGTTAGTTTCCATTAAAGTTAGCTTGGATGTATCTACAAAATTAGGTCATATACATGAGTCTTGAACTATCTTAAACACTAGGAATTTTTAGATAGTTTTTCTCACATGAATTATTTTTGCAATAATTCTGAGTATAATTGTTTTACTTTAAAGAATTTGGAACACATGGGTTTTTATTTAAAAAAAAAAACTACCATGAATATAACAGCTTTCTCAAGTTCAATGGTTATCGTGAACTGTTGTAAAAGAGTAGCAGGTCATGGGTTTCATTTTTAAAATACTGCTTAAAGTCAGAAGGATATTAAAAGATTGAACAAATGCATCAACAATAACAAAAACATTATGTTAATTTGTTTCTTCATAAATCTGTCAGTCACCTAATCCAAAAAGGAAAACATAAAGCTTCACATTGTACTTTTCTGTACTAGACTAAAATTATAAATTGAATTTTAACATTTTTTTCAGCAAAACTACATGAGAAACATGAAAATCAACTGGATTTTTATTCTTATAAATGTATCCAAGGAAAATAATTTCCAAAAATCCTCACTATATTTGAGAAGCATTATATTATACCCTTTATGAGCTACAATGCAATACCACAATGAATTCCAATTAATTTCCAAGCACATGGCGTTTATCCTACAAGGTCGATTTGCTAGTAGCCTGAACAACATGGAAAAGCAAGAGAAAGGATGTATTCTTTGTGTACTGCTTCCTGTCCACCTAGCTGTGGCAAATAGCACCTCTGTGGGCTGCTGACCTCCAGTGCACTTGTAGGAACAATCTCACAGAGCTTCTCATATCCGTGGAATTTTGTGTCCAGATTACAGGGTTTAAAACATTTCAGCTTTCAAAGTTCCTTCCATAGAAACTGGTAATATGGACGAAAAGATGCTTCCTTAAAATTTCAAAGAATCTCTATTTATAATTATTAGAGAATTCTGGAAAGAGAAAGTCATTACCGCACTTGCACACCTGCATGGTTCAACACCCAATCAACCCTGAACATCATTAATGTCAGGCCAGATTCAACTACTGACCTAAACTGCCCAGTAATGAGCATCCTCCTCAAAATGTATGCGCAGAAAAATTATTAACAAAGACCAAAGGGATGGGGTGCAGTTATTGAGCTTCCCGAAACAAGACAGTGCAGGAAACTGAACCAGAAATGTCTTTCTTCCCAATAGTTCAATCGAATGACATTTTCAAATTTAAAATATTAATATATAAAATGATCAGCTTCTGAACGTAGGTCTTCCCTGATCAGATACTTGAGTCCTCTACAACCACAGGAACTAAGAAACTCCGATCCACAAGAAGTCTTCCCAAGCCTGGCACTTTTCCAGGCACTAAGGCTTATCTGCAGCTCCAGTTTTTGTTGTTGTTGTTGTTGTTGTTTTTGTTTTTACTCTTTGGCTTGATTAATTTATTTAACAAATAATGCAGAAGCCTGTTCTTTTTGTATTGGTGGGAAAACTGCCTTTGCCTAGAAACCCAAACATCAGAGAATTGAGGAGACATTTAGTATTCTTATAGAAATGCATGCATCAAGGTACAAATAATTCTTCTTAAAAGCCAACTCTAAAAGTCCTGTGTGACCCAATAGACAGAATCTTGAAAAATAATTCAGTCCTCCACACTGCTGCTAAATGGCCATGGGACTCTGAGCAAGTGAACTTGTTTCCCCCGACCTCTGTTTCTTCAACTTTAGAAAGATGGAATTTGCGGTTACCATATCACCACGATGGTTTTTAAATATACTAGAAATATAGAGAGGAAATAAAATAACAAAAGTGGTATGAAAATAAAATACTTTTGCATGTGCGTGTTTTAAGATGGCTATGTGTGTCTGTTGAACACATTAAATTTTTAACATGATAAGCAGGATTGCATTGCCCTGCCAGTACTTCAAAGAAAGGCCTCCTGTGGATAGAGAAAATAATCCAATCAATCAACACAGCATCACGGGGTGAGGGAATGCCCACAGTCAATCATACGCAAATTGTTCCAAACAGTGATTATTGCAGAAATGGGATCGTTCTCAATTTGGATGAACCTACAGATTACATTAACATACATACACACACAAGTAACAAAGAGGCATGTACATAGAAAGTTCCTGGAAGCATATAATTGATTGCACACAAATTGGGAAAGGAGAAATAAACTGGACTGGTTACATGATCATGCCCAAGTCTGAAAGCAGAACCTAAGAATGCTGGGAAAGGTAGTCGGAGTGGGTGGCATGCATTTGTTTTCCATACTTGCTTTATCAAGTTAGAGAGGAGTCAAACTTTCAGCATTTGAGGACCAAGGTGACTTTTCAAATTTGTGACACAACAGAGCTCTCAGAAGATACGACTTTCAGCTGCAGGATCCAGATGTTTCATTTAATAAATCAATTGTACCAATTGAAATAGTTTATAAGTAGCAAGGAACCCACCCCCAGAGATTGAGGTAATATAGAAAGTTCTGTTTTCCTATCTCATTCTGCTTCTCTTACCTGGTTTCCACCACTAGGGCAAAAGGAGAGCACTGATGGGAAACTACAAATGCTTAGATGTCACTTAGATTTCTAAGACCAGTTCAGAGTCCACCCCCAAATCAGGACAGGACAGAAAAGTGGAAATCTCAAAAGAGGTCTAAGGGAACAGTGAAAGAAATACCTTCATTGACTTCACCGAAGAGCCCAGGAAGTAGTAAGAGTTGTAGAAAAATCTTCCATCTGTCTCTTGAATGACAGGAAAACAGTATTAGGTAATGAGCCTATGGAGGCCTTCAAAAAGTCTTTCTCAAACTCACAGCAAAAACAATATATACAAAAACCCAGGCCTTTTCTCAGAAAAACAAAAGGCTATGGATGGGTTTAGAGAATCATAGCAGGGTGGTAAAATTGAGGTTAAATGAAAAGACGCATACACAGACCCTTGAGAGACCATTGAAACCATGGGCATCTCAGGTGACTTAGCAGAGACAGATGGATATCCGTGAACTGATAGATGCCATACTAGTGAAAGTCAAAGAGACAGCTCAGAGAACAGTGGCTCCCAAGCCCTCCAGACTCCTCTCATAATTGCAGATGGCCTTTAGAAATAGAAGTTGAAGGGGTAGAGGAGGGGGACAAAGAGAAATGCCTGGGTTAAATGATTCATTAAACAAAAGAAAACATTCCCAATCAAAAGTGAATTTTCTTGATCTGACAAGATCCAATAGTGAATATAGTTGAATTCTGTTTTGTGGGGTTTTTTTTGTTTGTTTTTGCTTCTTTTTAACAGAATCACATTAAAAGGGTAACATTTTAACAAATTAGTTTATGGCATAAAATGCATGTCGACTATAGTGAATAAAAGCTAGTGCTTCAAAACTGAAGACACCATGAATAAAAATTATCAGCAATTAAAACCCCACTTCTAGACCAATGGTGGAGCCAGCCACTCTACTGAAAAGGATAAAGCTTGTGGAATTGTATTTTTATGGCCCTACCTCGTTTTTGAAAAGCTTAAACAGTAAAATAGAACCAGTTCTCCTCATGAGACAATCACTGTGAGATTATCTCAGTGTTAGAAGCCAGAGAGAAGCGAAGGGGATGAGGAACCAGGTATATGGGCATTTGACACTGCTTCCAAAGACAAGAAAGTTTCCATTACTAGCTTATATTGGAGAGCAAGTCCACATCCCTGCCACTTTCAAGCAAAGAGAGTTGCTGATGAGTGCATGCCAGGTCCGCATGAAGCTCATTCCCACTGCAGAAACTGTCTGAGCTCTAGCTACAGGGCTGAAGTAGGTCAGCCTTCAGCCCTCTCTCTATACTTGTTGCTCTTGTGGCCTTTCTGGGACAAGGAAGGTTCTCTTTGGTTCACAGTGTCCTTCAGTGGCCATGGATCTCTGACTCAAGCATGGTGGGGAGAGAAAGATAAGGGGCTCCTTCCCAATTACTCCCAGTTCCTAGGACCAGCTTCTCTCATCCCCAGGCTGAACCACAATCCTTTGAAAGCAGACACAAAACAACTGTACCTTCATGGACCATTCCTGTTCCACCTGTGTTCTGTGTCCTTAAAGCTAGAAACTGGATTTCTAATACTAAGCTTCTACAATGCAGATCACTTGGTTTTCCCCATGCTTACAAACACACAGATATTATAACTAATATGTCCAAAGACTAGAGTACCCTCTAATAGTTCCACAAAACATATATAAGAATGTAACGATCTGAATTCTTTGTGTACACGTTGCATCTGTAACTCCAGGACAGTACTTACAAAACTCTCAGTATAACTTCAGAAGTGGGAAAAATGACTGAGATTCATAAACATGGGCAAGGAACACATGAATTAATACCAAAATTCTCATTGCCTCAGGGTTACACCCCCCCACCCCAGTTCTCAAAGGCTCCCATGAAATCACCCCTAGTGTTAAAACAGAATAAAGTTACTTGCCCCCATCAACCCGACTGCCAGGTTTCATCACCCTGGCAGGTAACTTACGTGCATAATTTTTTTTTGAAACTTCAAATTTCACTTGTATTAAGAATTCCGTGGGCTGGAGAGATGGCTCAGCCGTTAAAGGCTAGGCTCACAACCAAAATATAAGAATTCCGTTACACAATGTATTTATCGTGATGGCAAAATAAGTTTCTAATGTCACCCTTTCAAATAAGATCAACCAGAAAGAAGGTCATTTGGTTTCACGAATTGTTGGGAGGCCCTGAATACACTGCATGTTCATGTTTATAGTTTGATGGCCTAGACAGGAAAACTGGGGATTGTAGGGAATGAATTTCTGAAGATGGGGAACCTTAAATCTAGGATCTGAGAAAGTGATGATCTTGGTTCCAGATCCTCAAAAGGTTGGACCAACCTTGCATGAATCAGGAGAAAAGGGAGGACCAAGAGGTGGTGAAACCTACTGCCATAGGAGTAAGAACACACTGGTTAAGTGTACATGCCACAGGAATAAGACCCAGAGCTGTAAATTAGTTACCTCTGAGGGGCTCATTCAAAGCATCATCAAAGACAGAAGATACAGGGAAATGGTCCTGACAATGGATCTCTGGGTCCAAAGAGAGAGTCAGGGTCAGCAGCCAAACTGTGAAACAGTTTTTCTTGGCTTATGTTTCCTCTACCCCAGCATGTCCAGTGTGGATGAGAACCACCTCCCTCGCTAGCTCTCAGGCACAAGCAGATCTGTTACCACTGCTCTGGAAACTAATGATACGATCAACGTTCAGTCTTTCTGATGTCAGGGCAGGTGCATGAGTTCTGAACTTTCTTTGACATGATGTGGGAAACATCTCTTCTGGATCATTTTGGGGGTGGGGGAGGTGGAGGTTTTTAACATAGTTCATTTGAGAAGCAAGACGAACATAAAAAGCAAGTTGTGTTACGCAGTCCTGGATATTGAACCTCGAGCTTCACATTAGTGCTCTACCAATAAGGAAGAGCCAGGGCACCAAGTCCCACCCCTTCCAAACAACATCCGCAATAAGATGATTAAAGCTACAGGGAAAGATTGTATATTTGCACCAGGATCACACTAGGACCATGAAATCAAACATCTGGGGCTGATCTAAAGGAGGCATCATGAAGTCAGCAGCTATAAAAAGAAATTCTCTGAAAGGGAAAGCAAGAGAAATTAGAAGGCAGGAAAGAGAGGGAAAGGGGGTGTGGGAGAAACACTTGAAGCAGGAGAAGCAAGAAAGAGAAATGCACTTGAGAGATCAAATCCCCAAGCATGTTATTCACCCTTTAAAAACCAGGAGAGCTGCAACTTAAGATGAACTATCTGGGTTTCAGCTAGAATAATTTGTTGCTCAGTTTCCTCTCCTCTAAAAAAGAAGTCACACACACACACACACCTCACTTTATCTCTGAACACTGACAAGAATAGCACAAATAACATAATTTTGTTTCAAGTTCATTTACAAATGGAGTTTCTTGCAGCCTTCCCTCACAGAAACCTGTCAAAGTGTGGTCTTTAAACAGCAAGCGACTGTACTCAGCCTTCATGCCTGTCATGTCTAAGCACGTAGTCTTCCTTCAATGTTGTTTTCACATAAGCACCAAGACATGTTATGAATTAGAAAGGGATTATAATAACAGATATTAAAGAAATCATGATAATAGATACTGAACTATTCTGGCTTAAATTTACACAGGATCTACTTTAACTAAAACATGGTCTAAATAACCTAAAGGGAGGGTCTAAATAACCATGGGAGGGTATACAATGGCTTGACTCAGAGAGCATCCACTTTTTTGTTGTGTCCTCTGCAAACCGTGAACTAGTCAGTGACTGGCAGAACTGAAAGGTCTGCACTGCAGTGATACAATGGTACTGTAAGAAACCTATTTACAATGTGTCAGGTATTGCATTATTCTCTTTCTCCCTTGCTAGCTCACTCTCTCTCTCAGACACACACCAATTGCACACATGCACGCATGCATGCACACACACACACACACACACACACATGTGCCACACATGCCACACACACATGCACACACCAGCTCACTGAATTTTCTTCAAATCTCTGGGATTCCACTGTAGTGCCACTTTATAAACAAGGGAATTGAGTAAAAAAGAAATCCCAGCATTCTGATGCCAGTGGCCAATTATAAACTATAAGTCATGGTCATTTAGAGCTATGTTAAAAACGTGAGCACCATCTACCAGTGATAAACAAGCCTAGGACCAGGACGATGGCAGCGTCTCCATTCCACAAAGCGGCGGAAGACAACTTGTAGGATTCTCTGACTTCAGTCACAGTGCTGCTGGGGAAAGGCGGTTAGCTGAATGCTTAATACTTCCGTCAAGAGCAGCACCTGGAAATGTGAACCCTTATTTTAATAAATTACATCTCCACAGCACTTTTAATAGGGAGACGCTCCTAAAATCCCAAACGCAGAGACAGAACTATAGAAGCCAGTGTAGATCCTGAGATTATACAAGACTGAGAATCTAATGCATATGGGCCCTTCCCATGCTGCCGTGGCATGGCACTCTAGGCTGAGCAATGACCTTCACTGGTTCATTTCTCGTGGATGAGAAGGCCTATCGTTTATTTGTGCTCAGGCCGAAGGGGACCTTAAAGGTCATCTTTCCTTGTGGCTACATCAAAAATTTGGAAATAGAAAGGTCAGCCCCAATATCTTGCCATTTTCTTTTTTGACAGTCAGAGACAAAGGAAGAGTCAAAAAGTTTGTGACCAAAGACAAAGGGACCAATATCACCTATAAAATGAGGTTTGCTCAGTCTTGAAATCAGGGAGTGAGCACTTAGGGTTGATCAGAAAACAAGGGTTGCTGTATTTTAAGGCAGTCTAAAATTGGCAGGAGGACTGTCTTACATAAAGTCATAATTGAATGTCGCGATAAAAGTCTATTGTCATCTCTCTACACAAAATAGGGAAAGCAGCAGCAACCAACATTTTCTTCACTCTTTTTCGCATGGAAGCTACATTTTGTAGTTCATTTTTACTGTTTGAATTCAAAATGGCATGAATAGTTAAGTTTAAATCCATGAGAGTTTAAAAAAAAACAAGATTATAATTTTATAAGATGCTTTCACAAGGAAAAGTTCACAAAACACAGTGACGAAAAAAAGATTCAAACATAGATGATTTCCAATGACGTCACTTGAGGGTCAGTGGTCCTTATAAATGGAGGTAGGCAGCACTAGGCAGTACTTCTTTTTTGTTTTGACTTTAGTGTCCCTAATAATAAATTGTGATCATTTACTAAATGGGTGGAATAAGGTTCTTAAAGAATAATGTTTATATTCAACAAAATTATAGAAGAGAACTTTCCCAACCTAAAGAAGGATGTTCCTATAAAGGTTCAAGAAGCATACAGAACACCAAATAGGCTGGATCAAAAAAAAAAAACATCCCCTCACCATATAATAATGTTTATAAAATCTTTGACACTCCTTGTATTACTTCCTCTCATCCCTCCATTTAAATGATCATCCAGAAATCTGAAATGTTTCCTTCTCCTAACAGACACTTTATATATAACGAATAGCAACCATCCCATTTCCCCTCACCAGCCTCTGGCCATCCTGTGGCCACTCTGTTTTATGTTCCTGCAAGTTGGACAATTTCAAATACTTCACATAAGTGGATCCTGCAGTTTTTGACCTTCTGGGCAGCCTTATCTCACTGGAGAACATTTTCATAGTAACCTCATCAAAAAGGAAAGCTGGAGATCCCTGAAGGCAGAAATGGGTCCAAAGAACTTATCTTGGATAGAAGAAATGACAGCAAACTATGTTGTGTTGGCTGTTGATATAGTGTGCATGCAAACAGGCATAGCATATTGTATTGGAGATATGTATCTATATATATTTTTCTGCATATACATAACATTGTTCTGCCACTCTTCCATCTTCCATTGTGTAGTATCATTATCTTTTGCTGTGCAGTTCAATGCCATTGTTTTCCATTTCAACCCCAGCTGCGTCATTGCTGCCGCCAGAATCTCTGGATTTTTTGGAGAAAATATACAATTTAAAATTGTTTTTTTTTCTTTTTTTTATCAGAAAGGAAAGTCATCAAGACTTAGATTTTATTTTAGGAACAAAGTAAGGTTTCATGGGAGCAAAAAAGAAAGCCTTGGTGTAGAGAAGGTTTGTTCACTTTCTTTAGCATTACTGAAGTGTCGTATGCCTTGATAACCCTATCAATGTTTGGATCATCTCAGTGGGGGAAATGCCTTAATTTAACTCTATTTTGCTGTCTCAGCAAAGGTAAGTTGTCAATTTGAGAGCTTTGAGTTTTGGGGGGCTTTGTTTTGCTTTGTTTTGTTTTGTTTTCTGAACTGGGAAAGTCTATAATTTCCGAACTGGTATGATTGTGAATAGAACATAGTCTGCTGAGCTAACTTCCTGCCTCAGTTTCCTTAACTATAAAGGACAGACGGCCAATGGGTGGAGGAGGTGGTGATGGGAGCTGGCCTTTAGTTTTGGTTCTGCCTTTTAAAAAAAGTAACTTATGCCCATCAAGTGGTAGGCAAGAAATACAAGTCAATGCAGGCTGGTCATGGGTTCCAGGACACTGACACTCCCTTATTCTGTGCTCTCTAGTGTCTCTCTTTCAATGCCATCATGGAAGAGCTGGGAATCTCACTCAAGAATCAGAAAAAATTAAAGAAAAAGTCAAGAACTAAGGGCAAATCTTCCTTCACAAGTATCCTTACTTGTCATCAGAGACGGACTCAGAGAAAAGAGACTGTGGCATGATCCAAGAATATACCTGTAGGCACCGTCCAAGGAGAAGAAGGCCATTCCCACGACACATACGTGGAGGAAGGATTTTTGACGAGAAAGAGACGTGTTTTCACATGCCTTTATCCGTAACTCCAATCATGGATAGAGGTACAAGAAATGCACAATTTTTAAGGCTCACGTAGATATTATTCAGAAGTGAAACTGATTCTTTTCAGACGAATTTGTATGCACACTTATTTTGCATTTTCTCTTTTCCCCCAATATATTGCTATGTGTGCTTTCTAAATAATAATAAACATGCGGACTTTGTTTTTCATAACAAGTTTGAGCCTCAGTTTGTCCCCATTTCCTCACCTCATTCCCAGCGCAGGCTGTTGAGTGTCACTAGCTATAGAATTTGCTGTTCTGGGTTATATGTTAAGAAACACAGTCATCTGGGCTGAGTTTAAAAATAGCTGCTTTTAGTTTAAAGAAGTTACCTGCTTGCTATAGAAGGGGAAGCCATTCATCTTTGTGTTCTAAAATCTAATTTTATACATGATTTAAATAAATGCCATTTGAAAATTAGTAAGCACATTATAAAGAAATGATTTTTTTTAAGGAAAAGCACATTTTGAAGCTAAAATCCACCACGCTGATATCATTTGAGGAAAAACAGATGTGTTCTTTGTCCTCATACAAACAAGAGGAGAATGCCCGTGGCTGGAAGCAGACTCAGAATGGTGATGTCAGACACTGAACAGGCATGCAGGGACAGTCACCTGGGCCTGGGACGGTAAAGGCTGCCTGTAGCGGAAGACCAATGACAGAATGACACAGGCATCAAGCGACATGGGAGTATAAGATGGACGGCAGAAGGGTCCCAGGCTGGGGCAGCACCATGTTCAACAGCACCGACATACCCAAGGTTGCATTGTTAGGTGGGAAAAGGAATCTAATAAATTTAAAACGTAAGATGTGATAAACCAAGCAGGGAGGTTCACAACTCTCCAGTTGAGGAGAAACAAAAAGAAAGAGAACAGGAAGAAAGAGAAAGTGAGCTCACCCCAGAATGCACTTTCAAAACCGAGCAGAATATTTCAGAAGGGAAAATGTAGCTTCTTCTCTTCACTAAAATCTACATCTAAACTATTGAGTTTTGCAGTTTCAGTAATTTTCTTTGTTTCAGTTTTAGTCATTTTTGAAACTATGTTTTCACAGCTTATTACAGAAATTTGAAGGAAGTATATAGAATTGTAATATTTAAAATATATTGAATAACAACCTTGCTTTAGGGATACCCAACTCTCCAATTGTCAGTTGTTGTAAGAGGGTGCGCACTGTGTTCCCAGCACCTGAGAGGAGCGTGGGCCTTTTGTTTGGCAGTCCCGCCTGGCTCCCGGTGTCGGCGGGCTAGCTTACATTAGAAATAACCACA
>JAQHUG010000022.1:4594663-4620146 GCA_028555095.1 Dicrostonyx torquatus | reverse complement strand
ATAAATGGATACACATAAGTTCTACCAAAATTGGTCAAAATAATAAGAGCTATGGTTCAAAAAAAAAAGAGTTATGTGGCCCATTCTCAGATTTCCTCGAAGAAGGCATTCCACTCCATGAGGTATAGATCTCACGAACCAAAATTCCTAGCAATATCCACCCTAGAAGGATGACTATCTGTGTAGAGAATTGGGAAGACCCCTATCTTCTTTGATGTATATGGCTTCTGAATCATTAACAATAAAATGTGATTGCCTCTGCCTAGATTACTAGAGGCTTATTCCATCCTTGAGCTACATACTAATTGTACGATTCTCTTGTTCTATAATTCTACGCCACATGTACAATACTGTCAGCACGGATGTGCTCCTAAAGGAGACCACCCTACCCTAAAGCAGCTGTGCAAAGTGGAGAGCTCTTCACTGAAAGAGCACACGGAGGTGCTGTGGTGCATACACGGGACACAAACATTACAGCATTATGGTCCTTTATCCACTAAATAAGATTGCCTTTTCCCCCTGGAAAGAGAGAAAGAGCATAGCCAATCTCTGAAAGTTTTCTCATCTTCTGGTCTCTTCAGAAGATAATACCTCATGCTTTTTTTCCTATTCCCAATCCTCAATAAGTGTTGGTGAGCCATGGCCCCTGCTATGACAAATTGCTACTTGAAAAAAAGTTATTTTCAATTTTAGACAGTCTTCACAAAGAAAGAGGGCACACTTCCATGCTAGCTGCCTCGTCTTTGGGAACACTGTGCCCATTTAGGAGAAAAGGAACCAGCTGGTGTCCTAAAGAAAACGCTCTTCGGTGGTGTTAGTTGTTGAGCTGCAAAGCAAAAAATAAAAATCTATATAAATAGACATAGTAAATGACTAACAAATAAAGCCTAAATGCAAGATACATCAAGGGCTTGGGAAATGCCCAAACCTCCCCTTTTCAGCACGCCAGAAAGGCTATTAAGAACATTAAGTCTAATTTTACTTTCACCATTTGCTTAATAAAATGCCTTCATTGTATAACTTACTCGTTATTTTCTCCTTTGAAGACATTAAGCCAAGGGAATCTCTACTTCATCCCTCAGACAAAAAGTTACTTATCTGTGGTTTTGAATATGGTCTACATGTATAGTATCACCATGTTACCAAATACAACTCTAGGTTAAACAAATAAAAATGGTGATAAGAGAAAGATTAACGAGCACTGGACAGGAAGAAGGTGGGGGCATCTATCAAGCTGAGCCCTCAAAAGAAATGTGGAGTTAGCGTAGCATAAATGTACAGGAAGATTCTTACTGCAAATAACGAGTGAAACAGAACACACTCCTGTTCTGTGCCAATGGAGTCTTCCCAGAAAAGCAAACTAAAGGGGAGAAAAGGCAAGAAAATTTTAAACTGAGAGCCAGGTTTATTTGTGAATAATGAAGAACCAAAGAACTTACATTCATATTGGAAATATTGATGTTGAGGTGAAATATAAAAAGAAAAATAAATTGTGTAGCAAACAGGGTGCTCTGTAAGTGTTGTCCTGGACACGCTGAGTAGCTCACCACCTGTGAGCGTTATCTGCAGCATACACTGTTATTGCTAGTTTTGGGTTGGACGGCACCAAAGTAAACTAAATAGTTCTGTGGCAGCTAATTTCTCATTGTTCTTTCCCAAAGTTAAATTTGATCTGAGGCCGCCTTCCTATGCATATTGTTTAGCCTAAAGACTTTTCTGTAGGCAGTGGACTAAAACCTAACCTGGTGTGTATGCAAAGTGTACTCTACTCTTGTTTTTTAAAAAAAAATTGCTAAGCCAAGTCTAATTGCAAGTGCCAACTGTTTATATTGGCAGGATAAACACAACTTTAAGCAATTGGGTTGGCTCTTCCTTATTTTCTATTTTTGTATGTCACTTCTTTTCATCTATCTATAAACATAACTGGCCCATGGTAGTCACTGGAAATTTCTGAATCATTTTAGGTGCAGACTCTGACTGGATCCTAGAACTACGATTGAGCCCATGAAGTTTTGCCATAGTGCATTTGTTGTGCTTTTGTCTTTTAGCAAAGGCTTTCTTACAGAAGGGTTCCCATCATAGTCTAAAGGATATCCTAATACATAGCAGATCAAGAATATTCCAACCCTTGTGCTAGCATCTCCCCTTCCTCTCTGTAACAAGAGACAGAATTGGCACCTTGGCAGGCAATCTTTTTGGCATGGTTCTATCAAGTCAGTCACATGCAAAATGGTTAGAGTTGAAGTTAATAAAAATTGTGTCTTCTCTCCTTTGCTCTCCATTTACTAAATTTACCTCTGATCAGTAGTATAACGAGAGCCAAAATACAACACCAGGCCAGATGTTTAGCCTGAAAAACTCAGATCTAACATACTCCTCTCTCATGATGCCTTGGTACAGACATTTTTATTCTTTCTCCCAATTTGACTATGTTGTTCCTTGACAACCGAAAGAATTTCTGAACATGGATGATGGAAAAACCCTGTGGAACTCAAAATGGGCTGCCAAATAACGCACCATCTCTTTTTCATATCGTAAATCTTTTCAAGCTACATATTTGTGCCTACAATTGTGTTTGTGCTTGCGAACACACAGTCAAGGAATACAGCCCTGCCCTAAAATAATATCAAGTGAAGGAAACATCCTGTACATAAGTTACTACGACAGCAACCGACACACTGGAGGTAAGGTTTCTGGGCATCAGTCTTGAAGCTTGCAAAATATTCTAGAAGCAGCTGCAAAGACAGAGAGAGATGACAGGACTCTCAGAAACTCCTGAGATAGTGTCTCTTCTGCTCTGCTGTACTCTCCACTCGCCGTTTTGAGTTGGGTTCAGTCTCTTGCCTTCTAGAGTAGAACTTGGGAATGTGATGGTTACCCAGGCAAGCCATGTCTGATTTCCACAGGGCTCCATTTATTCCCAAGAACTTTTCCTTTGACCTATAAACATCTCTTCACCTTCCACTACTTAAGAAACAATTCCTAAATACAACCAACTGCCTTAGGAATAAAGCAAAGAATGTATCTGTGGGAACCCAATATGGCTTGCAGAACTAGCCATGGGTGTAAGCCACTGGCTGACCTCTTTTTCTTCTGTAGGAACAAGGGTCATCGACAAGCAACCAAGCCAATTTCTCAAGTCCCCAGCGGGAAGCATTTTTCCTGAACCCCACCAACAACCTCTCTTGGGACCCACTGACCTTGTGTTCCTGTCTCCTGTAAAGTGACAGCCTGGTAAAAATAAAAGAATGCTGTGCTGGTGTTTTCTATTTTTTCAACTGAATGAGCCAATGGCTTCTTTGTCTCTTTACTGCTTGGGGAAAAAAGGAGTAAGGAATAAAAGCAGAAGCATAAGTGTCACAGCTCACAGCAGGGATGGAGGAGGGAGGACACTGAAGACACAAAAGTGGGACACAGCACAATGCCCGAGTCAGGGCTGAGCGTCTGGGGTAGAAACTTATGCCTCCTGCAGGTTTTCCCACAGGCACTATTCCCTCCTCATGGCCTGGAGAAGAACCCTGCTCTAGTGAAGCTTGCTAGTGAGCCACGAACTCCTGGTGATCCTCAAACTTAACAGCAGCCCAAGATGCACTGCACCCTGAAGTCTTTCCTTCTCACGGCTCCCACCAATTCACAAGTACGTTGGCTTGCAGGAACCTGTGTCTCTGTTAGACCATGCACTGCTATTACTTTTAAAAATATTTTCCATTTTCTTCGTCCATTACTGTTCCTTCCCCTAATCATTCCCTTAGATTCTCCTACTCACCAAAGTCTTTCGGAACTCCTGACATTAGGGTATGACCACCCCTCCCAGCATTTCCTTGAGGTTCCTTTATAATGAGACAATCTGTAGCTCACAAGTGAGCAGTAGTCATACAGGTTTTACCACACATTCTATAGACGCATCTTCATGTTTTCTTAGAATATTAATAGGAGACCCTCCTAAGCTCCTGAAGTATGGGAGATTTATTAATGTAAATAGCAAAATGATAATAGTTCTTAGTTCCCAACAGCTTAATGGTAACATCAATAGATACACTCCAAACTCTCCTGACTATTTTTGGCATTTCATATGTAACTGAGCTGAAGTCTGCTCTTGAACTTCTCAGCCTTGGATGCTCTCTATTGACGGCCTGTGTGAATAAAGGTATTTTGAGAATGAACTCACCCACTGGTTTCTATGCCTGCAGAGAGAACAGAGGTCATAGGTCTATCCTGATTCAAATTCTGTTCGCCCATTTCTTACCTAGTAACCATTCTGAGGTTCCATATTATGTAAATAACTCTAGGACTGTTATCTGGGGCAACTTGTTTGTTCCTGGCTGCCCAGACTCGAAGTATTCACACAGAAACTAGATTATTTAAATCACTGCTTGACCAATCATTTAAGCGTATTGCTAACTAGCTCTTATATCTTTGGTTAACCCATTTTTATTATTTTACATTTTACCATAAGGTTTGTGGCCTACTAGCAAGATTCCAGCTGGCTGCTCGTGCCTTTCTTCTCTGGTGACTCCAAGGCTTCTCTCTGACTTTGCCTACTTTCCCTTGCATTCAGTTTAGTCCTCCTCACCCCCCACCTAATTCTGTGTCACCCTATTACAGGCCCAAGTAGCTTCTTTATTCACTAACTAATAAAAGCAACACATATACAGAAGGGACTCCCACATCACTAGAATGAGCGTTTATATCACCCCAAGAGTTATATACAATAATTAGAAATAACATTTCACTCAAAATTAATTGACTTTTCTCTGCCCCACATATTATAGCCCAGCTCACTCTACCTGCATGTCAACAAGCGAAAGAATCCATCGCAGTGTAGAATTGTAAGATCCACATTTCTGGTTTATGTTTAAATGATGAACAGATAGATTACTAGATCTTCCCACACTGCTTTGTTTGGTATCCATGTGACACCAAGCCTTTTATCCTCAGGTTCTTCTTTCGAACAAAATTATGCTGAATTTTTTCCATCATATAAATTCCAAACTACTTTCTCTCCTTTTTCCGTATTCTTCCTCCATTTTCCTTTTTCATTACTGTTCCTTACCCTTAGAGTCTCCTACAAAGCCATGATGCTTTGTCCTGTACTTATAAGACAATTATCTCAAAGCAGATATATGTTTTTGAAGCTACGGTTAAAAATCATAAATGTGGCTTTTGGTGGATCACATAATTTAATATGGTTCCTATCTACGCATCGGGTGAGGTCACAGGTGCAGTACAAGAACACACTGACATGAGCTAGCAGGTCCAAATGAGAACTGGAGAGGGAGAAAGAGGACAAGGCATGAAGCCCAGAAAATAGATGAGAGATAGAGCCTCCAGATGTAAAGAAAACATGACTAAGCAGCCACGGATGTAGGCTCTGTCCTGGCGTCTATATAGTTCTCATATCTCAACCCAACCACTGAGAACCCAAGCTGGCAACACCAGAGAAGGAATAGGACACAGATAGGGCTTATGCCCAAGACCTAAGAAGCAGAATACACAGTCTCCAAGGGCAGGGAAAATGCTTAGCATTTATTTTAGAGACCAACAATCCAAACCAAAATGGCTGACAAAGAGCACTCTGAACACAGAATGTTGTAATTAGAGGAGAGCTGTGTGTTATGTTCCCCAGCCGCCAGCCGCTGGCCGCCTGCACCCGAAATAACCACATGAGAACGGCATTCATTCAAACTCTGCCTGGCCCATTATCTCTAGCCTCTTCTTGGCTAGCCCTCACCTCATAAACTAACCCATTATAAAAGTCTGTAAGTCACCACGTAGTGACTTACCGGAAACATCTAACCTGCATCCATCTGTGACGGGAGCCTCATGGTGACTGGCCCACTTCCTTCTCTCTTCCCAGAACTTCCGTTCTGTCTACTCCGCCCACCTAAGGGCTGACCTATCTTACAAGCCAGACAGAGTCTTTATTCAACCAATGAGAGTAATACAAAATACAGGAGACCACTCCCACATCAACAGAACAATTGCTCTGTACAGCAATCCTGCCCAGGCATTTGCTGGGTAGTAATGAGTAGGTAAACAAACAAGGGGTCTCCGAGAATCCTCACCATACACACAGGGCCATCCCCCTGCTGTAACTGAGTGTCCTGTATGAAATTAGTGTCTCCTCCTCTCTACCAAAAGCATTTCTAGAATTTCTTATATGGACAGGGACAGAAAGTCACCTTGAATCATTCTGAAAAGAACCCTTTGAGTTTCCTAGATGAATGAAAAGCAGCCTACATTGGAACAAGTTTCCCCAAAAATAACTGACAGAGGAAACCTCACACTAAATTTGATGTATAAAACTATATTCTTTTACAGTGACTGAACTTTAAAACATAACACAGTGTTGTTATGAAGATGTTAACTTCACATACATTCTGGTACTCCCTGACAGGCATAGGAGAGGGGGTACAGTCCTGATGACACACTATGAGGTAAGTCACCTGGGCATCTTTGAAAGTTAGTGTGGAGTATGTTTCTGAGGTTAGTAATGCTTGCCTCTGCGTTTCATGGGGCTGCTATGAAAACTAAGGCAAAATGAGATTGAGTTGGGGGGGGCAGATATCATGATCTCAGAAACTAAGAGTAAGACAATCACTATTCTAATTCAAAACCATTTACATGTGAACTATGTATTTGGACTACAAACCCTGACTGGCCCCTCAGGTGCACAGAAAATTTCTAATTAAAATTTCAATACCCACCTTCACAGGTAAGGGATTTCTCAGACAGTCAAATACGCAGTGACTGTGGCTGTTGACTATTCCTGATTACCAGCTTTCCTGGCTCCAGTCTCTGCTCCCCATTATCAACAGACACACACAGCTTCACACCGACCCCACAGATGTCCCTGGATGTTCGTATTGGACTACATCAGCCTTAGACCAAGCATCTTTGCAGCAGAGAGGAGAAAGATTTTGTCTTCATATGTTATTGTGCATTGGTCTGTGTGTGTGTGTGTGTGTGTGTGTGTATGCATGTGAAGGAAGGCTTCACATGTCATGTGGAGGTCAAGATCAATGTGGATTGCCTTCCTTTTCCTTCACTCGTCTCTTATTTTTGAAACAAAGTCTCTCACAGAGTCTGGATCTTGACAATTTGATTCTGATAGTCTTTGTGGCCAGCAAGTCCTCAGAATCCTCCTCTCCATTCATCATCCCCCGGTGCTGGGATTACAGGACAGACAGCTATGTCCTTCTTTTTCCATGGGTTCAGGGTTTGCACATCAAGCACTCTAGCTACTGATCGATCTCCCTGATCCTTTGTTTCCTTATCACAAACCTTTATGAATGGCCCTTTGAAGATATTTTTTATCTGTTCATCAAATTGTATGAATCATATTCTATTTCTTTTCAATACGTTTTGGTTTAGTTGGTTGGTTGGTTGGTTGGTTGGTTTGATTTTTCAAGTCAGGGGTCTCTCTGTGTAGCCCTGGCTGTCCTGGAACTCACTCTGCAGACCATACTGGCCTCAAAGTCACAGAGATCCACCTGCCTCTGCCTCCAAATTTAAAGGTGTGCGCTACCACCGCCCAACTCAATGTCCTTTTAAATTGCTCAGGATTGATGAAGAATGACACCAGGATGTGATGACACTACAGCAGCCAGACTATCAGGGATGAGCACATTGCAGCCACAAGCAAACTTACAAAGTCACAATCAGAAAACAGTTTTTACAGCCAGTATCCAAATCTAATGCTCACCACCATGTGCTGCCTTCTGCTGGAGCTCCTGGAAGGCCACCTATGCACCATCAATCTACATTTGTACACCTTCCACCAGCAGCCACATTGATGTGCTGCTGAGCGTTTCATTGGATTTACAAGAGCTAAGTGGAGAGCTTCCGACATAATGGGGAATCCTAATGAAGTAAAATATCAATAAAAGCAAGGACAACTTCCAAAAGGAGAATGAACAAGGACTTTATTTTTTTAACAGATGTTCCATCCCCTGGAATGCCTGTCCCTTTCAGACCTCTATCTTCAGCTTTCATTCATATGCTCTGAGCCCAGCATTTGCCAGACACTGGGGGCTTTGGCAATGAAACAAGCCAGATTTCTGCACTTTGTGGAACATTAAATCTATTTGGAGAAGGAAGACTAGCATAGGATACAGTTCTCAAAACCTGCCAGTGCCTATCGCTAAGTACTAGCTTTCATGTGTTCAATGTGCCTTAAAATATCATCAAAAGGAAGTTCAGTGGGAACTTCTGGAATACCCTACATAGGCTTCAAGGAGTGGGGAATGCAAGATAAGTCTCACAAGGAAAGCTCTCTTGACAGAGGGCAAACAGGAACTCTGCCATAAAGGGAGCAGTACAAGTAAGGCAGACAATGGGTCTCACGCTATACTACAGTGGGGGGAAGAAAGAAAGAAAGAAAAGGCATAAGGGGGAGGGGACAACAAAGAGAATTGAAAGGGGGAATAGAAAAAGATAAAGAGGAGAAGAGAGATGGAGAGAGAGACAGAGAGAAAGGAGGAAAGATGGGGGGAGACAGAAAATGACAGAGAGAGAGAGGAGGAAAGGGGAAAAGAAAAGGAGAGAAAGGAAGAGAGAAACAGAGAAATGAAGAGAGAGATTGAGATTTACTTAACTTGAACCTGTTGGGAGAAATTCTAATTTAGATCTTCAGAAGGCTTCCAAAAAAATCTAAGTTTAAAACAAGCTATCTCTTGCACACTCCAAGGATGGAGAAGATCACAAAACCATCATCAGAAAAACATTGCCCTAAGAAAGGCAGGCAGCTCCACTTTCCTTTATAGCCTGCGACATAAAGGGACTCTGTTAGCCGAGATTGGCTCACTCCATGATAATTTTGACATATATTATTTTTATATTTTTAAAGTGCTGTCGTAACTGTTATTTTACTTCAGATACTAGGTATCAATTACTTTTATCACCACTTACAGCCACAAAGTGTAATAAGAAATTGTGTGGCTCAACCAAGATCATCAAGTCTGAAGCACTGGGTCCCAGAGGCCTCCCAACAGATGGCCACGCATTCATTCCACTGCAGCTTCCTTGCTTGCAATCTTTTACTTTCTTATTTTTGCCCTAAGTGAAAGTAGTATTTTGACACTGATCAAAGTAAAGAAGTATATCAACACTATGTTAACACACAGGTGGTCTTCTGCTTAGTTTTTACTGCTTCCCTCAAAACTCCCTCTAATTGTTTAACCTTCTACTCTGACCATACATTTTCTGAGTTATTGACATATAATGGGATTTTTTTTAAGTTGTTAAGATAAAAGTGGTTATTCTCTGGAAACCCACAGACCCTGACATCCCAGGAAGCAGATAGGCTAACTGCAGACCTTCATCTCTCCTCTGTCTCCTCCAAACCCAATCAGCTTCAGACCTTCCCTTTCCCTCTCCCTGAGATGCAATCCCCCAGTATCCTTCCCACCTTCTGTGGCCTCTTCTCTCTCTGCCTCCAGGGACTAAGCAGAGGCTGGTGAAATACTCTGCTTTCCTCCCTCTGGTGTCTCTCCTCAGCCACCCTCCAGGCCATTCCCATTCCTAAGTGTCAGCTGCCAACACCTAGAAACACATTGTATTCAGAACCCTCACACCAGGCAAAATCCCAGAAGCATTTCCTACCAGGCAACATACAGCCACCACACTCTCCTAAGAGAGAGTGACAGAAACCAAGGAACAAAACATCCACCCAACAAAGATAAGACCAAATACCAGGACCTAGAATTACAATCATTTCAAGCCCAGATAAATAGATGCCAATGTAGAAATACAATCAATAGCAACCAGGTTAGCATGTCTCCACTAGAATCAAGCAATCCTTCTACATGAGGACTGAGAATTGCAACATGACTAAAACAAAAGACAAAGACCTCAATAAAAGTCTTTGTGAATATGTTAGAGGTACTTGAAGAAGAAATAAATAATCCATTAAAGAAATCTATGAAAACACAAACAGTGAAAGGAAATGAATAAAAAAAGCTTGAAATCTGAAAGAAGAAATATCAATACAGAAAAAAAATGGAGTAGATAAAAAATAATAAAAATCTTGGCTAAAATTAGAAAAATAGAAACAATGGCAATAACAACAACAAAAGAATACAAAGAAGCAATAAAAAAGAATTGATTTTTTGAGAAAATAAGATTGACAAAACCTTTATTTGAATTAACTAAAAGGTGAAGAGTCACGATCCAAATTAAAAGAATTAGAAATGAAAAGGGGGCATAACAACAGACATGGAGGGAACCCAGAGAATCTAATGAACATATTTAAAACCCTGTACTTCAGCAAATTGAAACCTGAAAGAAATGGATAAATTACTCAATAGGTACCACTTACTAAAGTTAAATCAAGATATCATAAACAATTTAAATAGATCTATAATCCCTACCAAAATAGAAGCAGTCATTAAAAAAAAATCTCACAGCAAAAATAAAGCCCAAAGCCAAATGGTTTTAGAGCAGAATTCTACCAGAATTTCAAAGAAGAGTTAATGCCAAATTCCTGAAATTATTTCACAAAAATAGAAACAGAAAAAAACATTGTCCGATTCATTTTGTAAGGCCACAGTTACTCTGATACCCAAAACTCATAAAGGCTCAACAAAGAAAATTACAGACCAATTTCCTGTCTTAACATGTATCCAAAAGTACTCAACAAAAGATTTGCAAACTGAACCCAAAAATATATCAAAAAGATAATTCACCATGATCAAGTAGACTTCATCCAAGCAATGCAGGGATTGTTCACTATATGAAAACTGATAAGCATAATCCACCATATAAATAAACTGCAAGAAAAAACACGACAATATCATTAGATGCAGAAAAGGCCCTTAACGAACCCCAACATGATAAAAGTCCTGGAGAGGTTAAGGATACAAGGGACATGCTTTTAGATCTTAGTTAGCACCAAGAACTCCATTATCCCCAGCCCAGAGCTACTACCCATAATTTCCTGAGGCTGAGCTGCAATTCACCAACCCCCTTTCACAGATGTCTAGAATAAGGCTATACCACAAACCTTCCAACCCTTCTGATTGATTGGCTCAGAACCATGGAGAACTACAAAATCATAGAACTCCCTTATAGGCTGGAAGTGTACCATGTGAAGTTCCCAACTTCTTCTCCCCATATTACAGTAGGATTCAATGGGACTCAGGAACTCTCTCTTTGTGGCTGTTCTCTTTAAAAACGACTGTGGCCTACCTCAGGGACACAATCGGGTTCCTGAATCCTGCTACTTCTGTGATATATAAGTTTTTAAGTACATTTTTTGGCCTTCTCGAACCCTGTCTTTGTGGCATATTATTCTAAAACCCTAACATTTGGGGGCTTGTCTGGGATCCGAAGGTCCACTCGTTCAAGTCTTCGGCTCAGTTGTCTGCTCCTGGCTCTTGTGGCAATCTCCAGAGATAAGCACTACAGGTTTTATGGTCTATGCCATTTTTCCTGGGAACCAAGAGAGAAGAAACTGGATGTGGTATTGCTCCTGGGGTCAGAAGGAGATGAGAGATTTCTTCACCCCTCTCTTTGGGCCTCCAGGCTCCCAAGTTTTGGGAGTGTATGAAGCATCTGGTTTCTGGGACTCAGTCAAAGAGGCAGCTGATCCACTTAGTTCTGATCAGAACCAGGCTCTATTAACACTCTTGTCTCTTTTGACTCAATCTGTGTCACTGTGGACTCTCTTTGTGGCATGCAGATGGTCTCTCCATCTCTGTCAAGTCAGATTCTTGGTTTCTCTTTGTATATTCACTATTGGTCTTCTCTCTTACTTCAAGATAATGGGGCAAACTCTATCTTCTAGCCCTAATTCTCCCCTAGACCTTGTTGAACAGTACTTTGAAGATTTCAAGAAGAAGACCCAGGAATCAGGAGACTCCCATTTCCCCCAGAAAGCTCCTCACCCTCTGTCAGCTCAAGGCACTGACATTCAGAGTCAGCTGGCCTCCTGAGGGCACTTTTAACCTCTCTATTTCTCTTGTAGTTTGTTGCAAGAGGTTTTGACCTCCCACGCCACCCTGATCAAATACCTTACATAGTGGCCTGTGTGCTCCTCTTGGAAAACCCTGAAATGGTTCCAATCCTACCTGTGGGGCCAATCAAAAGAAATCCCTACTGTCTGCCCTGTTAATCCTCAGGCTCCTATCTTACTTCCCTTGCAGGAAGACTCCCATGCCCCTTCTTATGTACTCCTGGGCCAAACAGTAAATTCAGAGACTGCCTGGACCCACTCTCCCACCAGGATACCTAGGCTCCCCCTCCTACTCCCACCTTCCATCTACCCAAAATCTGCTACAGTTGAAGACAAGCCAGCATCCTCCTCCAACCCCAAATCCCTCTACTTGCCTACCCCCAACACCCATTCTTAGACACCTTACCTGTCTACCTCTGAATGCCTGGGACCCATGGTCCCGCCCTTGAAGCTGATCCCTCCCACACAGGGTATCAAACAAGGGGGAAACCAGAACCAGGAAGCTATTGGGTTTGGACTCCCTTCACTAGCAGTGACATTTGTAATTGAAAAAGCCAGAATCCCCCATTCTCTGAGAAGCTGCAGGGTATGATTTTCCTGTTGAAAACCACTTTCCACACTTACCTGCCCACCTGAGATGACTGTCAGCATGTGTTGCTAATCCTATTCATTTATGAAAGGCAAAGAATGTTGAAGGAGGCAAGGAAGCTGGTGCCAGGGATGACAGCTGCCAACTGCTATAACTGCTGTCATTGATGCACTGTTCCCTTCTCTTCAGCTCAACTGGGACCCCAATTTGGATGGAGGTAAGGAGTTCCTGAGGTTCTATCACCAGACTCTATTGGGTGATTTCTGGGCAGTTGTGAAACACCCCACAAATTTGTCTAAAATCAGTCAGGTAGTACAGGAACCCAAGAAATCCCCAACTGCTTTTTCTGAAACAATTAATTGATGGAAGCATATCATATCTATTCTCTCATAGACTCAGAAGAATAGGAAAATAGGAGAGCTATCAACATAGGCTTTGTGACCCAGTCAACCCCTCACATTAGGAAGAAGCTTCAGAACTTAGAGAGATGTGAGGGGGAAAAAAAATCTCTCAAAGTTGGTAGAAATAGTCACGAAAGTTTACAACAATTGGGAGGACCAGGAGTACAAGCAGGCTAGAAAGGCTGCTAGAGTAATGTTGCCCTCATTAAATGAGGACACCAGCTGAAAGACCTGGTGGCCCAGAGGGATCCAGGAGGCAGGCCCCCACATGATTGGGCAGCAGTTAGGGACAGACCCATCCCTACAGAGAATCCCTACAGCCCTGGAATGCCAAATGAACATGTGCAACCTGTAATGAATTTGGACATTGGCACAGTGAGTGTCCTAACCAGTCAAAAAAAAATCCCCACCAAAGTTCTTAACCTTGAGGAAGACTAAGGAGGATGAGTCTTGGTCTTCCTCCCCAAGCCCAAGGTAACTCTCAAATGGGAGCAAAAGCCTGTGGAATTCCTAATAGACATGGGTAGGCTCAATTATCCATTCTAAAGAAGCATAGGAGAGGGGCTGCTAACCACCCAACAGACTTCCATTCAAGGGTCCACGGGTACTAAGGCTTTTCCGCAAAGGACTACAAGAAAGGTCACTCTGGTGAAAGCCACAGTAACTTGTTACTTTATAGTAAATCCCAAATGCCTTTATCCCCTCCTGGGGTGAGACTTGCTGCACAAATTGAGAGCTCAGAATATCTTCAGAAATGATACCATAAACATAGACTTCCCTCAGAAGAGGGTCCCAAACTCTGGAATCTTCATTACTTTCCCTATTGGGGAAGAATGCCTCCTTCATTGCCCCCCACCCAGGGAAGGGAGCCCTGGAATGCCAAATGAATCCCCTAGTATAAGGGAGCTCCAATTAAAGTTCCCGCTACTGTGGGCAAAGATCACTCACCCAGATCAGCACAATGCTTAGCACTAATCACAGCGCACCTGAAGCCAGGGACAGTGCCTCTGCCCCGAGTTAGACAATACCCACATATTCTGAGATACAGAAGCATCAGGACTCACAGCAACCACTTTAAGGAGGCAGGGATTCTGTCCCTTACCAATCTCCCTGGAACACCCCACTCCTGCCAGAACTTATGATTTCGGGCCTGTACAAGAAGAACTGAGGTAGGTAAACAAATGAGTGAAGGATATTCACCCAAAGACACCGAATCTTTATACTTTGCTTAGCCTGTTTAGCCCCAGAAAAAAGCAGTCCTATACAGTCTTGGATCTGAAGGATGCCTTGTTCAGCATTCCTTTGGCTAGGTAGAGCCAGCCCCTGTCTGCCTTCTTCTTCTTCTTCTTCTTCTTCTTCTTCTTCTTCTTCTTCTTCTTCTTCTTCTTCCTTCTCCTCCTCCTCCTCCTCCTCCTCCTTCTCCTCCTCCTTCTCCTCCTCCTTCTTCTTCTTCTCCTTCTTTGATTTTTTGAGACAGGGTTTCTCTGTAGCTTTGGAGCCTGTCCTGGAACTAGCTCCTATGTGTTGTAAGGAAGGCCACTTGTTTGTTTCCTGACTGCTCAGCCCCAAAAAATATCACACAGAAACCATACTATTTGCAATATTGGTTGCTCAATAGCTTAAGTGTATTTCTGGCTAACTCTCATATCTTAATTTATAACCCATTTCTAGTAATCTATGTTTCACCGTGTGGCTGTGGCTTATCAGGCAAAGTTCTGGTGTATGTCTCTGATACAGCTACATGGCTTCTCTCAACTCCTTCTTCTTTCTCCCAGCATTCAGTTTAGTTTTCCCTACCTACCTCTATTCCCTGTGCAGGCCCAAGATAGTTCCTTTATTAACCAATGATATTCACAGCATACAGAGGGGAATCCCACATCACCTCCCCCTTTCTGTTTAAATAAAAGGGAAGGTTTTAACTTTAACATAATAAAATTACATATAAAAAAGTTATCAAGCAAGAATTATAGTTACAATATTTATATCTATCTTATTTTTATCATAACTAAGGAAAATTATAACTATAAATTCTTCAACTCCATCAAAAACTCCAGGGGGATATAATATTACCTAAGTAAGCAGAAAGTACATTGTAAACAACTTCCAAAACTCTAGAAATGACAACTTCCTGGCTGGACAATCACCCAAAGTTCTTCTGTACCATTGGGGCATCCATCTTCAGCCTACTGGCCCATAGTATCCGGCAGACTTTTCTATGAAGCAGGAAATTTCGAAGACAGTTCCACCTATATTGGCAGTTTGTCAGTCACTTTCTTCTGTGTCCTGCAGAGTGTCTAGCAGACTCTTTTATGAATCAGGAACCCCAAAGGATCATCTTACAAGTTCAATAGTCATTTCTCTGTGAGTCCTGCATGTCCAGTTCATCAAGCAGTCCAGGCAAAGGCAGTTTCTTGCACAAATGGCTAACAGACTCAATGAAGAGACTCTTCAGTGCCCATCTTCCTCTTGAAGTATATTGGTGCTGTCAGGAGCAGATGTGTCTCATTGTCATAAAAAGTCCTAACTTCTTAAACATTTTAAATGCCATATTCTGTAATCTTTGAAAGGTTTGAAGAATGCCTATCCATCTGAAATACATCTCTATACATCTAGAAAACCTAACTAACATGACTACAACCTTGACTATTATAGATGATTATCTATTAGCCTATATTTCTTAATTATACATGACATTTTTAAATGAGTTGAATAAGCACAATACCTTACTCAAGAGCAGAAATACATACATATACACAGTTGTCGGGGACTGTTGCCCCAACATAGAAACTGGTGCTTTGCCCTAAGTGTGTTCTCGGAGGCGCGTGGAAGAAACAGGCTTTCACACCATCATCGTTCAAAGGCAGCTCAGGACTTCTTCTGTCCTTTACAGCATGACCTTGCATTTATTTCTTCCCCAAGCTCTGAATGCCTTCTGCAAAATGCTCCTCCACCCTCAGGAATTCTCTATTCACATTCCTTTTCCGGGAACCTCATATTCTCAACCACACCTGCATATCTCACCAGCTTTGGAGCCAGCCACTTCTTCCCGGGCAATCTACATGAGAAAAGGAAGGCTGGAGCCAAGCCTTTCACCTTTTGTCTTTCTAAGTTGCTAGCTTTCCAGCTACCAAGCTGTATTCAAGCCATGGGCGTGCCAGGCTGGTGGATGTTGGAGCCCACACACAGTATAACAAAAATGACCTTAAATTTGTATCAATAAACCAAGATCTATACCAATGCAAAGTATCCAACTCTATACTTGTAGACCAGGCTGGCCTCAAACTCACAGAGATCTGCCTGCCTCTGACTCCCACATGCTGGAATTAAGTAAGGCTTGTGCCACTACTGTCTGAGCCCTGTTCGCCTTCTAATGGGCTGACCTAAATACTGGAGCCCATGTCCAGTTGAGCTGGACTCGACTGCTGTAAGGGTTTAAGAACCCCACCAACCCTCTTTGATGAGGCCCTCCTTGCAGATTTAGGTGAGTATGCCTCAGATTTACCCAGGTCGGACTTCTGCATTATTTGAATGCATTGCTGATAGTGGCTGAAGATAAAACTTGCTACTGAAAGGCCACTGAAGGACTGTCGGACCCTCCAGACTTTGGGATACAGTATCTTTTTGTCAGCCAAAAAAGCTTAGCTTCGCATGATGACAGCCACCTATCTGGGATTCAACCTCCATGAAGTTAAAAGGACTCTGTCTGACTCCTGCAAACAAGCCACCTTGGGGACCCCAAATTTCCTCATCAAGGGACAGATGCAAGAATTTCTGGGGAGTGTGGGGTATTGCTGAGTATGGACCCCCAGATTTACTGAAATGGCCAAGCATCCCTATGATCTTACCAAGGACCCAGAGGGCAAACTGCCTTGGACTGCAGTTGGGGCTTAAGTTTGCAGGGACATTAAATAGGCCTTAGTCTTGGTGCACAATTTAGCACTACCAGAAACACCCAAGTCCATCTGTCTCTTTGTGGATTAAAAAACAGGTGCTGTCAAGGGGGTGCTCACTCAAAAACCTGACATGACATTGCCTGATAATATATTTATTTAAAAAACAAAACAGACTCTATAGCAGCTGAATGGCCTGCTTGAGAATTATAGCAACAGTGACCGTGTTTGTTAAGGACTCTGACAAATTAATTCTGCAGTAGAACCTGACCATTATGGCCCCATATGCAGTGTAGAGCCTCTTGAGAAGCCCTGCCCCTACTGCGGGCAGATGAATAACAAATGCCCAGCTGACCCACTACCAGACTGCTGAATCAATCTAAAATAACATTTGCCCAACCATCCTTCCTGCTGCCCAATAGTGTGGGAAAGCCCCTTCATAACTATATGGACATAATATCCAGCATTCAGAACATCGGGCCAGACCTGACTGATGTCCCTTTGGCCTCCTTAGATCTGGAGATGTATAGCAGTGGCAGCAGTTTTATAAAAGGGAACCACGATGCTGGAGGAGGCATTGTGGACAGAAGCCTTTCCGCCTGGCACCTCTGCCCAAAAGACTGAATTACTGCACTAACCACAGCCCCAAGGTTGGGTAAAGGAAGGAGAATCAATATTTTTATTGACAGCCACTATACTTTCATCATGCTCCACGTGCATTGAGCTATTTACAGGGACAGAGGTCTTTTTACTGCTGAAGGTCAGTCAATCAAAACTGAACAAGAGATTCTTCATCTCCTGGAAGCCCTTTGGGGCCCAAAGGCAGGTCTCAGTGGCACAATGCCCTAGACACCACAATCAACTGAAGCTCTCTGGAACTATGAAGAGAATCAAGTGGCTGGAAAAACCTCCCAGGGACATTGGACATCAGCAATGTTCCTGCTGCCCGCACTAACACTCCTAGAGACACCTGCTTGTTCAGTTGAGGATGGTGACTTCTTCCTGACCAATGGTTCCACCAAGAAAGGATGGTAGTACTCTACAGATGGGCACATTGTGTCTTGGCCCAGGCTCTAGGGAGGATCCTGGTTCAACAACTCCATGGGAGCACCCATCTGGGTAAAACCAAACTGTTCTTGCTGCTGTCTAAAATGACCTTATCCCTCTCCTATATTCTATGCTTCAAGACATTGTTTACAGATGCTCAGCCTGCTGGACCACCAGCTCGGCAACAAGGTGGCACCAGGAGGGCTGGAAGATGAGAGTGAGGTACAACACCGGGGGTCTTTTGAGAGATAGACTTCACCGAGCTAAGGCCTAGGTGCTATGGACATAAGTACTTGCTGGTGTTAGTAGACACCTTTTCAAGATGTACAGAAGCCTTCGCAACCAAGGGAGAAACAGCTTCCTTTGTGGCAAAGAAATTAACAAAGGGGATCATTCCTAAGTGTGGAATACCCATCATATTAAGATCAGATAATGAACTAGCTTTAGTATCTCAGGTGATCCAGAGACTATCTAAGGTTTGGGGGATTAATTGGAAACTTAATTGTGCATCCCATCCCCAGAGTTCAGGACCATTCGAAAGAATGAGTCAGACCCTAAAGGAAACCTTGACAAATTAACCTTCAAGACTGGCGAGGACTGGGCAGCACTCCTCTCCTCTGCCCTCCTCAGAGTTAGGAATACCCCTATACTCAAGGACTGACCACATATGAGATTATGTTTGGGAAGCCTCCACCTCTCTGTCCTAGGACCAAACCCAAGGCCCTAGCTGATCTTATTTGCTTAAGTCGGTACAGGCCCTGCAGCAAACCCAAGATGGGTTGATCTCCCTGCTGCAGCACGTATGTGAGCTTCCCCACCCTTAAAACCTCACAGCTACAAGCAGGGAGACCAAATTTGGGTCAGATGTCACCAGAAGTCTTTGCGGCCTTGCTGGAAGAGACCTGTAATCCTGTTATCCTGGCCGCCCAGTTGTCGGTGAATGTGGGCAGAATTAATTCCTAGGTACATCACTCCCACCTAAAACCAGTTCCAGATGGATGACCCAAGAGTAAAGACAAAAGATGGACTGTACAAACCCACCCCCAGGACCCACTAAAGCTAAGACTCATTTCCACCTGACTTTCCTCTTCTCCCTAATGGGATTGGTAAGTGCCAACAACCCACAAGTGCCAGTCCTGATGTTATGGTCTCTGTCCTACACCATGGATGGGACTATGATTGCCAATGTCACCACATATGGGTCTCCAATGTTCCACATGGCTCTCTGCATCCTGTTAGATTGGAAGGTACTCCCCCAGTATCAGGGGCCCCATGAATATGGGTATGGGATCACAACTATGGCTGCAGGCACCTTGTTCTAGAGTCTAACCTGGCTAAGCATTCATTCTATTCCTGCCAGTGGATAAACCAAATTGTGGGGTACCTGAGGATTATTACTCCTCCTCCTGGGGATGTGAGACACAAGGGACATGGGTAAAGGAAAAGGACAGGAATAAGGACCTTCTTATTAGGAGGGAGAGACACCAATCTGGCTGATGGGTGGGGAAGCTAAACCCAGTACAAATAACTATCTACAATGGTTTGCCCACCACCCGGGCAGCAGAGAAGACATGGGGACTTCAGATGTACTTCTGGGGATGGAAGGATTCTGGGACATTTTATATCATTCAGAAATTTCCCCCTTGGGGTGGACCAGATCCCGTGACTCCTTGGCCCTAATTGAACACTAAACCTTGTTCAGGATGGGGAGAAGCTTTAGGCTCTACCACTCACCATATTCCCCTCAGGTCTCACAATGTGAAAGGAAGGCTGCCCAGGCTCAGGTCCCTAGCCAGTCCAACAGAAAGAGCTCTAGAGCCCTTCTCTAATCTTTACAACCTTTTAAACTCCTCCTCTTCAGAACTCACAGAGGACTGCTGGAGGTGTCTTGACCCCAGACCCTGTATTTATTGGAATAGGCTACAAAACAGAGATGGGGATTGAGAACCATCATATTAGAAAGGCGTCTTTCACTCAAAATAGCCGGAATCAGCTCTGCTCCTGGAGAAGAGAAGTTAAAATTACCCTTTGCAGCATAGAGGGTTGAGGGCCTTGCTTCCACTCTCCTACTTATCATGTGTAGCACTCCTGGTACCAGAGATGTTGTAACAGAACCCTTACACTGCAGCCCCAGAACACTGGACTCTCCATACTTCTCTTGGGACCACCCAGGGTTCTTGGTTTGCTTGCTCCTCAGGGCCCACTCCCTTTGTAGTGTCAGAATCCTCCCAGTTCTGCATCTTTGTCAAACTTGTTCTCCAGGTCTATCATTATTCTGGTAAGGGACAGAGGGAGCATCTCCACCTTTAGGAGACCCAGGGTCTTACCTACTCTAATCCCTTTACTAATAGGTCTCAGCATGGCAGGACCAGCCAGTGTGGGCCCTGTAGCTTTCATTAAAAGAGAGCTAAACTACCAGGCTCTGGGCAATCAAACTGACTAGGATTTGGCCACCCTAGAAAAGTCCATGAGCCATCTGACCTCCTCTCTTGATGGGTTGCTTGAGGTAGTTCTACCTCAGGTGAGGATTGGACCTTCTCTCCCTGTAAGAAGGGGGACTTTGCAGAGCCCTGGGGGGACAAGGCTGCTTCTACACTAATCACACAGGAGTAATCAACCATCGACAAAGACTAAGGGAAAAGGATGAAATCCAATCAGCTACACGGGGGTGATCTGAATCCCTTCCCGACAGGTCACCATGGATCAGTATCCTGATCATGAGGATGGTGGGCCTTTGGTTGCAGGCCTACTAATCATGCTATGTGCACCTGAACGCTAACCTGCTGAACTCTCTCTCCCAAAGCATTCAAAAGAGGAGCAATGCAGTTAAGTTCCTAGTCCTGCAGACCCAGTATGGTCCCCTACAGGACTTAGACCTCTGACATCAATGACGACTCACTAGAAGTGGGGGATGTTAGATCCTAGTTAGGAGCAGGAACTCCATTTTGTCTCAGGCCATTCTGTCCTGAGCTGCTACCCACAATTTCTTGAGGCTGAGCTGCAACTCCCAACCCCCTTGCATAGGTCTGTAGAATAAGGCTGTACCACAAATGTTCCACCCTCTTGTGATTGGTTGGCCCAGAACTGGTGTGAACTGCAAAACCCCTGCAAAAACAAGACGCCCTGATGGGCTGAAAGCATACCACCATGGAAAGTCCCCAGCTGCTTCTCCCCATATTACATTATGATTTGATGGGACTGAGGAACTGTCTCTTTGTGGTTTTCCCCTTTAAAACTGGCTGAGGCCCCTACCTCAAAGATGCTGTCTGGATCCCAAAACCTGCCACCTCCCTGATACATCAACTTTTTAAATAAAACTATCTGTGTGGATTTTTGTCAGATTCTAGGACCTTAACATTGCCTCAACATAACAATGGCAACTTACAGCATGCCTATAGCCAACATCCAATTAAACAGAGAGAAACTCAAAGCAATTCCACTAAAACTAAGAACAAGACAAGGTTGTCCATGCTCCCCATGAGTCTTAACTAGAGTATATAAAACAACTAAAGGAGATCAAGGACATACAAATTAGAAAAAGAAGAAATCAAAGTATCATTATTTGCAGATGATATGATAGTATGTATAAGTAACCCTAACAGTTCCACCAGAGAACTCCTACAGCTGATAACAACTTTCAGCAAAGTGGATGGATACAAAATTAATGCAAAAAAATAACCCTTCTACATACAAATAACAAGACTGAGAAAGAAATGAGGGAAACAACATCTTTCAAAGTAGTCACAAATAATATAAAATATCTTGGGAGAACTCTAACCAAGCAATTGAAAGATGTGTATGGTAAAACTCACACATTTGAGGAAAGAAATTGAAGGAAATATCACAAGACAGAAAGACCTCCCATGCTCATGGATCAGTAGGATTAATGTAGTAAAAACTGCCATCCTACCAAGAGCAGTCTACAGATTCAATGTAGCCCCCATCAAAATGCCAAGCCAATTCTTCACAGACCTTGAAAGGATAACATTCGGCTTCATAGGGAAACACAGAACCTATGGTGGTGGCTAAAACATTCCTGAATGATAAGAGTCGCTGCTGAAGGTGTCACCATTCCTGATCTGAAATTGCACTACAGATCTGTAGTAGTAAAGACGCCTAGTGTTGACCCAAAAGCAGACATGCTGATTAATGGAATAAAATTAAAGACCCAAACATGAATCCACTCCTATGAACACACCTGATTTTCAATTAATAAGCCAAAAATACACACTGGAAAAAAGACAGCAGCTTCAAAAAACAGTGCTCGTCAAACTGGATGGCTACAAGTAAAAAAAAAAAAATACAAATAGACCCATACTTATCACCCTGCACAAAGTCAACTCCAAATTTGTCAAAGGCCACAACAACAGATCAAGTACATCAAACTTGAAGGCAGAGAAAATAATTGGCATATTTTTACCAGTTGACAAAGGAGCCTTTGCCCCAAAACCAGAATCTGTGAATATTCCACTTCTTTTGTCCTGTTCTGTTTCAATTGCATTTTCATACAAAATGCCAAACTGTAGGCAGAGGAAATTGCTCAGTTGATAGAGCGTCTAGAATGTGTAACTCTTGGATCTGACCACCAGAACCCCATAAACTGGGTGCGGTCTACATGTATGTAATTTCAGCACAAAAAAGGAAGAAGCACGAAGGTCCAAAGTTTAAGGTTATTATTGGCTATATAGCAAGTTCAAGGCTATCCTAGCCATGTGACCCCCCCCCAAGGCCAAAATACTATTTCTGGATAGGGTCCTCCTAGAGTGATCAGGAATGCTACCCTACATTTTGACATTAAATTTCGGAAGGTAAACGTGCTTTCTTTGTTGCCTTTTGCTTTTTACTGTTTATATTATTTGCTTAATTGTATGTATGTGAGGGCCTGTCTGCACGTATATATGTTCATTGCCATGTGCATGGTATCCACAAAAGTCAGAGGGGGATGTCAGATTTCATAGAACAGGAGTTACAAATGCCTATAAGATGCAATGTAGGTGCTGGGAGCTGAACCTGGATCTTCTTGAGAAATGCAATTACTCTCAGCAACTAAGCCATCTCTCCAGACTTCTCCAGACCTCTACCTTTTTGTTTTTTGAAACAAGCTCCCCATCCTAGACAAGCCTAAAATTCACTTTGTAGCCTGGGCTGACTCCAAACTCATGGTGATTCTCATGCTTTCGCCTCCCCGTGTTGGAATTGCAAGACCGAGTCACCATGACTGCCTAACATTATTTCTTTCTATATTTCTAAAGGTTCTTTTACCCAGGTCTCTTCAAATTAGCAAGCTTTGATCAAGCATACTCTAGATATAATCTCAGGGCAGAATTCTGTGGATGATAGATGATATGCAAAGATGAAGGGGTGGAGAACCTCCAGAAAGATGTTTAAAGACTTTGAGCTCAGGAATCAAAGGCAGCAGCCTCTTTGAACCATCAAAATCAACCTTCAAAACCTCGATAAGAACAGCTTAAAAGAATCATTATGGGAAACCTGGCCATGCCTCTGAATTCACAGAAGACTGCAAGTTAACTTGGGGAGCTGTGCAGGAGAGCAAGGTGGGAGGAGACTGGCGTCCATAAAGTTGAGAATGTTAGGGCTTACTGTCTTTGAAAGTTCACTGCAAGCCTGTAACAACACCAAGTTCTTTAGATATCAATCTCATACTAATCGGATAAGTCGTTCTCAGCATATATGAATATCTTACCCAGACATACGCATGAAGAAATTAAAGCTTAGATATGAAACCCAATGTCACAAAGCTTTTAAGTGGCAGATGGTAGAACTGAACCTAGAGCTGGATTATAAGCATTTGCATAGAGAAAACAACTGTCTTCCTTTTAAATGTATTCATTCTTTGAGAGTTTTTTACATGTACACGATATATTTTGCTCTAACTTCCTTCTAGCTCCTTCCAAACTTCCCATCACTCCTTCCCCCCAACCTCATGCCCTTCTATTTTAACCCACTGGTTCAACTGGCGATGCTGGTATGCACATGGCTGTAGGACCAACTACCTAAGCATGGAGAGACCACATCCCTGAAGAAAAGTGTCCTCCCTCCCTAAGCGTCCATAAACTGGGAATAATCCCCCATCCAGATGTGGTGACTCGAGAGGCTTTTTCTATCCATGCTGAAGCTTTCATAGCTTTATTGTGTGCAGGTCCTGTCAATGCAGTACAGCTCTGTGAGTTCATGTGTGTGACGGCTTTGTCATGTCTGAAAACACTGCTCTATAGCAGCCCTTCTCAAACTCTGACCCTTAAAAGCTTTGCATCCATTGCAAAGAGGAGCTTGTCTGATGAGGCACTAGACCAGCACAGATCTATGGTCATCAAGGAAAATATTTAGAAGGCAATTCAACAAAATAATAGTAAATTCTCCCCTAAGGCCTGTATTCTCCTCAGCTATGAGTTCTTCATCCAGTTTGGAATAGTGGGCATGAGTTTCCCACTGTTGAAAAGGCCTTACACCAAGTAAGAGAGTGGTCAGTTACCCCTACAACATTCATACCACTACCACACCAGTTACCCCTGTAACACTCACACCACTACTGCACTAGTTACCCCTAAATAACACTCACACCACTACTGTACCAGTTACCCATGTAACACTCACACCACTACTGCACTAGTTACCCCTAAATAACACTCACACCACTACTGTACCAGTTACCCATGTAAAACTCACACCACTACTACACCAGTAACCCCTAAATAACACTCACACCACTACTGTACCAGTTACCCATGTAACACTCACACCACTACTACACCAGTTACCCCTAAATAACACTCACACCACTACCACACCAGTTACTCTTGTAACACTCACACCACTACTGTACCAGTTACCCCTGTAACACTCACAGCACTAATGTACCAGTTACCCTGTAACGCTCACACCACTACTGTACCAGTTACCCCTGTAACACTCACACCACGACTGTACCAGTTACCCTGTAACACTCACACCACTATTGCACCTGTTACCCCTGTAACACTCACACCACTATTGCACCAGTTACCCCTGTAATACTCGTACCACTACCACACTGAGGAGCCAGTCAGTCTTGCCAGGCTGAAGCACCAATCTTCTTTTTCTACCTCTCCCTTCTGCATCCTCACTCCAAGTCTCACTCAAGATCCCAGGGCCCAGCTACACACTAGGGACACTATGTGGGGCCTAGAGATCATGAGACTTCTAGGGGCCCAGACAAATGCTTCAATCTTACTTGTTTTAAATCAAAAGTAAAAATATAAAAACAATGCATCCATAGCAAAAAAATTAGTCTAAGAGTTTTCATCTCTATACCAATGCAATTATTAAAATATAACATGTGTTCCCTTATTTTTATGGAGTCAGAGGTCTTCCACAACAAAAACTATCTGCCTAGGACCAGAAAATTCAAGGTATGGCAGATACTATTTTGTATATGTAATGATAGGAACTATCTTTTCTAAGCCTTCAGGTTGGGTAACTTTTCTCATTTAACATTCTGTATTACTTTTCTATTATTCTGATAAGACACCATAACCAAGGCAACTTATAAGATAAAAGATTCAATTGTTCTTATATTTTCAGAGGGTTAGAATCCCTGGCAGTG
>JAQHUG010000022.1:4546082-4568251 GCA_028555095.1 Dicrostonyx torquatus | reverse complement strand
TAGGTTGCTCAGGTCTTCTTGTTGTACAATCGCTGGATTCTGGCATTGTCATGTTGCTTTTAAGGTTGATGGAGGAATTCCTGGATTGGCGCCTGCCCATCTTTTCCCCTCCTCTGTCAAAAGGGCTGACTTCTCCTCCAGTGGGGGTGGCTAGATTGGAAGCCCTCTCCAAGGGCCTGCCACACTCTGCCAGGCCCTTCTCCTCCGGTGGGGGTGGCTAGCTCAGAAGCCCTTTCCAAGGGCCTGCCATACTCCGCAGGGCCCTTCTCCTTCGGTGGGGGTGGCTAGATCAGAAGCCCTCTCCAAGGGCCTGCCGCACTCCCCCGGGCCCTTCTTCTCTGGTGGGCCACAAAGGCTGTTTTAAAACATAAAAACACTGACTACCTCATGAACATTATTGTATACTACACGAAAGGTTTTTTTATTTATTAGGTCTCTATGCTCACCATTAGCATATGGCTACTATAGTTTAAAAGGTACCACATCACCTTCACACCATCAGAGAGATGAAAAACAGCGAAACCACCTCAAGTCTGAAAAGCCCTCTATAGTACTGGCTTCTTTTGTCCATGGTCACATGGCTGGCTAGGAGCAGAAGCTCACTCTCACTGCCCACCTTCACAAGAGTCAGATTGGACACTGCTAGAAAAAAGCTCAGAATCCAAAGTATGACGATGTAGTTTTGAGCATCAGTGTTATCGTGTTTGCACACCGGTTAGGAGTCGAACAGTCAAACACATACTGGGGCGTACTGTGTATAGACGGGGCTCGAGATGGTGCACTACAGCAGGTGATCTGGGGCGTACTGTGTATAGACGGGGCTGGTGCACTACAACAGGTGATCTGGGGCGTACTGTGTATAGACGGGGCTGGTGCACTCCAGCAGGTGATCAACTCACGGTAATTAACAAATCTCTCACGCTGTTCACACACTTCTTGCTCAGGTCTCTCCTGTAAAGTGGCCAGAGAGATCACGGTAGCAGGTAGAAGAGTCTTTGGAAAGATGTATCTTACCAATGAAGGCAGACAGACTCATAGGGGAGGGGCCGCCTGTGGTTTTTCCCCTCCCCTTGAATACTGTCTTGACCCCTGTGAAAGGCTCTTTTGTCTCCTCTCCTACATCTTACACATGAGGGCCACCTTGATGCCCACAGCCCAGCAGTAGCATTGTGCGGGCCAAGATGTGGTGGGTTTAAGAGTCTTAATATAGGCTCGGTCACTCTCTTTACATCATTCAAACATGTAACATGTCATCACTAATTACAGCCACCTTGCCACACCGCGGTCAGCGCAGCATGCTTGTCCTAACCAATGTGTGAAAGGCTTCCCGGCAAGTACCTGCCAGTTTAATTAATGGGGGTACACTGTGATCTTTCTGCCCCCAAATAATCCAGACGTGCAGCCTCCAGATGCAATGGCACCTCAGTTGTATTAACTAGGACAGCCTGCCTTCATGCTTCCAACTCATCAGCATCAGCATATAGACTTTTCAGAGAAGGCTTTTATTTTTGTATCTTTTAAATTAACAACACCATAGAATCCCATCGAGTACAATGTAGTATTTCACAGTATAGAACAGTGTACGGAATGAGTGAATGTCACTCAAAGCAAGTGCATTACCTCATCGTTGTTGGAATTTGTTTTGTGTGTGTGTGTGTGTGTGTGTGTGTATGTGTGTGTGTGTGTATGTGTGTGTGTGTGTGTGTGTGTGCGCGGTGGGATTACATTCTTACATTGAAAAGGAACAGTTAGGATGTGCACGGAAAACATAAAAATTTAAACAAGGACTCTGCACGGAAATAGTTCCAAGCCCTGTCATGCATGAAGTTAAACAAATAAAACCCTTGGCCCCCAGAGCACTGTTCAACATCTTGCCATGCTTTCCCTGGCAGCTCCTCCTCCCGGGCCCCTGCTGGGAAGACAAGGCAGACTACCTAGTGCAACTTCTCTTGCAAACCACCTTGAATGTGGATGCCTTCATCTGACAGACGTGCCTCTGCACACACCTACTGATAGTGACCTGTGGGAAAGAAAGGGGAGGGGGTGTGGCCAAGCACCAGATAATATAATAATTAAGAACACACTAATACCTCTGAGTTACAAATCCCCAAATGAGGAGGAGAAAGGCACGCTTTCTGGAAGATGTGGCTACTTGGTTCCGTTGGTTTGATTTGGTTTATTTTGGTTTCCCAGTGAACCCTGACCAACCTAGTTTCACCAAGGTTAAGAACTCTGTCTTTTACTCCTGGGACTCTGTCTTAAGGTTTGTTTTGTTTGGTGTGTATGTACTGATCCCACTAAACCAGTTTTCATGGGACAAATTGGTTCTTCCCCTGCCTCTGCTAGTCACGGAGAACACACACAGCGCCTTGTGTGCTCTCATCGGCAGGTCGGTTCTTCAACAGCATGATCCGATCCAAGCTGCTGAGCTGGATAAAGCAACTTGAATCCCAGCCACATGATAGCATTGCCACACTATAAAGTGAATAGAAGCTACAGGAACTCCAACATGAAAAATGCTCAGGCTACTTCTATTGAGTGTAATGAAATGAAGTGACTTTCTTCATGCAAAGAAAACATTTATAAACTTAGCCTCGTGCTGGAGAGATGACTCAAAATTTAAGAGCAAGTGCTGGTTTTGTGCAAGATCTAAGTTCATTTTCCTGCACCCATATCCAGTAGCTCACCACCACCTCTAACTCCAGGCCCAGGGGATCTGACCTGGTCTTCTAGCCTGCTCAGGCACCTGCACACACATGTACTTAGCCACATACACACATACACACATGCACACATGTACACCTAATTAAAGATAAGCATTTCCATAAAAGGAAGTTAGCCTTCAGTTGTCCTCCTCCTAGAGACAGAACTGTGGTGGTTTAAATGGAAACAGAGTCCATAGGCTCAGAAGAATGGCACTGCCAGGAGGTGTGGCCTTGATGAAATAGGTGTGGCCTTGTTGGAAGAAGTATATCACTGGGGGTGGGCTTTGAGGCTTCAAATGCTCAAGCCAGGCCCAGTGTCACCTCTCTCTGTTCCTACTGTCTGCTGATTCAGATGTAGAACTCTCAGTTCCTCTCCAATACCACGTCTACCTGCATGCCACCATGTTTCCTGACATGATGACAATAGACTGAACGCCTGAACTGTAAGTCAGCCCAATTACATGTTTTCCTTTATAAGAGTTGCTGTGGTCATGGTGTCTCTTCATGGAAATTAGAAACCCTAACTACAACAAGAAACTTCATATGCAAACACACCATGAAATCACAAATATAAGGTAGTAAATGCTGAGGCTGCAGGGCCAAGGGGTGGGGGGGGAGAATCACATTTTAAATATTCCTTAAAATATTTGCAAATGATCTGTGCACACCTACACATAACATCTAAGTCAGAGTTCTCCATGTTTTAAGCCTCTTTGAAAATATATTTAATACATAAGTAGGAGCCTACTTATGCATTTGATGACATACATTATCGTCAAAACCTTTGATAAATGAATCCTATATTGCTATGGGACAATGGTCTTGTACTTTGTAAAGTTTTGTCACTTGTATTTTAACAAAATGCTGATTGGCCAGGAGCCAGGCAAGAAATATAGGTGGGGCGACCAGGCAGGAAGTAGAGGCTGGGAGACCAGGCAGGAAGTAGAGGCAGAGCAACGAGAACAGGAGAATTCTGGGAAGAGAAAGGCTCAGTCTGCAGTTTTCACCCAGCCACAGAGGTACCTCGCCAATAAAAGGTACCAAGCCACGTGGCTAACACAGACAAGAATTATGGACTAATATGAGATGCAAGAGTTAATAAGAAGCCTGAGCTAATAGGCCAACCAAATTATGATTAATGTAGACCTCTGTGCGTTTCTTCGGAACTGAACAACTGCAGGACTGGGCAGGACAGAAATCTCAGTCAACACTATACCATCTATTAGTTTCTCTCCAGTTATTTGCAGTTAAATGAGGTTTGCTTCGGAGATGTATTGAGTTTAGAAAATAGGCCACAAAAAAAGACAGAGATCTCTCAGTCATTTCTCTTTGTTTTTCCAGTAAACAGAATTTTTCTGTGTACAGGAATTGAATAGCTGCCCCCTGCAAGCCACTAATGGGCCCCCAGTGAGCCAGTGGCTGGCCTTAGCTGTGTATTGCTCCTAATAATCTCCCAGGAGAACTGCACACAGAAATCAACCTCTGATTGATTATAGGCCAACGATCAGGTCATTACCCCACCAGTCCTGTTATTTGCTAATAACTGTCCTACCATTGCACAGCACCATAAATCCAGCTCGTTACAAGAATTCTTGGGAGCCCACCTGCACCTGCACCTCTTTAAGACCATCCAAGAGCTAGGTCATTAAGCCACAGGCTGTAGGCAGTATGGCTTTTTGCCACCACACACTTCTCTGCTCAGAGTCAAAGTGGCTTTCATTTTCATACACAGTCCATTTTTAACATACGTACCATCATGTCTGGATGACATTAATCTTGAGACACATTTGCCTGCTCAGTTAGCTCCTTGGGTCCCTCTTCCTCTTTATTTGCTTGTGCCCTAGACCAATGCTCACCCTCGTTATTGTCACAGCCATCAGTGTTCTGCATGAATGCTCGCTTTCCTCAACCCACTCCCTCAAACTTCCCTTGAAGACTTTGGCTTTAAAATGCATGTTATTTTGCATCCCTCTCTTTGCAAAAAAAAAAAATCATTTTTCTAAATAAGTGGAATAATAAATTTGGGCCTGGTTGAAAGCTCTGATGAAGCAAGAGAGGACTCTTTTAAAGATAGTGACTGTGAACAACAAGAACAAAAGTCACCAGTGCTTTGGTGAGTTTCAAAAAACACTGCCGGTTTTACAGAGAACTCTAGCTGATTGCTCACCTGGTTCCTGGAGGTTCGGAAACAAAGACAAGAGGCAGCTCAGTCCCACTGTTTGTAAGGGAAAACATCACGACTGAGAGTGTTGTCAGATAGTAAAATTAGTTACCAGAGGAGGTTTGGGAGCTCGTGCCCTTGAGCGGGTGAAATTGCAAGAGGAATTCTTATGTGCCTGGGAGGAAGCAGGAGGTGGCATTAATGGCTTCCACAAGCCTCCTACTATCTGATACTCTGATGCCCAAGTGTCACACAAGTTGGCCTTGTTTATTTCTTTCCCTTTTTTTAAAGGATCAAAATGTGTGGCAGAGAGCATAAAAGCAATCAAATACAAATGCAAACTGTCCCCATGAAAATGTGCTTCATGACAAAATGCTGCGGGAAACGTGCATAATCTTCTTTGCATGCCACTGGCGATTTCTTTCTGAGATTAATTCTGGCTGAACATCCATTAGCATGTCGCAGTTTATTTACAGGAGACATGAAAAACATTTAACAACCATTTCTCATTTTACCGGGAGAAAAGAATCAGGCATCTGACTAGACATTTGATTGCAATGATTTAAAAACAAATTAATAAAACATTTCTTTGTCAACCATTGAGAAGTCCATACTGCCCTGTTGGAGTTATCTGTATTGTTATATTGTGGGAGACTCCTATGTTCTATGCAGAAAGAGTGGGGGAGATGACAGAATAAATTCGAGGTGGAATTTTCAGAGTGAAGAGAGATAAAAGAAGTCAGTGTCTGCCACATCACAGCAATTTCTTGCTTAAACATATCATTTTGGAGTCATCTGTTTAAAATGTAGAGCAAATATTCCAATAAGATCATAAAAGCTCTGGGCTGGAAAGAGGCTCGGTGATCATTCAGGTCAACAGGTGGTCTGAGATTCCACCATGCCTTGCTTGCATCATCCCTTCCATGTAAATGACTGACGTTAGCTGAGGATTAAGCACTCCAGACTCCACTACACAATGGTATTTACATATGAAGTGCCTAATACGTACTAGGCACGTGGAAGCACGGTATTTTCCAACTCTATTGTGTTTCTATAAAAACACAGGATTATAAACCAATACCAATTAGGGGTGCCGCCTACACAGACATACCTCCTGCAGCCACAGACCCAAATTAGGAACATTCTACAGCCCCACTCCATGCTGACACCAGAGGGCTAGAGAAGGAAGCTAAGCAAAGGCTGTGAGGAATAGGATCGGAATTCGTCGTGCACGGTCCGCGATAGTGGACGTTTAGGACTGGGGGTGGGGGTGGGGGGGATGGAGAGATGAGAATTTCTAGCTGTTGCGTCATGCTGCGTCATCCCTCTCACATTTGTTGTTTGTTTGCTTGCTACGTTACTCAGCTCTCTATGTGAGCTCTCTGTGACAGAACTGAGAAAAAGAACTTAAAGAATGAAATATTTATTTGAGCTCACGGCTTTGGAGGTACCGAGGTAACAGGTCCACCGTGTCTGGGTCTGTGGTGAAGCAGGGTATCACGACAGATAGGAGTGATTGAAAAATAATAATAATAAAATAATAAAAGCTGCTCAACATGCCCAGCTAGGAGCATACAAACAGAGGGGGAAGGAGGGTCAGGGTACTAGATACCCCTCAATTACCTCAATGACCTACTTCCTCCAACTGGACCAAAACTGCTTGATGGTTGCATTAACCATCAGTAGCATCCGTGGACACATGGAGACATTACAGACTCCAGCCACAGAACCGGGTCCCGCCCTGAGAAAGCCAGTCGTACACTCAGGGGTCCACCTCTTTACGTGAGTAGAAGCCTGAGCTTATCCTGATGTTCACTCTCTCTTGTGTTTCTGCATTACACACTCTCTCTGCCATGTTATAGTCTTCGGCGTCCATCATGGGCCTCGGAGTACAAACGCCATTACAGCGTAACATTTGTAGGGACCCAAGGCTGCTGCTGCTGCTGGACTCAGTTTTCCAACATGACTAATAACGAGGGAACACCATCAGCGGAGGAGAAGGGGCAGACATCCCCTAGGAGCAGTAAATTAGATTATATCTCTACTCTTTAGTTTCTTTCTCATTCACAACCTCCACCCATGTCTGCACTGCGAGAGAGGAGGGAAAGCGAAGGGTAGATGAGCCAAGCAGCGATGGTCAAGAGGATGCGCCTTCCTTCTGCTCCGCCCATCACGTACTCTTTGGACAAGATTCCCTGTGAAGACTGAGCTGCCTGAGGAGGGGATTTGCTCCAGGAAGAGAGAGTTTCAGGAGATAAAAGGTCTGAAGGAATAAAAAGAAAAGAGAAAAGGTAGAAGGAGATAAATTTTCAGCGAAACAGAAAGACCATCCACTCTGTGGGGCATAGACGGCCAGTGCCCAGCGAGCATGCATTTCTGTGATGGAAACCTAACCACAGAGCAAGAGGGGGACCTCTATGTCCAGTCTCCGTTCCCATTTGCGAGATGGAAGAGTAGTTTCCACTACTACGAGTGTGCTTTTCTTTGCAACCGACCTTAGAAGTCTTTTGCCCTAGGCCATGACTGGATAATGGGGAACATCTATCAGAAATGTCAGCCTTTAAAGGAACATGAAAAAGCACTGGGGGGAGGTGCAAAGTCAATGCAGTTCAGGGACTTACTTGTTTCCAAAGCAGAGCACAGCATATCGTGACTGACATACCTCACGTCACCCATCTAGGACTATCCTAAAGAAGCTAGTCGTTACTCTTCAGTGTCAAATCCTTACAAGCACGTTGGCTAAACTTCCTAACTCAAAGTTTAAAACTGTCGCCTGGGTCACCAGTTGCTATTACAAGTTGTAACGTTTTTGCTTATTCTAATTTTATAAAGGCTTGCAAATTGTATATACTTCTCTAAAACCCGCCCCAAGTGATGCTATGCCAACATAACCATTGGTGGTGTGGGCCTGATAGAATCATTGTGAGCTTAGCATGGGGCCCTCTGGCCCATAGATGATTCTAAAGATAAGGCACGTGATCTCCACTGCAGTATTCACTGTCGAGATCCCCAGGAGGTTCTCTACCACAGGGCACAGTGTTGTCAACTTGTCTCAACATTAGTAATAGCTGTTCTATAAAACTGAATAGCACCACTACCCACCTTAGCAAGTCATTACAGAGATTAAATTAAAGCTTAAGAAGACTCCTGCAACAAGGTGAGCGTGAAATATAGATGTGCCATTGTTAGAACTCTTAAGAGTCTTGTACTGCAAACTACATTAATACTCAGTATGTGTTATGATAAATGAGAGAGTGAACCTGAGCCCTCCACACCGGCAGTCTGCTCTGCCGGTGACTCCAGCTTCGCTCTGTTCCTTCCCATCCTCTTCTGTGCTCTATGACTGTGCTTCTCATTACATAGTCCTATAAAAGGGCCAAAACTCTCCTCAGAGCTCCATGGGCTATAAATATATAAAAACAGGGTAAGCCCTCAAGTCTTTAGTTTTGCTAAAAATCCTACGCACAGAATTTTTCCCATTATCGTGTCCCCCTGCTTCCCTGGTGCTATCAAGGAGGTACATCTTAACACCCACCCCTAGAAGAGCGCAAGCTGAAAGTAGGTTTAATAACCTAAGTTTAACTTCTGCATTTCAGTCAGAATGTTACAAAGGGGGCATTGATTCAGCTCACTTGAGTCCACGGGGCTGCTCCAGAACACCAGAGGCATGCGAGGATGCTCTGGAGAAAAGTCAGGACTGCCATTTTCCAGACACCTCAAATCCCAGTGTTGTGACAATAGAGCAATAGAAATCGGATATTTAAGCTGACTGAAAAACATGGGCTGCTTCAGGATGGCTAACTTGTTAAAAAGAACACTTGCCACTCTTTCAGAGTTCCAGGTTTGATTGCCAGCGCCTATGTGGCAGTTCACAGCTTTCTATAATTCAAGTTTGATCGGAGTCAATGCCCTCTCCTGACATCTTCAGGCCCTGAATGCACACAGTTCACTGAAATACACAGAGACAAAACATCAGAAGAAGAAGCAAGAAGGAGGAGGAAGAAGAAGAAGAAGACTATCACAGGCTACATAATTATGGGGACAAATGAACTTAAAACACTGCTAGTCCAAAGTTCACAGAAAATTCAGTGCTATTCAGTTCAATGAATATTTAGGGCCCTTGTTTTCTGGGCATTCGTTTGACTCTAGAGACATGTACAGGAATAAGGCATGACATTTTCATTTTCAAGGTTTTGAGATTTCCGTAACGGGTAGATGGATACATATAAATTAGGATGATATATTACTAAACCCTTTATTTTGTTCAGGCCCTTTATTATAAAGAACAGCTACACATTGTGTTTCCATATTTATTTTTGGCTCTGTACTAAGCCCTATGACTGTGGCCTCACTGCTGGCTCAGAAGCCAATCTTATTGTAGACACCCATGATATTCTAGATGGTAATATACACATACACAAAATGTACAGAAAATGGTATTTCTCATATGTATAAGTAACACTACTATGGAAGTATAATTGAAAAGATGAATGGCAATAACAATAATTCTAAAAGGGACAAAATATTAAGAAGTAAACCTAACAAGGAGTTTTCAAAGCAAATGAGAAAAAAAGGGTACATGTTTCTGAACAACCCAAAGTCGCTGAGTAAATGAAAAGACAGACCGTGCTTGCTAATTACAAAAATTCCAGTGGAGACGCCAGTTTTCCTTAAGTAATTTCATAAAACTCACTCATGAAGAATCCCAATAAAAGAATATTCACCTAAAATGTACAAGCTAATTTTAGAATTAACTAATAATAACTCACTAAACATAATATCTGAAAAAAATCTCTGAAATTGATCTTACAAACCAATATTTATATGCTAGAAATTTTGAGAATCAAAACAGTATAGTCTTTGGATAATATATACATAATAATAAAAGAAGATGAATTCCAGAACTATGTCCCAATTTAAATGGTAGTTTGTTAAATGATAAAGGTAACACCTAAGATATATGACTCAAATGGAAATTTATTATATAAAGTAGGGATAACAGAAAAGTTATGTGAAAAAAAGATTTTGGGATACATACATCATATCAAAGGAAATATCTAAATGGATTTAGGATTTAGATGTGAAGGAAATCACATAATAGTAGAATTCCTTTACTGACTTAGAAGAGAAATCAATAGCAAGACTCAGAAATGAGAAGCTGCTAAAAGAAAGATTGTTGGATTAAGTCATTTAGGACTATTAAATCCTCCATTAAAAACAGCATAAGGAAAAGTGGGGAGAAAATCTATGTAACTATTATAACAGCAAGAGGTCACACTTACTGAAGGCAATCTAGAAATTTAAAGGAAAAATAACCAAATACATTTCATAACTGTGAATGGCTGTCTCACAAGGAAAGAGGTTACATACCGTTGCATTTGTAACAGAGGAGTGCCTGCTGTTATAATCTCCTGTTCCTGAATAATCACCAAGAGCTGCACAGTTTCAAGCTGCTTTGTGTATTTATTATCTTCTAGTCCTAACCGGTAAGGAGGCCAAGCATAGCTTGACTAGTTCCTTGACTCAGAATCCATGACTACAGTCAAATGATAGATCGGAAATAGGTGGATATACATATAGTCTAATTGTTCTGTCTTTGTCTAAGAAAAATACATATATTTTCAAAAAGAAACAGTGGAACCATATTTTGACTTTTATGAATGGATCTGGAATGGTAACCTTTTTCCATTCCTGTGTCAAGAAGAAGGTTTATTGTTATTCTTTATTCTGCTTATAGTTTGAGGGGATGCATTTCAGCATGGCAGGGAAGGTATGGCAGCAAGGGAGGGAAGCTGGCCAGTCATACTGAATCTTCAAGCAGAAAGTGTGCCCAGGTTATAAAACCTCAAGGCCTGCCCCCTAGTGACTCTCATCCTCCAACAAGACTCAGACTCCAGACTCCGCTTAAACTTTCCCAAACAGCGCCACCATCTGGAGACCAAGTCTTCAAACACATGAACCTAGAGGGAACGTTGCACGCTCAAAGCACAGCAAACGCACTTTTGAAACATACAAATCTATTTCTTACTAAAACCTACATTTACTTTCACTGTTGAATGGATGGGCATGAAAAAAACCTAAAGCCACGAGTGTCATCATAGATATATGTTTAAGACGCAAGAGGATGGGGGAGCCAGACAGTAACTGCAGCTCGCCTTCCTTTAGAGGAAGAGGCATCAGCGGGATGTTCACAGGTGACTAAAAGCTACCGCAATGGGCATGCTTCTAAGAACACTGCAGACAGTAACAGTTGCAGTCTCAAAGAAACAGTTGCCTGGGACAGATAGTACAGAGAAGTAAAGGATTCTGGTCTTGACAAATGTGATGGGCATGCCAGAGGGTCATGAATCAGAAAAGACCAGGGAACTCTTTCAAGAAACTCTTCTAGGGCTGGAGAGATGACTCAGTGGTTAAGAGCATTGCCTGCTCTTCCAAAGGTACTGAGTTCAATTCCCAGCAACCACATGGTGGCTCACAACCATCTGTAATGGGGTCTGGTGCCCTCTTCTGGCCTGCAGGCATACACACAGACAGAATATTGTCTACATTAAAAAAACAAAACAAAACAAAAAAGAAAGAAACTCTTCTAAGCACCTTGGATTTTGCGTTTTACACATTTGATAATTCTTAGAGTGGCTCGGGAAACATGCCAGAGAAAGTCTGCATCACTTCTCTCTGGCTGCCTCAGCAAATTATCAAAAAACTAATGCTTGAAAATGCCTGAAATCTGTTCTCTCAGAGATCTGGAAGCCAGAAACCCAGGCCACACGTCTGTACCAGGCTCAGTGCTAAGCACAGTCTATGAGATAGGTAATTACCAATGACAAGCTGGGACCTGTTCAGTATGTATGCAGCTTTTCTGAATAAAACATCAACGCTCCATCATGGATTGGGAAGGCACCTTGAGGCATCCCTCCTCACTGGAAAGCTTGTGACAGGGAGAGAAGTGCCGGGGAAAGGGGCGCCATTTTCTTAAGTGGTACAACCCACTGGTATGTGCCTGAATACCAGAAGTAATTCCTTACCCAAGACTCACAAGAAGCTATAATAAAACGCAGTGAGAGATGGAAGAGGAGGCAGAGAGGAGACAGACAGACAGACAGAGAACAAGACATGAAGTAGGAAAGAGACTAGTTAAGAAGGAGGAGAAGGGTAAAGGGGGAGGGGCTGAAAAATACCACAATGCATTGCACCCATGCATACAATTGTCAAAAAGAATGTTGAAAAACGTCCCCCAGGCAAAAAAAAAAAAAAAAAAAAAAGGTTACAAGCCATTCAATGTTTCCAGAAATCCATTCCAAATCTTCCTTAATTTAAACCCATCCCATGTGTTTTGCTTTTTATATGAGCACTTGCAGCCCCCTCTCTTCTAAGTCTTTTTTTATATATTTATATAACAACCATTTCACACCATAAGGCAACTCTGGCATCCCTATCTGTAGTGACGAAATCCTCCGAAGATTTCCTTCCTGAAAGTGACACTTAGCTAGGGGATAACAGGAACATCATTAAAGGCATTTTTATGCAAGAAAAAGGTATAAGGCATATGCCTAAGGTGAGCTGCAAAGCACCAGCCCAGTCCTTATAGGCAGGTATGGACTCCCTAAAGAAATTGGCAACATATTAAACCAAAATACAGAAGAAAAGGGGAGAAGCCAAACTTTAAACTTCATATTAGAGTTAGGAGAGCATTCCATATGAAGGTGAAAGACAAGGAGGTCAGACCTCCCACCACCACCCCTTCCAAAACGGTTAGCAATGATGGCAGAAGGAATAGCCTTCCAGAACACGTTCAGGTTATCTCAGTCAGCTTCCCCAATGGGGCTGACACACCCAAGAAAAGGAGGAAGGTCTGGTTCCAGCAGATGGTTTCAGAGAGTTAGGTCTGTCCGGGTCACTTGAGGTCCGTGTCAGTGTCACACATCCCGGAGGACTGTGTGCTAGAGGAAGGTGTTCATCTCATGGACACCAGGAAGCAAAGAGGCCAGTCACAGGTTCAAGTCCCAACGTCTCCTTCAAGAACACAGCTCAATGACTTAACTTTCTTCTATTCTGCCCCTAGAGGTTCCCTGAGCCCCAGTAACACCACAGCCTGGTGACCAACCAAACCTTTAGTAACTGAGTCGGGCTGGGGGAGGAGGGCATTTAGGGTCTAAACCATAGAAATTGCCTCATTGTTGCCACAGATAGAGACTAATTACAGATTTATCATAGTGGATCAATGACCCAGTGATCCCTTACTTCCTAATCAATTAGAGATGATTCATTTCCCAGAGGCTAATGCTAAAACTCAAAACAAATCCACCTCAGAGAACTTCCTGAAATAACAAATGTTCTTCGTCTTCCTTCTTCAACATGGCACCCAGGAATGTAGCTACTGTTCACTTCCACTGTGGATGGCATGAGGAAGCAACTAAGTTTTAAATTATTAGTTTAATAAGTTAAATGTAAAGGGCCAGAGGGAACTAGTGGTTACCACATGGTCATTACAACTCTTTTTTTATTTATTTTTTTTTAATTTTTTTGTGGATTTTTGAGACAGGGTTTCTCTGTAGCTTTGGAGCCTGTCCTGGAACTAGCTCTTATAGACCAGGCTGGCTTCGAACTCACAAAGATCTGCCTGCCTCTGCCTCCCGAGTGCTGGGATTAAAGGTGTGCGCCACCACCGCCCGGCTGTCATTACAGCTCTTAACATCATGAATCCCCTAAGTATTGTTGGCCCATCTTTTAAGTTAATAGACTCAAGTTTCTTCTTACGTGAATGCCTCCCTAGGCTTTCATGCTTGCTCCCTGCTTCCTGGAGGAAGAATAAACCATCGGGTTTATTGCCGTAAATTGTACTTAAATGCAATAATTTGGAAGCCTTTCCTTCTGACATTGTTTCAGAATGCTATAGCACAAGGTCTGGATGGGCTGCCCAGCTGTTGTCATAAATGCTTACAGCTTTGGGACACTGCCAAGTTGACCTTTTATCCTGGCCTGTCTTCAAAGACAAATCAACAGCTTTCTCAAGCTTTTGCACTTAATTCCTACGGTTATCAAAATACGTGCATTTATACAGACAATCAGCCCAAGTTCAAAATTCCAAGTTTCTTAGCTTTCTTTCAAGTGGTTAACTGTAACTTCCGGATGCAGTGGCTTTCAGGCTTCTCTGAAGGCAGAAGTATAAGCTGTCAAGGTCCAGACCTCTCCCTTTCAAGAACTTTCCAGAGGTGGCTCCAGGATGGCTGGCAGGGAACCACTGGGCATCAGTAAGTGACTTCAACATGTCCATAGCTGCAGCCAGAAAAGAAAGCCAAGGCCCTTAGTGAGCAGAAGTGGCTGTCACAGCAACCTGCTCTGCATGGACCTGAATCTTCCATTCCCCAGAAGAAAACATTTCAGCCACACACCCGCCCTCTAAAGGGGAACGTATGATTCATGAGAGACTACAGAAACAGAGATGGTGCCACAACACACGGTAAGGCTTTGTGTGTGAACGGTGCACACAGAAGTGATTACCAGGTTACATAACGGCAGGGCCCTACAATAGAGACAATGGAAGAATGAGTGAAATTAAACCTGTGAATAATATGGCAGGAATAAATGCAGCATACAAATGAACAAGATCAGGTCTACACAGCACCTAGAGCTTCTCAGACAAGACAACCCAAAGGTGACATGGCAGCATTATGTGCCATCAGGACGTTCATTGATTGTCCTGAGTGACAGCTAATCTTTACTGTCACCCTGATAGGACTTGTAATCACCACAGAAACAAATCGCTAGGTGTGCCTGCACAGTGTTTTCTAGATCAGGTTAACCAAAGTGAGAAGACCCATGTTAAATGTGTGTGGTACCATTCTCTGGGCTGCAGCCCAGGACTGAATAAAAAATAGAGAGCGAACTAAGCACCCGCATCCCCCCTCTCTTGACTCTCTGACTGTGGATGAAATGTGTCCAGGCACCTCACACTGCCCCTACGATTTTCCTGCTGGGATGGAAGCTGGCACTAAGGGTTTTGGGTTTAGTTTTGTCTGTGTGTGTGTGGGAGGGTATGTTGTGTGGTTTATATGTATGTGTATTTGTATGTCTATGGTATGTTTGTGTGTGTGGTGTGTGAGTGTGTGGTGTGTGTGTTTGTGTATTGTAGTGTGTGTGGATGTGTGTGGTGTGCATGGTGTGTGTGGTCTATGTATACGTGTGTTTATGTATATGGTGTGTGTTGGTGTGTGTGGTTTATGTGTATGTGTGTTTGTGTGTGGTATGTGTGGTGTGTTTGTGTGTGTGGTGTATGTGTGTGATGTATGTGTTTGTGTGTGGTTTATGCATATGCATGTTTGTGTTTGTGTTTTATGTGTAAGTGTGTTTATGTGTGTTGTGGTTTATGTGTATGTGTGGCTCTGTGTGTCTAGTGTGTTTGTGTGTTGTGTGTGTATTTGTAAATGTATGTGTGTGTGGATGTGTGTGGTGTATGTGTGTGTTGGTGTGTGTGGTGTATTGTGTGTTTGTGTGTGTGGTTTATGCGTATACATGTTTGTGTTTTATGGGTGTGTGTGGTGTGTTTGTGTGTGTGTGGTGTGTTTGTGTATGTGTGGTGGTTTTGTATGTGTGTGGTGTGTGTGTATGTATGTATGTGTTTGTTTGTGTGTGTGGTGTGTGCGTATGTGTGGTTTATGTGTTTGTGTACGTGTGTGTGTGTGAGGCAGGTACTTTGCCAAGCAACAAGAAAAGATACTAGTACATTCTGCCATTTTTTTCATTGCTGTTTTCTCTCTCTCCTCAGATAAAAGTCTAGATTACAACAAAAGCAACAACTGAAACCATGAGGTAGAATATGTCTCCCAGCTTAGAATGGGCTATAATTGTCGTTTTTGTAAGCAGCCATCGCTTAGGAATCCAAATTTGGAGAGTAACCTAAGCAGATTTGCTCCTAAGCATACATTTAAAATAGACAATGAATGGTTGGGTGGATAGAAATTTTCAATACAAAACTTACATATAAGTTATAATCGTGTTTGCTGGATGGCCTTCAAACGTATTGGAACACATCATCTCAGAACTGTCTTTTATCTCTTTCTTCACAAATGTTCTTCCTCTGAAATAGAACTCTAGACTTTAAAGTGACTTAAGCCATTGTCAGTAAAAAAAGCCAGGGTAGAAATGCCAGGCTTCATGACCCAACTTGTCTTTACTGCATGATGCAAATATATTAAACTGTTTACGCTTTAGTTTCAATAAATTTAAAATGCGACAGACAGCATCCACGGCAACAGAGCCCACTGCTCTTAGCACTGAAACACCACCTGTCATGTAAGAGCTTAATAAGTACCAGGATCTGTCTTCGCCCTTCACTGTTGGGAACACCCATAGTCATCGCTCAGAGAGTGCATTGCCCACGATGTCCAGATTCATAATACCATTCATCCAAACATGAAAGTTAATTTTTCATCATTGTAGAAAGCACAAGGCATAAACAGTCTAAAGGGAGATTTGTTTGGCTCGCAATCTCAGGTTTTGGTTCAGAGCCGGCTGGATTTAGCGCTTTCAGGTCTGTGAAAAGGCATAAACATCACTGAAAAGAGAGCACAGAAAAGGCAGTTTGCCTCGTGGCATCTAGGATGGAAGGTGTGGGGAGACCAGAGGCAGGATATAGACTTCAAAGCTATGACCTCACTAACATATCTCATCCCACTAGTCCTCATCACCAAGCTTCTAATGTATCCCAATAATACTATTGCATTCTGAACCTGTCAGCTTATTGATCCATTAATGGTGTTGGCACTTACTTGATATAATGACCTCTCCATACCCTCTTGAACTTCAGACTAAGCCTTTGACCCTGGAGCCTTTGAGGGAACACTCCCTATACAAAACACAGGATCATCCAACTAGCCTAAGCACATAAAGGACCCATTCTCCTCACATCTAGGCCTAGGTTATTGCCACGGTGCCATACTGCTGGCACGGTTCTATACAAAATAGACTGCCGGAACACAGGGTTCTTATCATATAGATACTTTACTAAAGAAGTAATCCATAAAGCAGAAGACCCAAGAACACCCTTTCGGGAAGTCTCGAGAAAAGAATATCTAGGCCAATATAACTGCTGAAACCAGTCACTTCCATGTATCTTAAAGTTCCTGTACCAGCCACACATGATGGCACTGAGGCAAGAGTTCAAAGTCAGCCTGAGATGTATAGATAGCTCAGCACATGCCAAAAATATAATTAACATGGTTTTAATCATAAAACTACACACTGGTTTATTTTTACCCAAATCAAAATCTGCCTTTTAATTAATGAGATGATAAGGTGACATAGATTATCATATAAAATGATCATATTTGCATACTAAGAGCATTAGATACCCACGAAGAAGAAGCTGGGATATGGAATGAAGTAAGAACATTGAATTTGATATCTGGGGTAGCAAACTTGAACTTCATTTCTTACACAGTTTTCTGAGAGCCAGTAGAGACACCATGACAAGGACCAGCAATTGATCCCACCATGAGACCTTTCCTTAACAGTGAGAAGACACATGGAAAGTAAGAAATGCCTTGATCCTTCCATAAAACACCAACGTACTGAAGATTTAAGACAAATTAAATCCCTAACCATGAGTAAAATAATCTTTGAGGCTACGCAAGAAGGCCAGTAACATCTTTTAGTGCTACATATCCTCCTGACTGTTATGGACATTCATCAAGAACAAAATGGACCCTGTTCATATTGATTTGTAATCTAAATTTTTACATAGTGTGAAAAAATAAGACGTTACAAATTTCCTAATTAGTCTTAAATTCTGTAAGACTAATACTATTCTTCCACCTGAAGTTCTTAAACATAATTCCTTTTCGTATTAGAAGTCAAAACTTTCTATTAAGGCCACCTTGATGATATACAATACATAAAGACCTATATATTTAAGTTGGCATGACTTTTCTCTCATGCCCATGCAGGGTTTGAGAAGTCTTGTTGATGCATGTTAAAAACTCACATTGATCCAAAGCACACAAACAAAAACAACCTGAACATAAAAATCTCATTTTCAAGTTCTTAGCTTTAAATGTGCATCAATGGTGTGAGAGTTGTTACTTATTCATATTGGTCATAGACACTGTGTAAGCATCTGAAGATTCCCTGGCCAAGCCTCATCTCTAGCTGCCATGATAAAATACTGACGAGTCTAAAGTGAGAAATGGTCAATTCTGCTTCCAGTTCTATGTCACAGTCTATCATTGTGGGGAAGGCCAGGCAGGAACTTGAAGCAGCCGGTCACACCCACAGTAAAGAAATAGTAGCCATGCCCACTGCTAAGCTCGGCTTAGCCACAGCTACACAGTTCAGGGCCTAACACTTGGGTGATACGCACTTGTAGGCCAACTCTTCCCACAGCAATTACTATAAGCAGGATAACCTGCTATAGACATGCCCTCAGGCCCATCAGATCTGAATGATGCTTCATTGCAATGCTCTTCCGGGTAATGATCACAGTCACAATCTCTGAAAAATATTCTGGGTTGCTGTCATTCTTCTTTACTATCTGCCTAGCACTTTCCTCCTGCCCCTAAAGGGAATGCCGGGAAATGTTCATTTAGTACAATTATCTTCAGGAAAAAAAACTAATTACTTCTTTTGCCCTTTTTGCAAATGTCTTCCCATTTTTCCTGACCATATTTTCCTCTGGGAATCGGAATGCCAAGTTATAACTCAGGATGGCTGACTCCCAGTTCCTCTGAGAACATCAGTCCTATCAAGTTGCTTCCTAGTAAACTTCCACTTTCTGCTTCGTCTCAGACACACATGTGTGGGAATTGTGCACACACATGTGTAGAATATGGCAAGACACTTCTGTAAATCTGTCCCTTTGTTTTCACCTTCCTCACATGTCATCTGTGTGTCTTTCTATACGGACTGCATTTTTCTGCTAACACTGGTTGAACAGGTACTCTTTCTGTTGCCCAGTTGATCATGGGATACACAGTATTTGAGGAATGTCACAGTAAGGACATGTAGATCAAAGGTAAGAACTGAAGCAGAGAGAAGCCAAGTATACAGGCAAATCAAGAGGACAGTGAAGAACCAGACACACAGTACAAGATCCATGAATGCTTACTGGGTAACCAACTGATAATCTAAGATCACGGAAACAATTTGAGTCTTTCAAGGAGATACTTATATTATTGGTAGAATTTCAACTAGCAAAAGGACAATAGCAGGGTTTCTTTATTCATACTGACTATATTATATTCTGTAGTTTATTATTTAATTTTGTCCAAATATGAGTTTTACTTTCTGTCTAGTTGTATTACCACATAACTGAAAACTGAGTACAGCTAAGTGTGGCAGATTCTCAGGCATGGCTCCTCATCATGTATTAGTCTGGTTTATACCAGAATAACTCATTATCACATAGAGTTGGAGAGTGAAAGTCTTCAAGTTTCTTCCTCCACTGAAGCTTAATATAGGTGGAGACAGACAGTCACACTTCACAATTAAACACGAGTTCATCAGGAAGACAGATCCCCAATTTGCTCATTAAAGGCAAATAGATTTCTTCCAAGTCCTTGGTATCTCCCCCATTATCAAACAAGGAAAGAAAAAAATGAATTCAAGTAGTTGGAAAAAAACACAAAGGGACGGGGGATGAGCAAATGAGCCCAATATTAATAGGATCTTCAAGGGGAAATAGCCTTTGCAGGAATGTGCAAAGGGACCATAAAATAAATGTCTGTGCATTGGAATGTATATATACAACACACTGAGATTAAAATGCATGTTTCAGTAAACATAAAGATTTATTATGCTGTTGGAAAGTATTGACTAAGGTGAAAGTCAATACATCTCTATGTTCACCACAAGAAAATCAATAACTGTTTAATAATTTACCAAGGCTTCTGGGATTTAATGTATCTGATGGCTATGAAGCTACATAAAACTCTTACACTTTCTTCCAGGCATAATGCTTGATAAAGCATTAGATGCTGGATCCATAACTCATGCCCCTCACACCCCACCTTTATTGAATGAGGCACATGAAGCATCAGCTTCACCAGAATTGAGGATGACAACTTTGAAATTTGAGCAAGAAGACCAGACTAACAAGAAAAGCCTCAGGGAAGACAACACTTATTAGGGACAGATTCCATGTCACAGATGAGTGTGGGCATCTGTGCCTGTGAATTAAACAGCAGCCTCCTCCTGACAAATATAATTTCATCCAATCTACTGGGCCCCCAAATTGCTTTATATTGATTGTATGTTCATTCTTTCCTAGTTCCCTACATATCTCCAGAGACAAATAAGTAAAGTTAGTCAAATGCTTGGCAATCTAAATCTCAATCTAAAGGGGTTTGATAGCAGTATTAGAAATAGTATGCTTACACACACTCTCTTCTGTTAGGATCACCTTAGTGTTTGTTTCCACTTAAGGAATACAGAAGTCTAAAGAAACCAATCCCCTGCCATGCAGCCACAATGATCTATACATTAATCAGAAACTAAGCTACTAGGACTAATTGTTAAAAACCACTCAAGCTCAATCCAAACTAGAGATGCTCTGTGTTGGGTTATGAGGATATATGGCCTGTGTTTCCTGGTGAATATGCAGAATGTGGCTTCCTACTGCTTCTAAATGGTATTAATAAGTCAACTTGTAAAAGGAAACCAGAGGTCACAGCAACCAATGGAGCAAGCAAAAATGGGCTCCCTCCAGAATGTATTTCTAGTGATGAATTGTTGAAGAAGATTGTCAAACTGCCTTTAGCCATAACTACAGATAAGAGATCTGGCTCTATCTTAGAATGTCCACATAGGAAAATAATGCATAAATGAATAAAGGCTTCAGAGAATGATGGCTGAGAACATTCCCTGTTGAGGACAGAGAAAGAAAATACTCCTCAGAGACACTGCCACTGCCTGAGTCCAGGATGGCAAACTTGAAAGTGGATTCTGATTTACTGAATGTAACAGAAGGAGAAGAACACAGGCACAAATAAAGATTACATGCAAAACTGACATTAGGGGTCTTTCACCACCAGTTACTAGAAGGATCCAGGTTGTGGGAAATATCAGTGGGGGTTGAATTCTTCAAATGCATCTATCTTCTATGGGTCCATTCAGAACAGGAAACAACAAACTTGATCTTTTCAATACAAAAATCTTCTAATATTTATATTTGTGTACTTTCTAACTAATGAAATAAAATGTGCACTCTGACTGCTCACGTTTCTAGTTGCTATGCTAAAACACTTGACGAAACAATTCAAGGAAGGAAGGGTTTACTTTAGGCTTACAGTTCAAGGGAATACAGTCTATAATGGCAGAAAAGGCAGGGCATCCACAGTATGGAAACTAAGAGCAGAAAGAGGGGCCAGTTACAAAGGAAGGACCAATCATTTTATTATTTATCTCAAAAGGTAATGTATAAGAAATCTTAGAAGAATCACATATCTAAACTTTTATATATGAAAAAGAACCAGTCATTTCTACTTTAAATCTTTAGGGTACATATCCACTCAAAGTTGAGAGCAGAAATGGGTACAATGAATTAATCATCATCTTTGATCACCAGCCAATCCTAGCAAGAAAGACACCTCAGCCAATAATAATTGGGCTGCTTTGCTTTTAATCCCTAACCTTAATGAGTCTATTACTCAGCTATGCGTCCCTGTTAACTTTAGACTGTCTTCTTGGGTTTTTCACCTCAAAGCTATTTGACAAAACATCTTAATCTAATTTTAAGTTTTTTCAAAGCTTAGTTTCAGATATGATGCACTCTGAAACCTGTGAACATATCTCCCAATGTTAAAATTAAAAGAATTTAAGTTAGCTGGGTTACTGGGATTTTGTTTCCACATAGTATGAGAACCTGTGGATTCCTTCCAAACTAATATGGTTTGATCAAACAAGACCCCTGAAAAAATAGCCTAGATGGTCCAACAGTTGTGACAACTTTAGGACTGCTGGTTGAGATGGACCTACCACACAGGATACCCCCATGACAGACCTTATTAACAGCCCCCCCCAGTCATCAGGAAGTAATCTAGACAGCAATGCCCAAATTCCCTAAATGATTTTTTATAAATGTGTATTTACATTTAAAGGAGAATATGCTATAGATATGAATACTTTGCATTGAAATGGATCTTGGTCTATTGATACAAATTTAAAGTCAATTTTGTTTTACTGTGTATATGTATTTCTGCTCTTTATTAAGGTATTGTGTTTATGCAGTTCATTTTAAAATGTAATGTATAATTAAGAAATACAGGTTAATAGTTACTTATAATAGTCAAGCTTGTAGTCATGTTAGTTAG
>JAQHUG010000022.1:4500772-4543434 GCA_028555095.1 Dicrostonyx torquatus | reverse complement strand
CTCCTCTCCCTTCCTTTTCCCTCCCCTTCTCCTTTCTCCCATGATCCTCATGCTCCCAATTTACTCAAAAGAGCCTGTGTTTTTCTACTCCCCATGTAGTTTAGATTTACGTATGTCTCTCTTAGGGTGCTCTTTGTTGTCTAGGTTTTCTGGGGTTGTGAATTGTAGGCTGGTTTTTCTTTGCTTTATGTCTAAAAAGCCACTGATGAGTGAGTACATATTCTATTTGTCTTTCTGGGACTGGGTTACCTCACTCAATATCATGTTTGCTAGATCCATCAATTTGCCTGCAATTCAAGATGTAATTATTTTTCTCTGCTGTGTAGTACTCCATTGTATAAATTTACCACATTTTCTTTTTCCATTCTTTGGTTGAGGAGCATTTAAGTTGTTTCAAGGTTCTGGGTATGACAAATAATGCTGCTATAAACACAGGAACATAGTTGAGCACATGTCCTAGTGGTATGACTGAGCATCCTTTGGGTATATACCCAAAAGTGGTATTGCTGGGTCTTAAGGTAGTTGTTTCCTAATTTTCTGAGAAATCACCATACTGATTTCCAAATGAACTGTACCAGTTTGCACTCCCACCAGCAATGCAAGAGTATTCCCTTTACCTCACATCCTCTCCAGCATTAAGTTGTCATCAGTGTTTTTGATCGTGGCCATTCTGACAGGTGCAAGATGGAATCTCAGAGTTGTTTTGATTTGCATTTCTCTGATGACTAAGGATGTTGAGTATTTCTACAAGTGTCTTTCAGCCATTTTAGAGTCATCTGTTGAGAGTTCTCTGTTTAGGTTTGTACCCCGTTCTTTATTAGATTATTTGTTCTTTTGATGACCAGTTTATTGATTCTTTGTATATTTTGGATATGAGCCCTCAGTCCAATGTGGGGTTGGTGAAGATCCCATCTGTAGGCTGCCATTTTGTCTTTTTGGCTGTGTACTTTGCTTTACAGAAGCTTCTCAGTTTCAGGAGGTCCCATTTATTAATTGGTTCCCTCAGTGTCTGTGCTACTGGGGTTATATTTAGGAAGTGGTTTCCTATGCCAATGCATTCAAGTGTACTTCCCATTTTGTCTTCTGTGAAGTACTGTGTGGTTGGTTTTATATTGAGGTCTTTGATCAATTTGTACTTGAGTTTTGTGCATGGCGATAGATATTGATCTATTTTCATTCCTTTACATGTTAGTATCCAGGTTCTTATACTTGCACAGAAAGCACTTTACTGACTGAAACATCTTCCCAGTGCCCCCAAATAAATTTTACTGAAAAGTAAAATAAAGTTTTGTAACAATGAGGACTGGCTTGTTGGGGTTTCTGTCCCACCCAGTACCCCACAGCCGGCAAGCCCCAAAGAAAATCACACAGAGAGTCTACATTAGGTTATAAACTGATTGGCCCATTAGCTCAGTCTTCTTACTAGCTCTTGTAACTTATATTAACCCATTGTTCTTATCTATGTTAGCCACATGGCCGGTACTTTTTCTCAGCAGGGCAGAAACATCCTGCTTCTTCGGTGGACTGGGCAGGAATGCCAAGGGAGCTTCCTGCTTCCCAGCTGTTCTCATCACCCTGCCTCTACTTTCTGTCTGGTTGACCCGCCTATACTTCCTACCTGGCCAATCAGCATTTATTTAAAACATGATTGACAGAATACAGAATTGTCCCCCACCAAAGTTTAAGGCCCTTTCGGTCTTTCTAGAGAAATATGACTCCCCTGGTTGGACTGTTGAATATATACTCTAATAAAATCTTGAAGGTAGAACACATAGTGAGTATCCAAAACCGAAGCTGCTTGACTGGCAATTTTACTCCTTAAAATTTGAGTATACAAAAAACAAACAAACAAAAGCGTGGTTTCAAGTTGAAGAATACAGAGGAAACACACTCTTCATACATGTGACAGAACAAGGGTTTAAAATCACCAGCTCCACATCAGACCAAAGAGGGTGTCAGTACAGACCTGTCAAATCATGTCAGGATGGGAAGACAGAGGATGACAGCAACGGTGTAAAGTATGTGACAGAAGAAAGGGCAGGAGTGGTCTAAGAAGCAGACTATCAAAAACACAGTTATGCCTGGAAGAAAGGAAAACAGCTCAGACAGAAGGTTCTCTTCAACTGTGCTATTCTAAAGCACACTTTTCTTTAAAAACAAAACAGAAATAAATCAAGCAAACAAACAACAAGGAGCAAGCACAGTTACATGATAAAACAGATAAGGGGGATTGAAGCGGAAAATTGCATAGCTGAGGCAATCAACTGATGCTTAAATCAACATCATTTCACAACCGAAAATCAACAGTATGAAAAGTTCAGAAGAAAGACTAAGAAGGTAGGTTTTTCAAGGGCATCCATTACAGGGAGAAAAAAACAACACACCTTAAAAGGAATTTGGTGTCTTGTGAATTCAACAGGCAGAGCTGGAAATACAGTACAAGTTAAAATGCAAGAAAAATATGGCCCCAAATTGAAAGCTAACCTGACCTATGATAGTAGAAGGGCATCCTTTGGCTGAACACATCAGTCCTGACAGACCCATCTCAAAGTATCAAACATGAAGAGTAAAGAACGCAGGCACCCAATGAATAACACAAATTACTCACAAAAAGGAAAAAGGATACAGGTTTTAGCCATACTAAGAAACGCTCGGATGATTTGGGTCCATTGAAAAGAAGGATCTAAGCTGGGCGGAGGTGGCGCATGCCTTTAATCCCAGCACTCGGGAGCCAGAGACAGGCGGATCTTTGTGAGTTCAAGACCAGCCTGGTCTACAAGAGCTAGTTCCAGCGTAGGCTCCAAAGCCACAGAGAAACCCTGTCTCGAAAAACAAAAAAAAAAAAAAAAAAAAAGAAAAGAAGGATCTTCCAACAGAACTCTTCATCCAAAGGGTGCTGATGCTCAGAAACACCAAGCAGACATTGCCGAAAAGAAACTGCATGAAGGCCTACGAGCACCCATGGATGTTTTCCTGACAGAAAATCTAGCCCCCTCACAGGCAAATTACAATTTAAAGCTAGAAAATAAAGGGTTGGTGTCAGGTATCACATATATGGCCCGATTTTGTGAACTCTCTGGTATGTCGACAGTTGTTTATATTAAAATCTGGAGGGAAAAGATTAAGTGAGGTAGTGCATGTGGTGATGATATATTTTGCAGCGATGGTCGAGCTGACTTACAGGATGGTGTTGTCTGTGTCACTGGGGAAGTATCCAATCCTCCTGATTCAGCTGTGGTACTGAATGTAGGAGTACCAGAGGTAGCATCCGTCAGGAACACCCCATTCCGCCCGCCATTGTGCAAGGAGATATTTAACTCTAATAGATTCTGAAGTTATGAAGAGGCTGGTTTTGATAAAATAGGAAGTTGTGACTACCATGACAGAATCAAGGCACCATTATGCTACCGGGATAGATGTGTGTATATATTTGCATTCATATATATCATATACCATTCTTAACAAGTTTATGGCATGTTCCTATCAAAACCTAAGGAAACCCTGGTTGAGATCGCTTGAGAACTGTCTGTCCTCAGCATTCTGGCTTCCCTTGAGCAAGTGTTTGTGTTTTTCACCCCTCAGCAGTGTCTGAAGACTGTGTCATTAGGAAGGGAGGCTGCACAGAACAGGCAAATTAACTGATGCCTCTTCTACAATTGTTTTTCTAATACAAGTGTAGAAATAAATATCAAGATTCACGTAAGACGCAAAAACAGTATCAGGGACTGAAAAATCCACACTAAGTAACTAGAATAATGGCGTAATCAAAAGAGCCAAATGAATCCATTAAGGAAAATGCACTAAAGGTAATAAAATGGCCTTAAGAATTCATAGAAGTCGTGTATTCTGTAAAAGGTAGCTAGCTAAAGCATGACAAGATAGATCCATTCTCAAAAAGATGAAATTAGAAATCATTCCTGGAAAGGTAGCATGAAACTTATAAGGATTTTAAGTAGGAGGGAGGCAGAGGCAGATGGAGATCTGTGAGTTCAAGGCCAGCCTGGCTGGTCTACAGAAAGAGTTCTAGGATAGTAAGGGCTACATAGAGAAACCTTGTCTCAAAAAGGAAAAGAAAAGAAAAAAATAGAAAAAAGAAAATAAAACAATAAATGTAAGTGGGGAATAAAAAGAAAAGCTTTTTAAAATAAAGTACAATTTAGATTTGATGAATATTTTCTCCAAGTTTAGTTTTGTGTCTTGTTAATATTTTACTTACCACATTTGTGCGTGTGTGTGTGTGTGTGTGTGTGTGCATGCGTGTCTACACTGACACAAGATGAATATGGATGTCAAGGGGAAACTCATGGGAGTCACTTCTTGCCTTCCACAATGTGGTTCCTGAGCAATAAACTCAGATGTGACAGCAAGTGCCTTTAGCCACTATGTGATCTCATCAACCCCAAAGGTACCTTCTGAAAGTGTTACAGTTCTATCCAAAGTCCAAATGTGGAAGAGTAGGAAGTTTACAAAACATTTGATACAAATTTCGTGCAAGTAGAAAAAAGACTGTGGGGAAAGGTGGGGAAGTGAGGAGAGGCTATCGGGGCTGGATATGAGCAAAGAGCATGATGCACTTGAAGAAAAATACTTTAAGAAACTCATCAACATGAGTAACAAATTTATTTTCAAAAATTCAATTGGAAAGGAAATCAGCTAACCACAACTAATATTTTGTTTCAAATATGACTTACTTTTCTTATAACATATTAACTCCCATTAAGATGTGTAAAGATAGCAACAATACACCCCACTACTGAAATAGAAATCTGTGTGTAGATAAAAATACAACTACATCTAAGTAAAGGTGGAAGCAAGTTTATTCTTACTAAGCACCAAAGACAAGCATACTGAAACAAAGTTAAACACCAACATGATCCTGCAAACTTAAAAACGCTTTAGAAACAACATGAGATATCACCCAATATTGTTATAGACCTTTTCAGCAAGAGAGAGAGGGAGAGAGAGAGAGAGAGAGAGAGAGAGAGAGAGAATAACTTGTTATAGACACTGTAGCCACATTTTAAAAAAAATGAACTCAAGGGTTACAATTTTTTCCAATTTTTACCACTTCCAAGAGATAATAGAAAGAGCATGAGCTGACATGGGCTCTGGTCCTGACATCTCTCCCCTCTTTGCTGATTACAAGGTAGGGTTCCAGAGATAGTGTAGCAGGCAAGCCATACAATCATAAGGACTGGATTTCAGACCACCAGATCCTTGTCAAAGTTGGTTGTTTATGGTGCCCCTCACCCTGCTTGCATTCCCAGATGTAAGAGACAGAAATGGGAAACCCTGGAGCACTCTGGGTAGCCAGGCTAAGCAAAACTCTGAGCTTCAAGTTTATCAAGAAATTCTGCCCTAATAAAGTAGAGAACAAGACTGGAAAGACACTGGACCTCAACCTCAGGATTCCATACACATGTGCATCCACATACATGCAAACATGCATACATAAACACACATATGCCAAATTTTTAATGGGGACTAGAGAAATGACTCAGTGGTTAAGAGTGACTGCCATTCTTCCAGAGGACATGAGCTTGATCCTAGCAACCACCACTGCCTGTAACTCTAACCCATGGGATCTGGCACCCTCTTCTGGCCTCCACAAGCAGCTACACATACATGGCATTTACTAACACAGACAAACACACACATATACACAAAAATTATAAAAAATAAACACTTTAAAGAACAACAGGAAGTGATCATAACAATCAATATTGAATTATATGGAGACTGGATTTGACTATGGAGCCGATGAAAGCCTTGCTCTTAGCTTGTTCTGTTTTTGTTAACTTGTTTCCTCTCCTCACCTTTCTTACCACCACAAAACACACACATACACACGCACATACACATGCACATATTCTCACAGACAACACACATAAGTAAGCACATTACTTTAGTTCAGGTAAAAAGCTTAATGAATCTCCCTTGTGCTGTTGAGAATTAAAGGGAATAGAGGCATTCCCATAACACTACTTAAGCCCTGAAGAGCATCAATTCTCCACCCAGGTCAAAGGCAACTATGTGAAAAAGATACAAGGTCCAAAGAGACTCAAAGGAAAAGGGAAGCCTGATCAAAAGCTAGCAGAGAGAAAGGATCCAGGGCAGGATCCATAGAGCACCTGGGGCAGAATCCAGCAAACACCCGGGGTAGAATCCAGGGAGCACCAGGGTAGAATCCAGAGACTACCCAGGACAGAATCCAGGGAACATCCAGGGCAGAAGCCAGAGAGAATCCAGAGCAGAATCCAGGGCTGAACTGGACCACAGCACCCTGATTGCTGTTACAAAGACCACAGATGACTGGACTGCATCTCAGGACAGGGTCTAAGACAAAAAGGACTTCAAAAGATCTTTGAAATTTTCATGCAGTGGGTCAACATAACGCTTGGGCAGCCTGTTCAGCACATGAGAGCAGCCCAGTGCTTAAACCGGGCTGCACACTTAGACCACGTTCCTCCCTAGCCAGGAGATGAGTTCTCGAAGGAAAGGAAAACTCTGTCACAGCAAAAGTGTTTTCCTCCAAATGTCTATGTTGCAGCATCAGTTCCAGGTATGGACGCCATTTGTGGAAGGCTTTTCGTGGAAACAAAAAGACACAATTAGATGGTTTGTGGTTTGGAGGTGAAGGTTTGTTTGTTTGTTGTTTTACCTTATACTTTCGGGTGAACGCCTTAAATGCAGCCTGCTTTGCATTAACGACTGTCCGGCACTGCAGAGAACTCAGTACCAGTTGCAAGCGCTGTCTGTTCTGAGATGAGTGATTGCAACAGGAGTAAAGATAATTGACCCCGACTGCTCATGATTGCGCTATTATCCCTGAGTAGGGTGATTCTTTCTTCCCAAAGGCCCTGTTTGTGTTGGTGCTATAGCCGTGAGCACAGCTGCCTTCCAAGGGCCCTGACTCATAAACCTCTTAAGCGGTCCTTGTCTAGATGATGATCAGGACTCTGCTTACACTCCACCAGCCACTCCTGTCGCCCAGAGTTGATCCTCCATCTGCTGAGTGCTCACTGTGTCTTCATCCTGTGCATAGCTCTATTTTCCTTGGAACACTGTCTGAAAGAGTTCCAACCGCAACATTTGCCATTTCAAATATTTCGGAGGAGGGTGGGGAATCTCATTTCCTACTGAAATAGCCAACCTTAAAACGATTCATTTCATCGTCCAGCCTTTTTTATGATTAAAAGGCCTTTTCTTATTATTCATGAGTCTGAACCAATTCGTCCATATAATTTAGATTTTAAGCTTTTAGGTTAAGGACTACAATTTCCCTGTGACATTTTCAGTGCTGGGTAGAGAGTCTGTACTGAAATTGTGTTCTTTCTTAGAAAAGAAACGCCAGGGCTCACTCCACCTTTTAGCTCAGGCTGCAGAACTAAAGAAATAGGTTTATATTCTTGAAGGTGGGAAGGCTCCTTAATAACCGCCCGGAGTGACAAGCCGGAATAGAGAGTGGGTTTTGTTCAAATGAGTTTCAGCTTAAATCACACATCTATGTAAATCAGCAGAAGGGAGCCGCCATGTGTGGGTGTCCTTTTTTTATTTTGTCCTCTTTCTTATTTTGGTCATTTTAGAAGTAATGTATATTTAGTATAGGAAATAGCAAAAATAAAAAATTTGGAATAAATCAAACATATACCCACTAACCAAAACAGTATCCCTGTTAACATCCGCAGAATCGATTTCCTTTTTCACTTGTCTAAATAGAACCTGGGGCTTTATTTTCTTCTTTTTTACCTTTTTTTTAACACAATTGTGATTTTCCGTATATGGCATATAGGTATGAAAATTCATATGCTTGTATGAGGGCTGGTGAGCAGGCTCAACGATAAAAGACCTCATCTCCCTAGGCTTACTGACCTGAGCTCCCATGTGGTAGAAGGAGAACTCGCTCTTCAAGCTGCCCTCTGACCTCTACACACACAAGCCAAGCCACGCAGGCTGTGCCCCTTCCCTAAATCTACAAATATAATAAGAATGTAAATATTATATAATAGGTAATACTTCTACTGTATATTCCCAGAAAATCATCTTAAAACAGGTATATCTCATTAGGTGGCAAAACTTGCCTTTCAAACTACTTTACTAAATGATATGTTAAAACTCACAACAGAAAAGAATTTCTTTAAGCTGAGCGTTTCTTCGCTGGGGGCGGAGCACAACAGCTATGAGCACTTGCTGCTCCCCAGAGGATCTGAGTTTACTTCTTGGCGCCCACATCAGTTACAACTATAACAACAGCTCCAGGGTATCTGATGCCTCTTCCGGCCTCCAAAATTTATTCTTGTATTACTGAAATCCATGTCTGCCCTTATCATCGCATTTTAAAAGCTAACACATAGTAACTGTACACATCAATGAGGAGCAGAACGACATTTCCACGCAAGCATGTACCATGCATTCACTAATGCCAACCTCCGGTTCTCCACACACCTGCCCTTACTGTTCCCAGCATCATCTGCTCATCACTCCTCGGTTTCCAAGTCAACCGCTTCAGCTTCTGTATACAGGAGAGAGCACACAATGCTGGTTTATCTGTGCGGATCATTTGACCTAACCATGGCCCCCAGTTCCATACATTCTGCTAGAAATCACTGGTTCCCTGTTTGACGGATAGATGGCAAATACTTCCTCCTATTCTCTATGCCCACCAGCTCTGTGGATTCCTTTTGCACAGAAGCCTTTGAGTACAATCCCAGAAGTCAGGTTTTAGTTTTGAGGTCTCATACCAGAAAATTCTTTCTGTACTAGTATCTCTAAGATTCCCAGTGTGATTTCTTTAGGTAGTTTGAGAGTATTAGGTCATTTATGTCTTTCACCCATCACAGTGTGTCTGTGTGTGTGTGTAAAGAAAAAATAAATGTGTACTTCTTACATATATGTACTTCTTACATAGACATATATAACATATATGTATAGACTTACTAAACATGTGCATGCACACATATGCATATATGTATGTCTTTTATATATATTACTAAAAGGTTTAGCTAGAGCAGTTAGGCAAAGTGAAAGAAAAGACATACAAATAGGAAGAGGGGAAGTAAATATATTGGTTTAAAAATTATATATTTTCCGTGAAGAAAAACCTCAAAGTTCCACAAAACAAAAGTGAATGTATTCAGTAAAGTTTCAGAATAGAAAATCAACAAAATTCAGAAGCCTTTTTATATATCTTTGACAACTGATGAGCAAAAAAGGAAGGAAAATGTCATGAAACAAAACTAGGATAAACTTAGCCAAGGAATGAGAGACCTCTGCACTGAAAATTCCATAACACTGATGAAAAACTGAAACCGTCCAAAGGAGGGGGAAATAACCATGTGTAAGGATTGAAAATGATACTGCTCATGTCGACGCTTCCCAGAGTGATGAGTCTCAATGAAAATCCCATCAAAATGCCAATGGCACTCTTTCTTAGAATAAGACAAATTCGTAAAATACTTGCAAATACACAAAAGAGCCTGAATAGTCACAGCATCCTTGGAAAAAGTACAACGTGGAAGGCTCCTCACAATTACAGAGCCACACTAATGAGGAAAATTAGGATAGCAGCATAAAAACAGATACATAGACCCTAAAAATAAACCAAATCCTATTTAGCCTAAAGAACAAAAAATGTCAGAAACAGATGTTGGGAGAGAACCTCTTCATAACTGGTGCTGGGAAGCTGACCATCCATACGCAGAGACCTGGAGCAGGGCCAAACCTCTCCCATCATTGTTTCTGAAGTCTGGTAGTTTGTTGCAGGATATTTGATCACACTGTGTGAAAGGCACCTTCTGATTGGTTTAATAAAGAGCTGAATGGCCAATAAGTAGGCAGGAGAGGATAGGCAGAACTTCTGGGAAGAGGTAGGAACTCTGGGAATAAGAGAGTCAGAATCTGCCTGTCTGACACAGAGGAAGGAACTCTGGGAAGAAGAGAGTCAGAATCTGCCAATCCGACACAGAGGAAAGAACTCTAGGAAGAAGAGAGTCAGAATCTGCCAATCCGACACAAAGGAAGTTAGATGCATGGTACTGAGCAGAGGTAATGAGCCACATGTGCAGAACATAGATTAAAATAAATGGAATAATTTAAGTTTTAAGAGTTAGTTGCAAACAAGCTGAAGCTAGGGCCAAGTTCTCATACTTAATAAGTCTCTGTATCATTGTTTGGGAGCTGAAGGTACAAAGAAATTCCAACTATAGTAATTCTATTTCTACTCGGAGGTTGGATTGATGTCTTCAAAACTTCTTAAATTTCACAACTTTTAATCTCTCCTATTCAGAATTTTTGGTGTGCGAAGCCATAACTCAAAGCTATCCATTTCTAAGCCAGTTGTCCCGGTATGATTTATCAAGCACTGCTTTACTACTTGTTTGCAGAGCCTCCTTCCCAGTCGGTAGAGCATGAGACTCTTAATCTCAGGGTCGTGGGTTCGAGCCCCACGTTGGGCGCCAGGTGTAATAGAGAATTTATTTGGGAAAGGGGCACAGGTACAGTACCGGAAAGGGCTCCTCTGTAGATGCAGACAAACCAGACAGGTCGGCGATCCACGCAGAGAGAGAGCTCCCTGCCTGGGTTCCCAATATTTATAACCCGGCCCCCTTGGGGGTGGTAGCAGGGTGTGGTCACAGGCCAAGCGACCACACCCCTTCAAGGGCCTATGTCAGGCTCCCGCTGGCTGAAGTCTCCTATCTTCCTACTGCTTACCAGCATATGGTATGGTCTCTCACCCCTCATTAACAGTCTTCCTGAAGTGACATTTTAACTATTCCCACTTTGTTTCACAAAGTTCCTAGATATTCCAAGTTGGCAGACAAATCCTCCAAAGGTTATGATTTAATTGATTTAATGGGAACTGACCTTTTTAATGTATATAAAAAGAAGCAAGTTCCAAAGAACCAGAAATAATTCTCCTTCACACATGACATATCTCAAAATAAAATGAAGGCTCCTCCTGCAATGCGTAAGTTCCATATGAGAAAAGTACTTCATACAGACCCATTTTTGATGCATCCTATAAAATGCCATTCACTACCCATGAATAAATTCCTAAAATCGAAAGTACAGTTTCAAAAAGCATTTCTGTTTAATCTAACTCATAGTGTCCTTAGTATGCATAAGATTTTGGAAATGTGCCGTGGAAGGAGATTTGCAAAAAAAAAAAAAAAATTAACTTTGTTATTAATTGTAGAAAACATAAACTATATGTAATAACAAGCAGTTATGCCAATATTAATTTTAATAAATTTGGTATCAATGGTAAGTTATAAAATAACAAAATAAAATACTTGGGCAAGCCTGAGATGTGGGCGAAAATGGAAAGAAAGCAGCATTTCAGTTCAGCCGGGAACTCAGAGCATAGGATTAACAGCCATGGTACAGAAGGCAGAAGGCTGCCAGTAGAAACTGTGGAAACGCAGCACCTCGTATAGTAGGGATACAGAGGATGCAGACTTAATAAAGAGGTACTGGCAGGATCCGGGACCAAGCACTCTCATGATCGCTGAGTGTCTCAGCTTTGCCAAAATGTGTCTACAGCCAGTCCCTGAGTCCCTGCCAGTCACTATATATATCACATACTAGAGGACATTCCAAGGAAAACAGGAGAGCATTTTTGAGCATAAAGCTTTGTCATTATTTGTTCCCTGTAACAAAATTATTAATTCAAAGGGAAGACTATCGTAGTAAGTGTTCTGTTTCTGTAAAGAGACACCAGGACCACAGCTATTCTTATAAAGGAAAGCATTTCACTGGGGCTGGCTTATAGTTCAAAGATTTAGTCCATTAATATCAGGGTGAGAATCATGGCAGCACACAGGCAGACATGGTGCTGGAGAGGTAGCTGAGAGTTCTACATCTGGACCAGCAGGTGACGGGAAAAGAGTGAGTCACTGGGCCTAACTTCTGAAGCCTCAAAGCCCACCCTCAGGGCATACTTTCTGCAAAAGGGCTACATGTCCTCATCTTTTCCAAGAATGCCGCTTCCCATGAGCCTCCGGGGGCCATTTTCATTCCAGCTACCACAAGCCATACGCCACAAGTGATTCCCACGAGGCTGTTGGGGAGACTGAATGCTAAAGACTGCCTCAGACTTTCTATACTCCGGGACTTTGCTGCTCTGCCTGCCATGAAGGGAGGATGGCTAAGGGAGCCAATCAGAGAACACTTGGCCTTTTTCCCTCACAGGACTTCCAAAAGGAGCAGTCTGGTTACAGTAGCCTGCTGGGAGGCAGCAACACGAACACAGGATTTTACTGGCAGTGCTATCTAGAGTTCAGTAGGACAAAAGTTAGTAAAGAAGTCAGATATGAGGTGTTGGATCTACTATATAGATGGGGAGGTGAGAGGGATAAACATCCAGTTGGTAGAGGAACTTGTTAAGTTGGGAGCTTAGGCCCCAACCCCTTGCATCTCCCTGACCCTGAGAGTTAGCGCTCTGGACTCCAAATCCCAGCAGGCCAGGTCCTGACCCCTCCCTGGGTGGGGGCGGGGGAACGGTCAGGACCACTCCCAAGCATATTTAAGTGAACTCCCAAAAGAGGAACACGTGGTCTCCTTTCCTTCCTCCTGGTGGTCGGTTGGTCGCATTAGCGCTGCTTCCCGGTTCCCCCTCACGGCCACCCAAGAGCGCAGAACTCCCATTAAACCTGGATATCTCTTAATTTGGCTTGTTTTGATTTGGCTTGATTGGGAATTTGCATAGGCAGAGAGCTCGCGTTAGAAAAATATTCCTAACAGAACCCCTTGCTAGAAAAATGGAACCAGGTTCTTCAGGTACAAATATGCATTTAGAGCCATAAATATCCCTTCCAAGACAAAGAGGCATCTCTGTTCAAGATGAGAAGAGGGTTCCTTCCCTTCCACTTCCCATCATCCTCCACCACTAATCTTTCACACTGAAGGAGACAAAAACATCATGGGTAGAGACAGAGGAGGAAATACAGATGTTCCTTGACTTTCTGCGGAGTCCTGTCCCATTAACTCCACTGTACTCATAAAAGACAGGAAAGCACCTTGCCTACCGCACGCTGTGGGACAGCCACACAGAGCAAAGGAAAATATTGATTGCTTCTCTCCAGTATTGTGAAGCTGACCGAGCTTCAGCTAGCTGCACTGCCCAGCATCAGGAGAGGATTCAAAAGCATAAAACTAGCCTGGTGAGAGACTCAGATTCCAAGTCCAGTTCCTACTGAATGGGGGTTGTCTTGATCCTGTTGTGTGGGGATGGGGTGGGGGTAGGAACTTCTAAAGAGAACAATCACAAGAAGAAATAGCGGTGAAGGCAACCTCGGTGTCGGCCCTGTGAGAATGAACATTGGGCCTAGGACACTTCTTCACCAAGATGAAGACATAGTTTGTGCCAGGTTTATAGCCAAGGTGTGTGTGTGCGTGTGTGTGCACGTATTGGACAAAGAGGTTCTACTATCTGTTTCAAGTTCTACTTCCCCACTCTCATTTTATCTGAAACAGTATCTATGTTTAGTCATAGGAGTGCACACACACACACACACACACACACAGACACACACACACACCTGCTATGGGAGCACATTCTGCTCCTTCAGCCAATAGCCTTTAAGATACCAGCCCACTTAGGTGTGGTCTCTTATACTGAAAAACAGCCATAGCTATGCGCTTGCTCTGCTCCCAGCAGGGCTCCCACTTCCGGCTGCTAGACTGTTCCTGTTCACGCAGAGGACTGTTGTCTAGGACAGTGATCTGTAAGTTTTCCCCTTAAATAAATAACTCTTTTATTAGTCATAATTCTGAACTTGTGTGGGGTTGTTTTGTGACTTACGTCATCACACACCATTCAGTACTTTAGACTCCGCAGAGTATGAAGGCCACTTGCCTGCATCTGCTGACTGAGGGCCACAAGGTCTTTACATATTGTTGGAGCTGGTCTTGCCATTGTCTCTTCTCCGTGTGAATCAGGGTGGTTTGCTTCTTGTTCTGTTTTGTTTTTCTGCACTGTTTTTTCTCCCAGCCAGTTCTCAACATGAGTATCCTGGTGGGGAAAAGAAAACCACCACATAAGAAGCAGGGACTATCCACGGAGTCTGCAAAAAGCCTGCCCCAATGTGCACGAAGCCTTGCTGACAGTGTGGAGAATGATAAGCATGCTCATATTTGTGTAATTTGAGATTTCTTCTCTGAGACTTATTACTTTTCTCAATCCACATATTTTCTCACAGTCTAGCATGACAGACAAACAGCAATAAAGGAACGTCAGGCTTGCCTCAGACACAGCAGCATGGAGGCAACAAGTCAAGGCAGATATATGTCTTAGAAGAGCCTGGGGAGATGGCTGGGTCTGGGAAGATAAACAACCGTAGCTGGAACAGTAGTAGGACCACATCTCTGAGAGATGGGTGGGGCTGGGCCGAGTCAGCTGGTGGGCTCGGCTTTGGAAAAGCTCTCTGGCCTCTCTCTCATCATTCTCTCAAGGGCCGGATCAGAGCTGTTTCGCAGAGATGAGTTTCATACACACTGCTGAGATACACACTCCTGCACTGGGTACCTTGTTAACTTGAGGATTTGCTACAGATTCTTTTCTCGGCTCTTAGGATAATCCTTCATTCCCCTGAACTCCGTTTTATTGTTAGTCATGATTTGAAATGGAATTACAAGCCCTGTTGAAATGATTCAAATATCCCAGAAAGAAAAAAAGCCATAATTCTGTCTGGGGTGATGGTAACACAGCTCAAGATAGTAACCATCACTGTGCAGAATAGCTGAATGGTCCTCTCTTTACACATAAATCAATCTTTCTGGAATACAAAGGATAATAGTTGACTCAATACTTCCCAAAAAAGACCAGCCATCCAACATAAGTCTTATTTCCCACAGATGTTACATATTTTGCATACATACATATTCATATATGTGCATATGTGTGTATATATATATATATGTGTGTGTGTGGAAGCAGATGTTTTCCTCAATTGTGGCCAACTTTCTGATTTTTTATTTCATGTGTTTGAATTTTTTGCCTGCATGTTTATGTGAGTACCATGTGGAAGTTTGCTGCCCAAAGAAGCCAGAACAAGGTATTTGGATCCCTAAAACTGGAGTTACAGATAGCTTTGAGTTAGCCACCATGTGGGTGTTGGGACCTGGTGTTTAGTAGTTGTCACCTACTAAAGGACATAAGTGCTCTTAACCAATCAGCCATTACTCCAGCCCCACACATGGTTTTTATTTTTTGATTTTTGTTGTTGTTTTTTGATGTGGTCTCTCAGTAAAACTGGAGCTCACTGATTTGGCTAGGCTAGCTAGCTGGTCGGTGAGCCCCAGAAGTCCCATCTCCAGCCCTAAGGTTAAGACATATAACACCACACTCGGCTTCTCTGTGAGTAGGAGGGATAGAACTCAGGCGTCCGAGCTTATGCAGCAAGCTCTTTAGCAACTGAGCCATTTCTCCAGCCCCTGGTGTTAGGTCTTGACCCGTGAAGAGCTAGACAAACACCATAGACCCTCAGGGTTGAAAGCCCTCCTTTCCACGTGACTCAATACAAACTCAGTGACTCACTGAAGAGGACACGGATGAGCAGAATCCCCCTCAAGTGAGCATGCAGCACTTGGCCAATGCAAAGACTGGCGAAACAGAACCTCATATTGAGAGCAGCCGCACCCTATTTTCCTTTTGTGTGGTGGCCACAGAGCAAGCCTGTAGTGAGAAGGGTGGGTGCCGTGTGTCTCTATGACTCCCAGTATTTCAGAAAGGTCTCCAGGTGCTGCAGTCAGCAGCCACGCACCCCACTCCTAGGAGTGATTCATTTCCTCATAGCCCTCGTTCTTCTAAGTAATATAGATCACATCTCTCAGGACCACATGGTCCAGGGAAACTCACATAAATGTCATGAGTCTGGGCATTAGCATCATTCTTCAAATGTCAAAAACAGACATTTAAGCTAGCTCCTAGTTATAAATGTAATGGGGATGAAAACACACACACACACACGCACACACACACACAGTGTCTGTTCTAGAACAGCCATGAAGCTCCATCACAAGCAGCCAAGAATGGCTTTTTCTTCCTCTGGAAGTGAAGAAAAGTATCTCTTATTTATTTGGTTAGTTTGTTCTATGTGTCTGCACCCCCTCCTCCGTGTGTGTGTGTGTGTGTGTGTGTGTGTGTGTATATGTGTGGTATATGGACGTGTCAGTGTGGGTATGTACACATGTACAAGTGGAGGTCAGAGGTGGATGTCGGAAGTCTTCCTCATCGTCCTCCACCCTTACATTTTGAAATAAGGTCTCTTACTTAAACCGGAAACTCATGGATTCAGCTAGAATGGCCGACCAGGATGCATGTGATTTTGCTCCCTACCCCCACAAACACTGGAGCTGCATACACGGCCACACTCAGCTTTTTATCGGCTTACTGAGGACCTGAACTCAAGTCTTCACACTCACCAGGCACCAAGTGTAGTATGAGGAGTGCAGGGCCCTTTGTTCCGTCCCACCCGGCTAGCTTAGCCCCCGAAATAACCACACAAAAAATGTATTAATTAAATTACTGCCTGGCCCATTATATCTAGCCTCTTATTGGCTAACTCTCACATTTTTTTAATATTTATTAATTTATTATGTATACAATATTCTGTCTGTGTGTATGTCTGCAGGCCAGAAGAGGGCACCAGACCTCATTACAGATGGTGGTGAGCCACCATGTGGTTGCCGGGAGTTGAACTCAGGACCTTTGGAAGAGCAGGCAATGCTCTTAACCACTGAGCCATCTCTCCAGCCCCCTAACTCTCACATCTTGATTAATCCATTTCTATTAAATCTGTGTGTCACCACGAGGTTGTAGCTTACCAGGAAAGATCCTAACCAGCATCAGTCTCAGCGTCTGCCACACTTCCCTTCTTCCCAGCATTCTGTTCTGTCTACTCTGCCCACCTAAGGGCTGCCCTATCAAAATCTAAGGCAGTCTCTTTATTCAACCAATGAGAGCAACACACAAATATAGAAGGCCCTCCTATACCAACCAAGTGAGCCATCTTCCCAGCCCTAGAAGTGAAGGTATCTCTAGCCCACCCTTGTTCTCAAGGGAAGAATAGAAGCAGCGAGGACAGTGGCTAAATGTTCCCAGAACTGGGTTTTAGCTCTTCCTGAGCACCACTGTGCAATCCCACCTCAGAGCTGAGAACCGGGAGCAGGCTATGAGAGTATTCATCACAGCATCGAAAGAAACCTGGGAAGGAAACAATCAATGGCCAAAACTTGAGAAGCAAAACTTGAGGACCTTCAGGAACCCAGAGTACAGCCAATAGCGTTGAGGAGCCAGGCGCTATGGTAACAGAGGGACCAGGTGAAAGACAAGATTTGTGCTTCCCTTGCTCCACCCCTGCTGGGTTACTGGAGGGTGTCATGCAGATTCCTTTCTCAGACAATTCCCTTCTGAAAGTGAACATTACATAAACAGAGTTTTCTCCTGTCTGTAAATTAGCCCACTCACAGCAGGCTGTGTGAGGAAGGGACTCCACCACACCCACTTCTGACCCTGCAAAGGAGACGAAGCCGCCTGGGGCGTTCTTATTAGTCTATCTGATGCTGCTGCGTGATGGAATCCCTGGCGGTCCTGGAATTTTACGTGAAGGCCGGATCTTTCCTCACTAACCCACAGAACTTCTGTCAGACCCACCGCCATTTTCAGGGTATGCTAAATAAACAGCCGCCCACCTGTCCACCTCCCATCACACACTCAGACTGGGTTAGTTTCCATGGACGACTACGCTCCCGACCGGCCAATCAAGAAGGCTTTCGTCTTCAGTGCCTCCCAGCTTCTGGCTCAGGGACACATGCACCAATGATCAGCCAACCGGGGGCTCCCATTCCACTCTGCCAGAAGCAGCTACCTTCTTTCCAAAGGTGAGCTAGCACCCCAAGTTCTCAAAACAACACTGCTCACAGGCAGCTTCCTACACTTTTAGGAACCACCACACCACTAAAGCCTTCCACCTCTCTTTTTCTCCCCAAGCCCATTAAAAGACAATTCTTGAGTACACAGTAGACTTAAGCGTAAAACTGGGGCAGATTCAAGCTTCTGACCAAACTCCAAACCACTGTTGTACCTTGCCGTCAGCAGAGCCATACCCCTGTGGTGGGGCTTGGCTGTGTCAGCCTGGTTGAGCTGGAGTTCCCGTTTCTTTTCAATCAGACACTAATCTGAGTGTTGTTGTGGATGGATTTGGCAGATTCAGCTTAAGTCCTTGCTCGGTTGCCTTTAATTAAAGAAGATCATCCCAACAGCTTGGGTGGGCTTGGCTAACCCAGCTGGAAGGCCCTCCAGAGCTTAGCAGAAGCTCTCAGAGAGAAGAAAACCAGGATGAGCACGGTGGTCCACATCTGCAGGCAGCACTGGGATTCTGGGTCAGAAAGATCGCTGCCTAAACCATGATGTGAATTCTGTACCCTGTCTCAAAAATTAAAAAAAAAAATCAATTAGTTAGTTGGTTTGTGAATGCAGAAAGCCATGTGGGCCAGAGCTTCAGACTCCTTTGAGGAGCTCCTCACCACCCTGTCTATTTCTTCTGTCATCCCTACTTCTGCTATTGAGCACTCCCTGTCCTGCTCCTAGTCCAGAGACAGACCCACTTCAGGCCACCACACAGGGAATGTCCTTCTCAGGGTTACATCATAGCCACTCCAGGCCCACCACACAGGTACCCACGGGAATGTCCTTCTCAGGGCCCTTGATCAGGACTGCCCTGTTCCCCTCACATGTCTCTTGCAGAGATGATGTTTCTTGCCCAGAAGACTGAACCTAAGGGTTAATGTAGATTTATTTTTTTATTGTTCTGTGAATGTCCTTATATGAAACCTCTGCTAGGAGTACAAATGTTAAATTCTGCTTAATTATGTTTGTTCTATCCAGTTTTCACTGAAAAGAATTAAATAATTTGAAATTACTATGCCTAGGCTAACTTAAGCCATGTGTACGATCATGGTTCCATTCCCAGCTAAACTGTCTTCCCACTCTTCGTGTGTATTACCTCACATATGATCGTGCTTTGGGTGGGTCAACACTAGGTGTTTGTGCCATATGGACATAGAGACCTAAGTATAATAATCTTACAGTATACATTCATAGAATTTTTCCACAGATGATACTTCATAAAATTAGTGATTCTGACCCTAGCAGCATAAGCATCTTCTGGGAACTTGATAGATAGATAGAGAGATAGATAGATAGATAGATATAGATATAGATATAATATAGATATAGATATAGATATAGATATATCTTTATGCCCATCCTAATTTGCTAAATCAAGACCCCCTCCAAGAAGGGGTGTCCCCGCAATCCATATTTCAATTACCCCCTGTGAAGGAGACTGATATCTTCTAACGTCACTCCCCTAACTGAAGACTGAGGATCTAGCACTGATAACATGCAGATAAATATATTTATAAGATGAAGTTGAAGGTCAAGAAAAGATACCATTTCACTGGGTTTAAGTTAAAAGGCTTCAGCATAGAAGCAACTGCAATCAACAGAGAAGCCATAAACCTTTCCCCTGGACAACACTGGAATCAGCCATATATTCAGAAATATTAAGTTTCTCAAAGGGGCTAGATTTTTCTCAGAAATTAAGAAGAACACGTGCACTAGTTACTTTACTCATTACTAGAACAGAAGACCTAATAGCGCAGGATTGTTCTGGTTCACGGTTGAAGGATACAGTCCATCATGATGACAGCAAGAGCAAGACCTTGTGGTGACTGGTCCCACAGTCGGGAAGCACAGAGAGATGGGTGGGTGGCAGTGCTTGCCTTACCTTCTGGTACCCCAGATGTGCTAGTTCTCTTTCTGTTGCTGTGATAAACACCAGCCATGACCAATCCAATGAAGGCAGTTTCTCCACTGAGGGTCTCTATTTCCAGAGGATGCTAGTTTGTGCCAACCTAACAAAAGCCAACCAGCTCACCAGCCTATGGGATAGTACCACCCACAGGCAGGTCTTCTCATCTCAGTTAACCTAAGCTGGACACTCCCTTACGGACATGTCCAAAAGTTTGTATCCATGGTGATTCTAAATCCCATAAAGTTGTCAGTCAAGATCACCATTGCCATATATGCACATAGGGGTGATATTGTGAAGTATTGGCTTTTGGTTACTTTTCATTGGTCCATCCTCACATTTGTGTTCATCCTGCTACTGGGCATAAAGATCCAGGACCATAATCTGTGTGTGTCTGTCATCAAAACACACCAACTGTCTTCCCCAGGGGTAACAGAATCCCCTGCCTACAAGAGATGGGGTGAAAGACGTGAAGCAATTGCTATGGTTTGGATGTGGTTGGTTCTTCAGAAGTTCATCTACTAGAAGCTTGTTCCATAGTGGGGCTGTGTTGAGGTGGTAATTAGGGGCATGGAGCCACATTCCAAGAATCAGGAAGAGTTTTATATTTGATGCTTATCTCTCAAGATGGGCCGAGTTCATCTTTGCAAGCACGAGGTGAGATTGCTCCACATGCATGGGTCTTTTCCCTTTCTATTTCTCCACATGCTGTGATGCAATTAATGGTGTTTTAACTGGAATGTTAATGCTATGTTGTCTGGGCAGGCAAGTCAGACCACCCCCTCCAAAAAAAAAGAAGAAGAAGAAGAAGAAGAATGTAAGGCTGAATATATGACCCAGTGGTTAAGGGCATAGGGTTCTGCCGGCACCTACATGGCAGCTAACAACTATCTGTAACTCTGGTTCCAGGGGATCTGACGCCCTCTTCTGGCCTCCACAGGCAATGCACACATGTTATACACAGATATATACACAGGCAAAAATATTCATATACATAAAATAAAAATAAATATTTTTAAGGTGAGGAGGCAAGTAAATGTCTTTACTTATAAAATGCTCAGCCTCGATCATTTTACTGTAAAAACACAATGGTTTGGTAGAGCAATTTAAACCATTGCCAAAGGGTAAGTTTTCAAGAGAAACATTTAAAAACCAGTGTTGACTACAAATAAAAAGAGAAGAAAAATAATGGAACAAAAATGAACGATTTGAGTTCCTTGCCATCATTTTCATAGAGTCACATATATACTCCTGGGAGAGCTGTCCTGCAGGCCACCCCAGCATAGATATTGGTCTTCAGTCAAAACTGGCAAGTCAAAGATGCTAGGTGCTGATACCAGCAGAGGATGGTGGCTGTGGTAGGATGCACTCACTCACTAGGATGAAGTGAAAGCAGATAAGCAGGTGATGCTACTTTCCTTTCTGATCTCTTTATACCTGGACCACTGATAAACCATATTGCCCACTCTGGGTGGGGGTCTTCTGCCTTTAGTTGATTCTGCTTGGAGTAACCTTGATAGATCCACCAGAAGCCTGTCTCCTAGTTGTCTCCAGATCCAGTTGTCTTGGCAACCAAGATCAACCATCACAAGTTCCTATGCCTAAAGATAAATCCTGTTAATAGCTTAAGTCAGACAGGCAGAGCTGCAGTCTGAAGACAGAGCCATGTGAGGGTCTGGAGACACACCAAGGGTCCTGTGGTGGTTCGCTGATTTATCTTGTATTTCCCATACAAGCTGGTTTCTCCTCATCCTCAGTTCTTGCTACCTTTTCACAGCTTTCCAAAATTCTGATTGGGTAAAGATTGAGGGGGACGCTTACAAGGATTACATTAATGGTACAAGCCATGGCCCTCACCATTGCAATTGATCTTTGGTTGGTATTTAACTGTCACTTCTGTTACCCCGCCATACCTATTTTTTTTTATTTCTCCTTGTTCTAAGCTACTACTAATGATGCTTCAGATGGTTTTCTGGGTGCTGTGATTTGGACATTAGAACTGGGAAGTTCGACCCCATGGTTGAAAATTGACATAATTTTTAGAGTAGTTTTAGGTTTACAGAAAATTGAACATATATAGTTTTTATAGATCACCCCTTTTCCTTCATTAAATCTTGCATTGTTGTAGTGCACCTGATACAACTGATGACTGAATATTGATATATGACATCCTGGTTAGATTTTTATTAACTTGACACACACTGGAGTCATTTGTAGGAGGAGGGCCTGCTTGTTTGTCCAGCTGCCCAGTTCCTAGTCGCCCGGCTAGCTTAGCCCTGAAATAACCACACAGAAACTGTATTAATTAAATCATTGCTTGGCCCATTAGCTCTAACCTCTTACTAGCCAACTCCTACATATTAACCCATTTCTATTAATCTGTATATTGCCACATGGCAGTGGCTTACTGGGGAAAATTCCCAGTGTCTGTCTCCAGCGGATGCATGGCATCTCTCTGACTCCACCCTTCTTTCTCCCAGCATTCAGTTCTGTCTCCCGGCCTACCTAAGTTCTGCCCTATCAACAGGCCAAGGCAGTTTCTTTATTCATTAACCAAGAAAAGCAACACACAGACAGAAGGACCCCCAACACCAGTCATTTGAGAAGGAACCTCAATTGACTAAATGTTCCCATCAGGTTGGACATGTCTTTGGGGGCATTTTCTTGATTAATAGATGATGGGGCAGGCCTAGCTCACTGTGGGTGGTGCCACTCCATACAGCTGGTCCTGGGGTAAGCAATCCATGGGGAGCAAGCCAGTAAGTGGCACTCCTCCATGGACTCTGCTTCAGTGTCTGCTCCAGACTCTTGCTTTGAGTTCCTGCACTGACTTTCCTTGAAGATAAGCTATGATTTTCAAGGTGAAATAAACCCTTTCCTCCCCAAGTTGCTTGTGGTCAAGGTGTTTTATCAGAAAAAGAGAAATCCTTACTGAGACACATGGCTAGTAACTTAAATCCAAAGTTTTCCTTAGGGGGTAACTTTCTGTGAATACTTTGAATGCTTCGTCCAGCCCTGCAGGCTTGGCAAATGTGTAACATCCTGCAGTCACCAGACTCTATCACACAGAACACGTGCATGCTCTGTTTCCATAAAGCCCATGTTATTTGCTCCTCTCTCTTTCCTTCCCCAAGGTTTCTGTCATCCACTTTCCTTTTTCTGTCTCTTTCTCCTTCTTCTTTAAAAAAAAAATATTGTTTTATTTTTTTTTTATTTAAGACTCATAACCCAAGCTGGCTTTGAACTCAGTATGTATCTCAGGATGACCTTGAACCTTCTGCCTCTACCTGCAGGTAGCTTTACATTTTCCAGAACGCCATATACTTGGCATCATACAGTCTGTAGCCTTTCTGAATTGGCTTCTTATGCTCAGCCAAACATATATAAGTTTCTTCCATGTCTTTCTGTAGTGTGGTAGTACAATCAAAGGGTCCTCTGGTAAATTTACGTGTTTGGCCAGGTACAGCAAAAAGACTTTAACAGTAAACAGATAGTAGAGGGCAGGTATCCATCTGCGACAGTGGTGAGAGTACGATCCTTCATTGGAGTTTACGACTTAAGTTGATTACTGCGGAACGCTGGAGGCATAGCCCGAGAGCACGAACCTCCCCTTTCACTTCCCGTGTGCTTTTGCATTGTCACTCAGGCGACACCGCCATGGGTGTGGCACACTTGGTTCTGTTTAAGGGAGTTTTAGCATGAAGCTGCAGGTGGCTAGAGCAGACATCGACAAAATGGGGGCAACTGGACTGAACACGGAAAATGTGAGGGGAGAGAGAGTGGACAGGGAGAAGTTGGAGGCATTTAGACTGGGCATGAAGATGGTGGGACTTCTAGGTAGGACACGGAGAAAGTGAGGCAGGGGAGTGGACATGGAGAAGGTGAGGGAAGAGAGATTAGACATGAAGATGGCAAAGGGAAGGAGAGAAGACATGAAGAAGGTGAAGGCGTTTAGAGAGGCTCACAGTCCCCACTGACATGGAACGACCTTCCACACCCCTACTTCTGACCTAAACAGGTTTCCTATAGCCGCCTTGCTTTTTATTCAGATCCTACCTGCCTTTCAGTTGGTTTCCCTATACTGTAACATCGACTTATTTTTCCATACCTTTTCCTACAGTTGGGCAGCACTGTCTAATCATTCTCCTGTCTGATTCACTAATTAGCAATTGACTTCTGAAAACACAGCTCATCTCCAATAAAGGCACTTCCTAAGTAACCAGCCAACTAGAAAGACTGGCTCCCAGGGAGTTATGACATCATTGGGTCTCCAGGAGCCTTGTGAGGCCACACTCAGGCCCCATATATCAGGAGGATGATCTGTAGTAGCAAGAAAGGTGTCCTGCTCTGTTTGCCCAGTTGCTGAATTCAGCCCCAAGCCAGTGAGCCCATCTCCCTGGACCATGTGCTGTCACAGACAGATTTATGCTCTAATTATTTGCCTTTCTTTAGCAACCCCTGCAACTTAGTGGCCATAGCATTTTCTTCAGCTCTGGCATCCTTTTTCAAGTTGACTGCCATGCCATTACGTTTGTTCAACTTGTTTCTTCCCAGGAAGGGAGCTTTGCAAAGGTATCCATCGATCTGCTCTTCCTTAATGAATACACTGACTGCTCTTCTTCAGTTGTCTTCTGTACGTGGAGCAGCACTTTGTTCTCACACAGAAACCCTTTGCACACCGCTACATTCATCACCGAGAGAAAGCCACCTGGCTCAGCATCCCCAAACACTCCTCTCCAAAGCCCTCCCCAGAGAACGGCGGTGCACATGATGAGCTGCGGTAGCGTCTTGAAGGGCAAAGGCAGGTGCCTGGCTCACATCCTCAGTCTGATGAATGATGCCTCAGCCACATCTGAGGAATTACAACAACAATACATTGTACAGGGCACTGAAGAACGTGGGTGGGGATGCAAAACCTGGGGTTAAAATAATTTCTCTCTCTTGCTTTCTCTCTCTTCCTCCCTCCCTCCCTCCCTCCTGTCCATCCTCCCTCCCTCTGTAGAGAGGCAAAATACAGATGATTTGCTTTAACTAAGGGAGACCATGTACAGGCTGTTCTTCACAACCAGTTAATAGCTCAATAAGTGAGCACAGTGACTATACAATCCTTGACGGCAGATCATTCGCTGAGTTAGTGATTGGTTATGGTAATGTAGAAGAAAATTCATCTGTGTAGGTCTCCAGTAAAGGCCGGTGGAATACAGCCAAGATAAAAGTCCTGTTTTAAAGAAATACTCAGGAGACCACAGTGAGGTGTTCATACATCTCCATCAGAGCAGTTAAAATGAAAAAGTGGTGGGCTGGGAGATGATGCAGCAAGTAAGGATGTTTGTTGTGCATGTAGTAAGCCCTGAGTTCAAATCCCCAGAATCCTTAAAAGCATCAAGGTATGGTTGCAAGTGTGCCTATAACCCACAATTGTGCAGGTCACTGATGCTTCCTAGTCACCAGCCTCGCTCCCAGTTCACTGAATGACCATGTCTCAAGGGAATAAGGTACCATGAGACAGAGCAGGACAGCCGCCTTCCTTCTCTGGCCTCAGCATGCACACAGGCTCACGTGCCCCTCCCAACATCCATACACACCAAAAACTACATTTTTAAAAGATCCAACAACAAATGGTTAGACTGGTGCAGAGCAAAGCTCTTACACTTTCCGACAGCATGCAAACCAGTAAGGCAATTCTGGCAGAATACTGAGCATTTCAGATTATCAGTTTAAAAAGTTATTTATTCACCATATGAGCCAGTGGGATCGTTTGAAGCTCCTATGTTTCACTGGTTGGTCTTCAGTTGGTGGTACTGTTCAGAAGGATTAGGGGTGTGGCATTGTTGGGGAACGTGTGACACTGGGGGTGGGCTTTGAGGTTCCAAAACCTCACACTTCCCAGTTAGCTCCCTCTCTGTCTCTCTCTGTCTCAGCGATTGCTCCTGCACCATGCCTGCCTACCTGCCGCCATACTACACACCACAATGATTATGGACCAATCCTCTGAAACTGTATATAATGTCCATGGCATCTTGATGTGTGAGAGCAAAGAACTCAGACTCACTCATCTGTCCTCCAGTGCACGGACAGCACACTGCACATTCAGTGAAATGCTGCTCAGCCAGGAAAAGGGCTGAATTATGGATTCATGCAGCAGCTTGGATGACTGCCAGGAGCGAAAATGCCAACCCCTGAAATACAATATGATTGCAATTACGGAGCATTCTCAAATGGCAACGTTGTAGGCACAGAAAAACAAACAAAGCAAAACAAACAAACTAAGATGTAAAAGCAACCTGCTTTCCACGGTGGGGGAAGAAGGGATTGGAAGCAAGAGAAGGGTTAGCATGCATGAAGTTTTATGGCGATGGGATAGTTGTGCATCTTGGTAGTGCTGGAGATTCACAAATCTCTGCCTAAGCTTCCGTGTGTAAATTCACAGTACCGGTATTAATTTCCTGACCTTGGCTTTATACTACAGCTGTGCAAGATGTTACTTTGGGGATGAATAGGATGAAGGATGCATGCGACTTCTGTTTACTATCTGTAAATCAGTAACATTTAAAAAGAAAAACTTAAAATAGTATCTAATAATATAATCATGGTATGAGCCACATACTGGATGTAAGTACAGAAAAAATGAACACTTACATCCCATAATCGACTAAAATGAAAAACACTCTATTGGTGTGACCCTGTCCACACCTGAGGCCAAAGTTGAGTACTGTTTCTTTCTTGTGCTTTTCACAGCTCCTACATTGCGAACACACTAATTCTATAACTGTCTTTCCGAATTCTGTTCCCTTATATCTCAACAGAAGGCCTCTACTTGAAGACGGCAAGTTAAGAAGGCTCTGCTAGAATTAATGATCCGGAAAGGAAATGGAAGGAATCCCCTGCGACAATCCATGTGCCCCCTCTCTCCAGGAAAGATGGAAAATTAAAATCAGCCAGAACCCAACTTTGGTGAGAACAGTTATACTTGAGTAAAATATACCTTTTATTAATGAGCCCACTTACTGCGGTGGCTGTAACATTTAAATCAGATATATTTTTACGATGACTCAAGCTATAGTATTGGTTTCCTTGGTGCATTCTCGCTCACCTTCCCAAGGTAACCTCCAGGAAGCACATGCCACTCATACTTAATATAAACTACCCACATGACACTAGGAGAAGATGGACAACCCATGTGACAGCTAGGAAATTATCCTGAGATAAACATAAGGGTTGAGGGCTTTATTGAAGTAGCTTCCATCTGATAACTATTGTAAGCTCTGTTCCCTTCTTCACATCCCTTGAGTTTCATTGCTGTTCTATGTAACAGATAAATTATTCATGCTCTCTATATTTATACTTCATTTTTCTCTTTGGATAATCTGCATTTATGAACTTATTTTTTGTAAGTATTTCTAAAGAGGCCCAGCACATCTCCAGGATGAGTTTAATGACAAGAGATAACAACGGTCTATGATTTTTTTCTCCAGCTATTTATGAAAACAAAGAACAGCTTATTTATTATTCAGATGTAATGCTTCTATTCATCAAAAAGGCATTGATTTCACATTTTCAGCTGAAATAATCCTAAATTATTTTAAATCGTGTAACAAATGCCATCCAAATTGTAATTTCAAGATAGGCTCACATTCAAAAGAAAGACTAGTGAGTTCGAGTTCAAATCGATGCTTCCTTTCTTCACATTTTTAAACCTAGAATTATAGAAATGAGAAAGAGAAAATGCATAAATGTGATGAGAGTAAATTCTCCTTACCACCTGACAGTCATAGAAAAATCCTGTCCACTGCTGTTTCTAAAATAGAAACAAACACAAACACAGAGGTCTTAGTGAGAAGGATAAAACAAACAGACACATGATGGACAGGGTGAAGTAGAATGGAATATACAGACCAGCATAAACCCGAGCCCTGTTCCCAGAGAACTGTGGTCCAAATCTCCGAACCTCTGGACTTCAGGTCACAACCCCGAGTAGGTCTGATGTCCACTGTCTGTTGCTGCTGCGTTCAAGGACAGAAATGCCTACAGGACCAATGCTGCATCCTCCTCTTTAGCCTCAATCGGTGTCTGTATCACTTGGTATTTCCGACCTGCTCTGGAATAAGGTGGTAGACCCAGGCAGGCCACCACCTTAAAGACTTAAGGGTCCTCTGCCCTTGGGTTTATTCTCAATTCCTTCCAATGTCCCATCTCAGTCTTCACTGAAATAGTGACCAGCAAATTTTTCTGTGTTCTGCATAATAAGAATTCCTTTGAACATATGGGTAGCTCTAATTGGACTCAATAGGTTTAATCAATTAATTAATAAGGAGGACGTGAACTTGGGAAGGTGATGAATTTGGGGAGGAGATGTGACGAAAGGTCCTCGATGGGACAAAAGAGGGAGAATGAAAAGGGTGACTAGGGGACACATTGTACATGTGTATAAAACTTTCAAAGAATGAATAAGAAATTAAATATAAATATAAAATTAAAAAATAAAAAGTATTTTGTTCTCTGCTATCTTCCCATTCACTTCAATACTCAGGTTTTCTGGGACCACAAAGAGAGTCCAAATGCCTTTGCATCATTATCATCCATTACTAATAATTACTAATAATCTTAGGCTTTAATTCATATCCCAGAAACTCTACAGAGAACTCTGTATGCATTGCCTTATCTTGTCCTAACAGCTTCCCCCAGCCGATATGAAAACCCATTTATAAAATACATCCACAGCCAGAGATTCTGACAAACAAGTCAAGATCACAAAGCCAGCAGGCAGCAGGGTCAAGATTTGAACTCTCTCCTCTTAACCACAGACTTCCCTCCACGCGTGAGACAATGGCTTTGTGCACTTTCTGGAACCTTCTTCTCAGAACAAAACAAAACAGAAATACATTAAAGCCAGTGCAGTAGCTGTGAGGGCTCTGCCTCAGAGACCCACGCTGGAATTCAGAAATAGCACGAGAGCATAAAGAAGCTTTATCTGTGCAATATCAGACCTGAAGTAGAGAAGGCAATGTCAAATTAGCCACAGTCTCTCTGTACAGGAAACTGTCTAGTGCCCATGCCCTTCCTCCTAACATATGAAGAACTATAAAGAAGTTTAAAGATCTTTGCGGTGATGTCTGTGACGATGGGTTTCTGTAGGATATAAACTTCTCAACGTGTGAACTTTTCAAGAGCGGAGGAGCTATCCCCTAGGCTTGTATCACATACACACACAATCTTTTAATTAAATGAAAAGTAAGAAGAGAAAGCATCAAAATCTGTCTACCCAGTCCCACATGAAACCTAGAAGTAGATACCGCCTCAACCTCAAGCAAAGTCACCATGGTCAGAACACAATGTATCTTACTGTGGGCTGTCAGAGAAACCAGCCCGGAGATAAAGTCTGAGTGCAAACAGCTGTGTCAGGAGTGAATCTCCAAAACCAGAAATAAAGGGCTGGAAAAGGTAAGGAAAGAGGATGGGGAAGACGATAACTGTGATGGTTTTGTCAACTTGACACAATCTAGATTCACCTGGATAGAGTCTCACTGAGGGACTGTCTAGATCAGGTTGGCCTGTGGGTGTGTCTGGCGGAGACTCCGCTAATTGACGCAGGGAGACCCCGCTAATTGATGCAGGGAGACCCAGCCTGCAAGTGGGCAGCACCATCCTCCAGGTTTGGCCCCTGAATTGTTACCAGAGCAGAGAACGTAAGCTTTAAGTGGAGCAGTGGGAAGGCAAGCATCCATGTTCTCTCTCCCCTCATCCATGTTCTCTCTCCCCTCAAAACGGATGTGACTAGTTTTTCAAGTTCCTGCCTTGATCTCCCTGTACTGATGGAGGATAATCTGGAATCGTAAGCTTCTCCTTTTCAAGCTGCTTTGTCGGAGTATTTTATCACAGCCACAGGAATGACACCGGAACCGGAACTAGCCAGTTAATGAACTTGGTGGGCACAGGCTCGGGGCACCTGTGTGAAACACTGGTCAGAAACGGAAGTCTGAGCTAGCCTTCCTCATTACTCACGAGGCAGCATCCCTCTACTCGACGTTATTTCTGAGCGGGCAAACTCCCCTTGAAAGTCTGGGTCCACCTAAATAAGGCTAAACAGAATTCTGTGACTGGGAAGAGAGCATTTCAGAGAGATTTCTCACATGGGCCTGGCGGAGGATGCTGGGAGGTACACGGAGCAGGTGCTCTGAAATCGGGCTGGCATGGCACGATGTGTGTAACTTGGAAGTGTAGGCGGAGGAAGAGCATTGTACAGTTCGCTGATCTGCGGTCTCTGACTGCCGGGTAAATCTGCAAAGTGGAGGGGAGTAAGAATCCAGAAGAGTGCACCTAGAAACCACCTGACGCTTCTCGGTGGAAGGGGGGGTTCCGGAACCAAGTAGAAACGGTCATCTGCATTCATCTGTGAGGGCCACTGTCTTCATTACTTTTCTCATTGCTATGGAAAACAAAACAAAACAAAACAAAACCCTGATGAAAGCATTTCAATGTGGAAGGATATGAATTGCAGAGGGGAGGTGTGGGGTTAGTTCAGCCATAACAGTATTTCCCTCCTCCAATGAAGGGCTACTAAACCGAGAAACTCTCAGCTCTCTGGAGAGTATCAAATTCCAGGGTTAACATTCCAGGGCTGGGCATCTGGCTCAGTGGCTAAGAATACTCGCTGTGCAAGGGTGAGGTTCTGAGGCTGATGTAAGGGAACTGGAGCTGAGGAATGTGTGCGAATGGAGAGCCTGTGCCTGCCTGCCGCTGGAGAATACAGAAGATGGGTGTTCAGTGTGGGAAAGCCTGCAGAAACAGCCTGTGTTTGGAATGTCAAGGATGCATACACTTCCCAGGCTCTCTGGGAGCTCTGGGAGCCCAGGCGTGAGGTAGTCTCATGGAATGGCATGAGCTATTCAGTCACAAGGACAGGGTATGGCGAGATGGGAGAGAGCAATGGTAGTCTATGTTCTGCCACGCCATTCCTCACGAGAACCCACACACAGACACAGTGAATCAGCGTCTGGAAGCTCGAAATATAAACAGCCAAAAGAAACAAACACCATGAACCTAGTGCAAAGGCCTCTTCTCTTTCATCCTAACTTGTGTTTCCCCAGACCCCATCCCTAGAAGAGCCTGTAGCTGGAGACAGAGGAAAGAGAGGAAGGAAAAGGGTAGCACTAAAAATGACCACAGCTCTTCCCTAGACCAGAAGGTTCGCCTGAGCTAAGCCCAGAACCGGATCTGAGGAAGGAGATTTTACCCAGCAGCCATTCCCAATTCTGAGCCTTCCTCCCTCAGTTCAGTTCTCATTCTTCCATTTTCAATTTTTGTTGGTTTGTTTTCATTTTCAATGCTTATTTGGTAACGAATATTAGTCATCTATTTTGCTATTGCTGTTTTGTTTCTGTTTGTTTGTTCTGAGATCGTTCTCTCTACATAGCCCTGCCTCTGACACCTCACTGCAGGTCAAGGCCTTTGCACCAGGCCTGGCCCTTTGCATTCTTTAACAGTCAAGAAAAGGCATTGGCAAGAGAGACATGGTGAGTGGCCTCTACCTGTAACTGCAGCTGCTCAGAGGAAGAGAAAGGAGGCTATCCAGGATAGCCTCTAACTTGTAACTTTGGCCACAAAGTTTGAAGCCAGCCTAGACTACACTACAAGAGCCTCTCTCAAAATAAATTCTCAAAAGGGGTGAAGCTATAGATTGCTGGCAGTGTGCCCACCTAGCGGACAAGAAGCTCTAGGTTCAATCCCTCATACCACACAAACAGAAAAGGAAATAAAGAAAATATATTTTCAGGATCTAGAATCAAAATTAAATATTTTTCCTCCCCTGGTCCTTTTTAAAAATGTTTTTAAAATTGCCGTATTGTTATAACGCAAGCTTGTCCCTGACTTACAGCCTTAATAAAACAGTGACAGTATTATGTCTCAGAAGCAGGACGACCATATTAACCTCTCCTCAGCAGAGAAATTAATTGCATTCTGCCCACATCCCTTCGGTGTGGCATCCAAGGAAAGACAAGGAGAAGCTTCTAGAGAAGGGACGTAGATGTTTATAGTCAGCCCCGTGGGAGAGTTTGCATAATTACTGGAGTGATTAAGGCACTGTTTCTCTGAAACAGACGAGAGGACTAAGTTATAATATGTTTCGTGACGATGCATAAGACAGGAGTGTGTGTTGCACCTGATATAGGACCCCTAGGGTCACCAAAATAAATAAGCGTAGGAGCGCTGGAATGAATTCAGACGCGGGTATAAACAGGACCTTCAAGGGGAAATGAGCTTTGGTTCTTGACAAGAGAACGGCTGTGATCTGAATGAGGACAGCTGACGAGAAGAGGGAGTGTGCTCCCAGGGACAGGAAGGCTCTGTTGGTTTCCCTCTAATCTCATGTTGTAAAGGCAGCTTAAGAGAGAGGGGGGCTGGCAGGCAGAGCTCTGATGAATCCTGAGATTGAAGCTAAACCTCTTCTAATCTGACTTGCCAGCATTTAATCTTGTAGCCATACATCCTTAATCAAAACTCAAAGGGGACCTTTAATTTGTACGTATGAAACAGAAGACGATTAGGGCCGCTGGCCTGCCTGCTTCCCAGCTGCTTCTTCCACCTAGGCCCTCGCCACTGCTCTTATTCCCCAGAAGCCTCAGTTACAGAAAAACCCAATTCTGAAACTTTAGGAGCATGAATATGGAGAACACAGTAGTACTTCGCGTCAGTCTTGTATCTATTAATCTATTAATTCTTGTGTCCGTGGTTAATAATCATCTATTCCTCACCAGTCACTGTTTTATATGTTAATGCGAATGAACAAGATGGACACATCTATTTTTACAGAATGCATTTTAGATTGTACTAAGGACTTTATCGTCCTTTCTGTTAATGCAAGTGATTCTGGAAAATAAATGTGGTTTTGTGGGGTGGATAACAGCACAGAACTTTCTCCTGTCTCAGAGACGCTGAGGTATGAGCTCTTCACCATGGGACTCTCATCGCTGGTGAAGGAGTTTGCATCCTTCTAGAAGGCTGGGACCCAGCGGGTGCAATTCATCTCCTAGCTGGGCGATGTGGGCAGCCAAAGGCCCCAACAGTGCCTCAAGCAGCGCTCCTGAATAACAAACAGAACTCCAGAAGCAAGCAGCCCTACCTGTGCTGCGCACAACAGCACACACAGAAGAGTCCCCGGAGAAGACAGTGCCGTAGCATCTTGTGGCATTATTTCCCCTGCCCACGTCCTGCTGAGTCCAAGTAACACCTCCCTCCTGTTTCCATTTAAAGCAATCTGTTTTAGAGGTGTAACTAACACTTTTCTTCCATTTCTCATTATCCAAAATCAATTCAAGGAAAGGAATCAGATTTAAATGATCAACAATTGACAACACAACCCAAAAGGTCCCAATAAAGAAAATCAATCAATTACCTAAAAAAGCAGCCATCTGCGACTGTGGCGAAAACATTTGTTTTTTATAAAATACAGATCTTCTGAAGCATGAAACATGCTTTTGCTTTTGAAAGTGCTTTCTACGCCAGATCTTCCTAAACGTGCAAACAGAGGCATGGTGGGCTCCTTCTTATTCCTCCCACTGAGCCTTTGAGAATGAATGGCTCTGATTTGCAGGATGCTGCTAAGAGGACAGTATATTGAAGTTTAAGAGAAAAAGGTAATATTGTGCTCTCAGATTTATGGTATCTACCATACGAAGATATTGGGCAAAGCTCACTGTGGCAAAAAATTAAATGACAAGTTCCACAATGGAAATAATATTTTCTGTTGACACCGGTGTATGCAAGAGTGTAAGCAACTCCTGGACGGTTTATTAGCCAGAGTGAAAACCACTTCCCTCTTTCAGCTGTTCTCAGTGAAGACCAAATAGATTACCAGAGGTATACTGAAGGCCAGAGGGAGGCACCAGACACCACACCCCTTCATTTATCTGCACTATTTATCTCAAAAACCCTTTGGTTCAGAGAAGGGGACAATTGGTCATGTGTCAATTGCACCTTCTTATTTGTGAAAAGATTTCGTGTACTAAGAACAGGTAAATACAAGGTATATTAAAGCAAGTAAGGTAATTCACCAGTAAAGGTGCCTTTGGCCAACCCTGACCCCCTGAGCTGGATCCTTGGGACCTACATGCTGGAAGGAGAGAACTGACTTCCACAAGTTGTCCTCTGACCTCCATAGGTGGGCTGTGGTATGCACGTGCCCACATACATAAGTATTTTGTTTTAATTTTTAATGGATAATAGAAACACCGAATAAAGCCTGACTTGGCAAGGTTGGTATAAAGCTCAGTTGGTAGAATGGGTTCAATCCCCAGCACTGCATATAACGAGACCGAAAAGAAAAATAAAGAGATAAAAAAAGGACATGACTGTTCCTGGGTATGATTGAGGGGTTTATTGTAGATAGGAGGGAGAGCTTAGCCAGAGGCAGAGATATCTGGGATAATCCAGAGTGAACATGGCCATGAGCTGGGTCATGTGAGGAGAGGGAAGAGGAAGGAGGACAGCCAGGAGACCAAGAGGCCAGGAGGGCAAAGGGTACAAAAGGACCTGCGTAGCCAAAACAGCTGAATCATACAGGGAAGAATGGCTGGGGGAAGGGCAGCCCAGCCCCCAGGCTGTAGAGTTCAGTGTAGGGGGTGAGGTGTGCCAGCCAGACCATGTAATAGGTAGGAACAGAGGGATGCTGGGAGAACAGCTAAGTCTACTTTAATATATTAAGTAGGAACCTCAGTTAACAGTTTGCCCCAAGTTTGAGACCTAACACAGACGTGGGGTACGCCTGTAATCCCAGAACTCAGGAGGTGGAGACATGAGACTCAGAAGGTCAAGGTGACCTTCAGGTACCTAGAGAGTTTAAGGCCAGCCTAAGCTACATGAGCCCTGCACAAAGATGGTCCCTCTACAGTGACTATCAGAGGAGTCACTAAGATAAAACACTTGACTAACCACACTGTAGCCAATCCAGCCATGAGGAGGGATGGACCACAGGACACAGGAATGAAGGCCCCTGATCTCAGCAGAAAACAATGAAGGTCCTCAGGGTGCTTCCTTTTCCTATCATTCTAGAAGAACAAAGGTAGAGAAGGGAAGACAGGGCACAAAGACCATGGCCACTTCCCACCTCTGCCAACCTGGAACCCAACATTCTACCGTCAGGCATGTATCTCCCTCCACAAAACTCAATGGCACCCGGACAGTCCCTTTCTTTTCTAAAAGAAAAATAACACTTTGAAATATTTGAGACGTGAAAGAGGAAATGAGGAATGTCACCCACATGTTTTTATATCCCCATCACCTTGTTTAAGAAGATACTACTAGCCAATAATAATTGAAGTGCTGTTTTCCCATCTCAAATTCAACCTCAGCTTCAGCCCAGAGCCAACCTCTGAAGTAGTTCTTTATACTTTTACTCCACATAAAAGTACCCCCAAATATTTTTATTTTGTATGCATTCAGCCCCCATGTACAATTCCTCTTCATCCTTACAAGGTTGATTTTGTGTGTTTTTAGTTATTGTGTATTCTGTAAGCTGCTTTCTTCAGCAGTGTTATATTTGTGTAGTTCTTTCGTGAACATACCTGACTCAAGGTCACTGCCAGCTGCACAGTGTGCCACTGTCTGAAACACTACCTTAAGTTGCTCACTTTGCTAGTGATGGGCACAGAAGTTCCGTCTAAGAGTTTGCTCATAAGTCATTTGGCTCTTGTATGTGGGAAAGATTTCCCAGGGTGGGGAGTGTTTAGAGGCGAGGACTTACTGAGTCATGGCACACTCGGTGAAGCTTCAACTGCACTAAGTGTTGCAAACTGATCTCAAAGTGGCCACACCAGGAGCACATATCTCCATCCTTGTCCACACGTAACACTGTCAGATTTCACTATTTCTGCCAATGTGATAACTGATGTATGACTTCTGATTTCACTTTCTTCCTAACCTCCAGTGGAATTAAACAACCTTGGGATTTTTTTTTTGTCAAGATAGATTTCTCTGTGTAATAGCCCTGAGCAGTTCTGGAACTAGCTCTTCTAGACCAGGCTAGCCTCGAACCCACAGAGATCCTCCTGCCTCTGCCTTCTGAGTGCCGAGATTAAAGTTATGTGCCACCACTACTCAACTCCTTTTGAATTTCTTTTTCTTTTCTTTTTTTTTTTTTTTTTGGTTTTTCGAGACAGCTTTTCTCTGTAGCTTTGGAGCCTGTCCTGGAACTAGCTCTTGTAGACTAGGCTGGTCTCGAAATCACAAAGATCCGCCTGCCTCTGCCTCCCGAGTGCTGAGATTAAAGGCGTACGCCACCACTACTCAACTCCTTTTGAATTTCTAATAGTCATTCATATTCTGTTTTCTGTGATATTCCATTGTCTTTCTTTTTTGGTGCCCTTTCTTTATCCCCCCCCCCATTGGTTGTGATGAGCTTTTATGAAGGATTGATTGTAATCCTCTCTGTATTACTATCTATGAATATCGATGAAGAGTAATTTTCCACACATATGATTTGTCTGTTTTTGCTCTTGTGATATGCTTTTACCAAATTAATTAACAAAATATTGCTATGGTTCATACTATGTACACAACAATTTATATTTTCCTATTTTATTTAATACTTATTCAGGCATATTAAAATATCTTAATCTTCTAATTGTCTTAGGTTTGCCTTTCTCAGTAAACGGTTTCAGGGTCAGGCTTCATTTCCATCTGTGGTACAAAAGAGTACAAGATAATAACTAAAAACACGGATTCTGAAGCCAGGCATAGCATCTCAACTTTTCAGTCAGTCACTTAACCTGTTTGAACATCTCTAAGATGTTAGTAAATAACACTAACACCTACAGAGGCGAGGAGCGAATCCTAATAATGCAAAGGTACTTAGAACACCCGCTAAGTTCACTGATGCAATATCAATGCCATTGTCATGTTCATCACCGTCATTGTATTATAGGAATTCTGCTGTGGGCATCCAGGTCCCCTACTCCCCTGTCACCCCTCACACCCCACCTCTTCCTCACTGTCTAACAATGCCACTCTATCATACATCAGTTTGAGTGGATGTAAACATGGTCTTCACTTCCTGTCCCTCCATCGACCTAATTATTCTCCAGGGAGCTTCAAGCCAACATATGGATCTCCCTGAAGCTGCTGATCTTGTCTCTTCTTTCCTCCATGTTCCCCGTTAGCACTATCACCCTGTCTGTTAGAGAAAGCTAAAGGGAGAGGCGCTAGTGGATTCTCATAACTGAAGTAACAAGCTACCAGTAATTAGGTGGCTTCAAATGGCAGGGACTTGTTCTCTGTTTTAGAATCTGGAAATCAAAAAGCGGGGTGTCAGCTGAGTCATGCTTCCTCTGAAATCTGTAGACAATTCCTGCCTTGCATCTTCCTGGATACTGGAGATCTCTGGCCCTTGGCTTGTGGCTCCATCACCCCAATTCTCCATCTTCCAAGGTATCCTCTCTGTTTCCCCTACATAGATCTTTTTGTAGACACCACCGCCTCCGAGAATGACCTATTTGTAACCAATTACATACACTGTCTCTGTTTCCAAATCAGGTCACAGTCTGAGTTCCTGTGGGTTAGAACTTCTTCTATTTTAGCTTGTAGAAAATACAACTTTCTCAAGACCCTGGGCTTTATTCCAAGCTTCCAATCTCCACTCAAACATCTCACTCATGGGATGCTGGCCTTCATGCAGGGATCCAACAATCCTGTACCCAGTTGTTCTAACATGGACATCACAGCACTCAACAGGGAGTGGGAGGCAGATCTCTGTGAGTTCGAGGCCAGCCTGGTCTACAAAGTGAATTCCAAGACAACCAGGGTTGTTACACAGAGAAACCCTGTCTTGGAAAACAAACAAACAGAAACTGACTCCATGGATTAGCACTAACATGAAAGTCAAAAGCTGCACACTGGGAAACCCTAATCTAGATAGCAATGTTAAATGCCCAGCCTAAGGAAGAGGTGATTAGCAAAGCTGCTAACCTTAGCACCCAGGCAGCTGCTTGTGAACCCACAGGTATTGGAAGAAGACATTCAGGGAGGGCTAGAGGATGCTTGGTAAACACTCGAGATGTCGAATTAATGTTGCTACATGATTTACAAATTCCTTTCACAGAGGGCCATAGAATTACTAATTAGGATTCAATTGTACCTTAGGTCCCCATAAACTGCAGCTTCCCCCAAGGCCAACAGAGGGCACTGCAGGAACCCAGCCATGTCAATGAAGTTTGAAAGTAGAGGCTGCCTTTTTATTTAGAAAAAGAAAAAAAAGGTGGTGGTGGGGTCTGTTTGCTGCAAAACTGTTATTTACCAGGCATTCTTCAGGGTCTTATGCGCATGGCTGGACCAAAAACAGACACATCCCTGTTATCAGGGAGGCTTTATTCTCCTAGAAGGGAGACATCCAAAAAGCAAGATAAATTAACAAATTACTCATCAGGTCATGATGGGAGGTATTTCTTGCTCAGCCATGTTCATTGCTGTTCTATTCACAATACCTAGGAAATGAAAACAACCTAAAATGATCTTCAAATAACAAGTGTGTTGATAGAGGTTTCTGTCACTCCTGGTCTGCAGCTATTCAGTCCCAAAGAAATATAGAGGTCTACATTAATTATAAATTGGTTTCCTATTAGCTCAGGCTTCTTATTAACTCTTATATTATCCTGTAATTCTTGTCTGTGTTAGCTATGTGGCTTGGTACCTTTCATCAGTAAGGCATTCTCATCTTGCTTCCTCTGTGTCTGGGTGACAACTGAAGACTGAATCTTTCCTCTTCCCAGAATTCTTCTGTTCTCATTTCCCTGCCTTTACTTCCTGCCTGGTTACCCTGCCTATACTTCCTGCCTGGCTACTGGCCAATCAGCATTTTATTAAACAAGTACAAGAAACAACTCTTTACAGGGTAAAACCATTGTCCCACAGCACAAATGGGTGATGAAAATGTAGTACATACATACTTTGGAATACTATTCAGCTGTAATGTAAATAAAAAGGAAATCATGAGTTTTTCAGATAAATGAGTAAAACTAGGAAAGATCATATTAAGACAAACCCAATAAGACAAATGTTGCTTGTTCTCTCTTATCTGTGGTTCCTAACTCCAGATCTCTAGAATTGAGCTTATGACCTGGAGTAACTGCAGAAATAAAGACAGTAAAAAGAGACCATAAGATGGGGGCAGGGAGTCATAGAGAAGAGACTAGCAAGGTGCACACAGTTTGAAGGAGGAAACTAGAAAAACGTGAGTGCTTCAATCAGGGAGAAGGAGGGATGAATGCAGAAGAAGGTGAAAATGTCTGAAAATGTTATGAGGGATCATACTATTATCCATCTACACAAAATTACATTTAGCATATATATGTCTGTGTATACATATACATACATAGTTTAAATTAAACTTTCTTTTCTAGAGACAATGCTCCCTGCAAGAGGTATAGATCATAAAAATAAAAAAAAAAACCCTCAACATCCATTTTGATAAATCTCTCCCAAAACATTATAGGGTACTTCTGTTGTCTTTGATTGCCCACAGGTAAGGTAAGGTAAGGTTAAGTCCTTATAGATGACAAGATAATGTTTTTCTGACACAAGACCAGTAGGACCCAAACTGAATCAGACCTGAAAACCTCCTATTGTAGTAGAAGGTACCATACAATCTTGCAAGGGAGGGAAGCAATGCAGCTATGGTACCTATGAACAATGACCAACATAGCACGATATCCCTAAGGTTGCAATAGGGGTACACACGTCTTGGTGGTAACCAACAGCCCTGTAATTGGATTTAAGACCCACTCAGTAAGAGACACCTACTCAAGGACCTGGAGCTAGTGAAGTCATGAATCATAGAGAAAAACCTACAACTGCCATTTTACTAAACCAGCATAATTCCTATAAATATTTATCTATATAGCAATTTCATTCATAGTCACAAAAAAATCTGGGAGTTTCCTAGAAATGACTAGGATCACTGACCTGACCCATGACAGATAAAGCTGGCTTACAGGGCAGAGTGAGCTAGTGAACAGACTAAGAGAACACAGTGTGTTATGCCAGGAGCCAAAGGCACACAATACAATGATCAGTGCTAACTCACTTAATCACCACACAAGTGCTGCAAGTTAAACATTAATGACCCCATTTTAAAAGGTAATTGGGTCTCAAGTTCAGTGACATTAAGTTCACACACATAAAAAAAAAAAACAGAAGAGAGAGATGCATTTGGCAAACCAATAAATGCTAAAAATGGTTTTTTTCCCACTTGGTCATGATGGTGGCCTTTTTGTCTTTACGCTGAATCTTAGCACATACACCTGTCAAAGAAGAATGGACATAGCAGCCTAAGTCAGCTCTCGAGGTGGGAGGAATTACATGGAGATGTCAGACTGATCCTGTAGAAACTAAAACAAAGTATACAACATTCTAAAGTCTTTCTTGCCCACCTATAAAATCAGTTTGATATGCAGTGATGAGACCTATTAACATGACAGTTTCAGACGGTTCAAACTAATATCTGCCAGTCATGTATTCTGTGTGGAGTAAAACATACATAAAGCATGGGTATCCTGTAGACACTTAGATGGTAAGGATCATGTGCAATAATGATAGAAGTATCCTTAGGCCTAAAGAAGTCTTTACCAGAAAGAAGGGACTTTGAAATGATTTCAGCTATCTATACCTAACCCAGAGCTGAGGAAAAATTAGTGATAAATGAGTTTCTGGACACAGGGCATGACCAGGCAATCTCGTTACACTTACGTCTAAAGTAACCTTGACAACACATGACCTGAGGGCTACTTGATGGTCAGCCTTCCATGTCTATGGTGAAGATTCATCATAGTCTGTTTGACTGTAAAGGAAAGATGCAGGGACAATGGATAGAAACTATATGGAAACAGATTAATATACTGTACAAGCTAAAATTTTTTTCTAATGTTCAAAAGGTGTCAGATTTTTGAAGCATTTCAGATTTCAGATTCTTTAAATGAAGGATGCGCAATGAGTTTAATCTATGCAAATTTAAAATCTCTGAAACCTGACCTGTTTCTGGTCACGAGCATTCAAGCCGCACTTGGGGAGCAGCAGGAAGGTAAGAAACACCTTTCCCTCTCCTGCATGGCTCTCCTTCTCCAAATGCAAGAAATGTTGAGTTGTACTACACCTCTTCCTTATAACATTTATTCTGATTTACTGTCTGTTGCTAATAAACAAATACGGAAGGAAGAGACTGACTCGAAACGACTGGGTCAAGATTTAAATACGAATCTTCATCCACTCTTACGATGCTGCTATCAGATTCAGTGTATTTGCTTGAGTTTCCTAAGAGTACATAACTGGAATTTATACTAAGGAAAGAAATTGTTTTCCCAGGAGATAAGATTAAAAAGAAATGATTCACCTTTGAGAGACAGCTGGGCCAATTCACTTGCAGGTGATGGAATTTAAATGAAGGAGGGAAAGATGCCTGTTTGTGCTTAGATGGTTTCTCTTAGGTCAGAGGTTACCGTAGAGTGAAGGACAAAAGAACTATCCCATAATACTATGATAAAAGCAAGGTTCTTTTTTTCCCTTTCCTTTAAAAAAAAAACAGAGTATATGTGGGCCATCTGCCCAATACTGCATATTTTTAAATTACAGTAAGGCGAAGACTCATCCACCCCAAATTAATGGCAGCAGAGAGTCATTAAAAAAAAAATTCTTAGCTTCCCAGAAGTCTTTCTTAAGAATCCTGACCTGTGGCATCCTTCCTCAGTGGCCCTAGGCAGACTATCCAAGTCTCCAATATACTTTGTCATTCATAAATGGAGATCAGGAACCACTGACTTCATAGGGCCATTACTGAGATCGAGTAAGATAATATCTATCAGAGAGTGAGCACAGTACCAGGAAAACATTGAAAATTATAAAAGCAATCTTAACTATGCACGTGTATGTGCTAGCCCAGGAATGACACCATGGAGAACTTCCTGTCTGAAGGGAAGTTGAACATTTAGTACCAGTTGGTGGCACTGTTTAGGAAGGGTTAGGTGGTCCATCCTTGCTTGTCGCTGGGGGCAAACTTTGAGATTGACAGCCCTATCTACTCACAGTGTGCTCTTTCTGCTTCATGCTTAAAGTTCAAGATGTGAGTTCTTCAATGTCTGTTCCTGCTGCCGAGGCTGCTGCTTCCTGCTTCTCCATCACAATGGGCTCTTTTCCCCCAAAACCGTAAGCCCAAATAAACTCTTCTTCCTCCTGTAAGTTCCTTTGGCCATGGTGTTTCACGACAGCAACAGAAAAATGACCCCCAGGGGTTCGGCTACAGATCCTGAAGCTTCTACTTCTCGACAAAGCGGGTACCACATTTTGATGTTATTTACATGCTTCTCCTCTGCTGCCGTCTTCCTAGATGTTTCCGAAATCTATTACTCCCCAAAAGAGAGAGATCATAAGAACTAGAAAAAAGGATTTCTTGCAGTAAGACTGAGCATCCTCCAATGTATTAAGTCTGAGCATGGAAAACCAGTATAAGAAGTAAGGTCCCAAAAGCCTGTAAAAGAGTTGGAGACAGTCCCTGTTCACACTGTTAGGTCCCACAAGAGGACCAAGCCACACAACTGTAATGTATACGCAGAGCACCTAGGTCAGTCCCATGAAGGACCCCTGGCTGTTTATTCAGTTTCTGGGAGCCCCTAGGAGCCCAGGTTAGCTGATTCTTTGAGTTTTCTTATGGTGTCCATGACCCCTCTGGCTCCTACAATCCTTTCTCCCCTGTTCTGTAGAATTTCCCAAACTCTGCCTTCTGTTTGGCTGTGGTTTTGCAACTGTTTCCATCAGTTGCTGGATGATGCCTCTCTGATGACAATTGGCCTAGGCACCAAGCTGGTTGCAGGT
>JAQHUG010000022.1:4463382-4497126 GCA_028555095.1 Dicrostonyx torquatus | reverse complement strand
GCTGTCTGGTCTGTAAGGCTGACCAGGATAGTTGTTTTACTTTTCTGATCTTCAGGCAAGCTTTATTTATTAAGATACAAGTGAAATGCCGCTATAATATGGTGTCCATGGGTAAATACAAGTGAAATGCCGCTATAATAGTGTCCATGGGTAAATACAAGTGAAATGCCACTACAGTCGTGTCCATGGGTAAATACAAGTGAAATGCCGCTATAATAGTGTCCATGGGTAAATACAACTGAAATGCCACTACAGTCGTGTCCATGGGTAAATACAAGTGAAATGCCACTACAGTCGTGTCCATGGGTAAATACAAGTGAAATGCCACTATAATAGTGTCCATGGGTAAATACAACTGAAATGCCACTACAGTCGTGTCCATGGGTAAATACAAGTGAAATGCCGCTGCAATAGTGTCCATGGGTAAATACAACTGAAATGCCGCTACAGCCGTGTCCATGGGTAAATACAACTGAAATGCCGCTACAACAGTGTCCATGGGTAAATACAACTGAAATGCCGCTACAACAGTGTCCATGGGTAAATACAAGTGAAATGCCGCTACAACAGTGTCCATGGGTAAATACAAGTGAAATGCCACTACAGTCATGTCCATGGGTAAATACAAGTGAAATACCACTACAGTCGTGTCCATGGGTAAATACAAGTGAAATACCACTACAATAGTGTCCATGGGTAAATACAACTGAAATACCACTACAATAGTGTCCATGGGTATAGCTTTCCAAACCAGTCTTTATTGCAGTGCACAAGATTCATAGCTGGGTGAGGTTCTAATGGCATTTCTCCCTCAGCAGGCTGTGCAGCACCCTCTGGTACTGAGATACCTAGCAGGGAGGAAGCTTCCAGGTCAGTACTACCTTCATGTCCTGTGATCAGTGTATTTACGTGATGACTTCAGCAAGAGGCCTTTACCATCAGGTTCTGGTATCTAATCAAGAGCAATGGCAATTGCCTTACCGGTCTAGGGGGGCAGTCTTTGGGACCCCCTAACCAACCACTCAGCAAGAGGTATCTCAAGATACCCAAGAGGCTTTTAGTTTGGCAACCTGTGACTAAGCAAACTATAAAGATCTATTAACCTGCATTTCCACTTCACTTTTACACTGAAGCCAATTTCAACCATAAAAGAAGCAAACGCAAATGATACAAGTAAGTTATAGATTTTGTTATAATGTTAGCATAATGAGTATATGCAAGAAAATTTTAATTAATTTGATGTTTAAAGGATTAAATTTACAATTTCAACATCAAAATCATAAGTATAACAAAGATTAAACATAAAGATAATCTCGGAATTTATGCTTTGACCATATATATGTAACTTAATTCCCATAACATATAAAGAAATGTCATGAATCAAAAAGAAAGATATGATACTTCTATATAAAGATGAGCTAAGGGCTTAAAAGGGTTCATCTTAAAGAACCACTAACTGGTAAGTATAAATTCAAGAATACTTTTATTTGAGTAATGATGACTCAAATTACAATTAAAATAATGAGATACTTTTTCTAATATCAATATTTAAAATTTTTAGGTAGCATAGTACTAAGAAATTGCAAGGATACTTTGAAATATGAAGGCCAAGTCCATAATGAAAAAGAGCCACTCAGCAATAAAACTCAAATTTTTGCTCGCCCATTGACCCAGCCAGACCTCTTCTAAGAACCCACTCTAGGGCACGTGTACATCACCTACACAAGACATCTCCAAGGATGCACAGATATGACAGGAAACAGGAGCCAGCCTGACAGACCAAAGGAGGCTTTCAGAAATAACTGCCACCTCCAAAATTGTCCTTTTCTTTAGCCATTTTACACTTCTTCAGTAAGATCAACATATTTTGAATCACAAAACAGAGCTCATACTCTCCTGCATGCACAGTGGTGCCCTCTGGCAGATGGAAGGGCCTTGAAGGCAGGACCATGTCGGTTTGTCCCACAGTGGACTCTCCCAGAGTCTTTCTTGGCTCTGCAAACAGTAAAAATATAGGAGCTGCTTCTCACAGAATGTATATATAACTCGGGGGGTAGGGGGGACACTGTAGAATTCTTTCACTCACAGATAACTACTGAGTGGCAAAACCGGGCACTAGGCTCGAAGGGGAACAAGGTGCTCTCCACTGTCATGAAGGAAGCATTCAGTGGGAGAGTTAGAAATAAACAAATACTGTATAAATAACTGTATTTATTTATACAGTCTGAAATGGCTGTGAACATAATCTCGGGAAGACAAAGAAAACAGCTGGCAGAGGCCTCCGTTAGTTATACTGGTCAGAAAACACACCACTGTCACAACGCTGAAGCTGATTTCAAGGAGACGCCGTACACAACGGTGCCAGAAAGAAGCACCGTAAGTTCAGGGAACCGCTTACACGAACGCCCTGAGGCAAGCAAGGCTTGATTGCATTTTCAAAAATGACCCTGGTACAATGGGAGATTACCGCAGCCTCAGGTTAGAGCGCTCTGTGCGGAGGCACATGCAGCCTCTGTGAATTGAGATTTATTATAAGTATAATGAAAAGCCACTGAAGGTTTAAAGTGTGATGTCCTTAATGGTGTGGGGAAGGTGCTTAGAAGATGCACTTATAAGCACCAGGTGGAGAATGGGTCCTAGACCAACAAGCAGAGGACTAGCAGACATCCATAAGATGCTGTCACAGCCCAGGGGAGGGAAGGACCGTGATCAAGAGTAGCTAGCAGTGGGGACAGAGAAAGGTGATGGGGTCAAGAGACTTAGAAAAAAGAGTCTAGTGCAGTTGCTGGATGCCAGAGAGAAAGGCTTTACGGAAAAGGGAAAAGTCAGGAGTGACTCGGGTTTCTGGATTGAAACTGTGCTGTTTATTAGGAAAAAGCACATGAGTCTGTGACTGATTTGTTGACGCTGGACTGTCAATGGCAACGGTGTTCAAAGAAGTTGCCTGGGTTGGAGGTCAGTGTTGGGAGTCTCGAGTCACAGTGATATTGTAAAAGCTGTGAATTAATAAAGAAAAAAAAAAGAGAGTAAAGGGAGAGAGAAGAGGACGCTGGGCATGAAGGGATGCTGACATTTGTTCGGAGAGCGGGACCTCAGTAGAAAGGGAAACAGTGGGGAGCTAAGAAACAACAGCTGTTGACAGACCAGAGGTTCAAGAAGTGAAGGCCAGATACCGATGAAGGGGGAAGATAAAGAAAGAGACGCAAACACTGATTGGCTCTGTGAACTGCCGGCATCTGAGACTTTAAGTGTCACCACGAGAGAATGGGGAGGACCCAGGAAGAAATGGGTTAGAAAAAATAGTCTTGTTAAAGATGTGGAAGTGATACAGCTAGCAACCATTGAGAAATCTGGAACGCAAGATAATCAAACCATATTCAGGACCTTAAGGGAGACTAGGAACTGAGAGAGGAACTGTGTTTGTTGGTGTGTTCAGATACGTTGAGATAATAGGCGTGGTTACCAAAACGGCCCAGTGGAAGGCAAGGGGAAGCTGGCAAAGGGAAAGAGCCAATGGCCAGAGTGAAGCCCCGCATGGCACCTCCTGTGCACAGCTTGCACCATTCCGTGCTTCGGTTAAAAGCATTTCTTGAAGAGTGTCTTGGTCGCCCTAGGTATCCACTGTGAAAGAAATAATTCCATTAGTCTCTGGTAACAGCCAACCACCCAGGTCTACCTGTAGGTACAGAGGAAACAGCTTCAAGTTTCACCAGACGTGTGTGGGGAAGATGAGGGCACAGAAAGCATGTCTGAAGGGGCAGTAACAACAATGGGACAGGAAGCATTTAATAACGCCCATATGAGCAAGGAATGAAAGAAAATGTAACAAGATTTGTTGAGGGTGAAAAGCACAGAGTTTCCATTTCGTCACTATGTGTAACATTCACATCATCCGTTGCCTGTGACAGATGCATCTGGTTTCTAAGTACGGTTACATTTTGACAGCATCTGGTGTAAAATGAGAGCAGACATATACTTGAGATAACCATGGTAAGATTGAAAACCTGGACATTCAGTGGGTTGCCTTGTTGAAATCCACTGACTGAAATATATTAAATACTTAAATGTCTTAAAATTTGAAGATGCTCAATATTAACAAGCAAAATAAAGAATAACTATGAAAGCTTTATATTCGAATTATATTTTGAAGACTTAAAATCAGGCTGGTCATAATTAGACATTTCTGGACTCATTCTGGAATTTGGTAAATATCATTTAGAATCCTGCGTTTACCGTCTCACCTTTATGAGCCATGTTTCAGGTTAAATGAGTAGATGTGAAAAAAAATGTTTTCCCTATACAAGCATTCCAATCAATTCAGAAAGAAAGAGGAATTAAAAACCACCATCTTGCCACTAGAGAATCTTGGACCTACAGAATAGTCATCAGTGACTGTAGATGGTAAACCTTAAAATAGATAGATAATGTTCATCACATTAGACCCAACAGCCAATATTAGAGTGGGACCACACAGAAATCATGGCTGATGATATGATACAAGAGTGAATCCCTGGTAAGGGACATAAAATATTTTTGACCCTTACAAAAAGTAAACCAAAATGTAATAAAGCTTCTCGACTCATTACCAGTTTATAAGAATTAAAAAGCGTAGGCTGAGGGCACATGGCAGTGCACTCCCACAATCCCAGAACTGAAGAAGCTGAGACAAGAGGATGGTAAAGTCAAGACCAAGCTGGAATACATAGCAAGGCCCTGGCACACACATGCATGTGCACACGCACACACACACACACACACACACACACACACACAAATAAAGCTATAAATACAAACAAGTCAAATAACACAACAGGAAATAACACAACAGGATAAAACCAAGTTCAAGATGTGGGAAATCAAAATCAAAAGGGAAACACAAAAACGATCTGTCAGACAGATAAACGGTGTGGTGGCTTCAATGAGAATGTCTCCCATACATTCATATGTCTGGCTGCTTGGTCAACAGTTGGTGCAACGGATTTGAGAAGGATTGCAGAGTGTGGCCTTGTAGGAGGAGGTGTGTCACGAGGTTATCCATCAGACATAAGCTCTCAGCCACCATGTCTGCCTACCTGCCGCCATGCTCCGCACCATGATGCTCATGGACTACAATCCCCTGGAATTGTTAAGCCCCCAAATTAAGTGCTTTATTTTATAAGTTGCCTTGGCCATGTGTTTTCTTAGAGCAAAGAGAAAGCAACCAAGACAAACGGCTTAGGAAGAAAGAGGAAGGAGAAACAGTTAAATAGCTAAGACTCAAAGGCAGGTCACCATCAAGATTCAACCTTAGTCTTAAAATTACAAAAATAATTTCTCTTAAAAATAAAAGATATGTAAATCAAAACTAATTAGGAACTTTTGGAGGTCCTAACATGAAAAATATGCTATTTTGAATAAGATCAAGGACTCTAAACATAGGAGACTGGCATATTTAAAATACAAATGCTATTAGGTATGATAATGATATTGTTATTATGTCATTTCAAAGCCTCTATCTGTAGTTTCATAAGAAGTATTCACAGATGAGACAACAGTGTAACGGTGCATGCGGACTGATTGAGCACAATTGGCAGTATTGATGACTTTAGGAGAAGGTTCAGAGCATCATCAAGGGTCATACTATTCTCGGCTATTTTAGATATATTTGAAAACATGATTAGTGAAAAAAAATTAAACCAAGTGAAAAAAACAGTAAGGCATTAAAACTTGAGACTTGAGACCCCGGGCACATACAGCCTTTTCAGAAGCTTAAATCAACCTTCAGCTTCATATTGCACACAGTGCTCCAAATGTCACCGTGTGGTTACTCGTCTGAACTGACATTCTCTGCTCCGAGATTTATAATAAATGGAGCCACCCAGCCACCTGGGAGGGCTTCTTGTCTCTATCATTTGGCAGACAAAAGGACATATTTCTAGAATCCAATCAGGTGCCTACCAAAACTCAACCTTTCAGCAGGTGAGTGACTATGATGGGATTAAAATTCACAGTCAATTACTTCAAAGCAAGTAATTCACCCAGTGGATTCTCAAACGTTCCTTATGACCGGAGACCAATGAAACCTAACTAAGAAGTAGCTGTGTGCTGTTGAATGCACAAATATTGACTTACTTTCCCCCACAGTCCATAAGATTTAGTGCCCAGTCTGAAAGCACACCGTGTAGATGTCAGGACACCATGAGGCAGCTAAGAAGCCTGAATGGGATGCTGAAGTATTCCCTAAATTTCATTTCATATACATCCAAATGGGAGAGACATATAGCTGTCAAAATACACCAGTTCTTCTGTTTCTTCCTTTTTCTCTCCTTTAGCATCTGGGACCTTAAACAGAACGTCCATGGCTTTCTCACAGTGGTCAACACTTGAAATAGTACCTTCACCAAACCCCAAAACACACACACACACACACACACACACAAAGAAATTCTTACAAAGTTGCCTATGCTCCAACACCAGCAGATCTAAGGATATGTTCTAGAGTCCAGTGGCCTTCACAACCCCTGGAAACCTATTCTATATGCCCCATTCTGTAAGCTCTACATCATACTTACCAGAACTCAGCCCAGGGATTGACACCCCATGTTTTAGCCAAACAATTCTAATGAAAAAAAAAGGAGAAAATTCATACATTCAGTGGACTTAAATGAGGCTTGAGGAAATACTGTGATTCCTTTTTACTCTTAAAAACCTGGGATGGAATACAGTAAGATATTTACCCTAGGGTGGGAACAGAATATAAAGAAATCAAATGACATAATCAATGTGAATAAACCAAGACAAGGGAAAGGGAAGGAGTCAGGAATGAGTAGTAAGTGATTGTAGCACTACACTAATTCTCCAGTGTAGATGGAAGTTTCGGTCCCGTCCAGTCCCAAAGAAACACACAGAGGCTTATATTAATTAGAAGTTGTTTGACCCATTAGCTCAGGATTATTATTAACTAGCTCTCACAACTTAAATTAATCCATAATTCTTGTCTATTTTTAGCCACGCGGCTTTTCTCAGAGAGGCATTCTCATCTTGCTTCTGGGGGGCAACTGCATCTCTGCTTTTCCTCTTCCCAGAATTCTTTTAGTCTGGTTGCCCCACCTATACTTCCTGCCTGGCTACTGGCCAATCAGCATTTTATTAAACTAATACAAGTGACAAATCTTTACAGTGTACAAAATCATTATCCCACAGCAATCTAGAGTGAGTCTAATTTTACTATTCACCAATTTGCCAGAAAGTGTTTGTAGGGGAATATTATTTTCAGATGTGTGACTTTTGTTTATGCTGCATTTGTTTAACTCTGCGAACCTGTGTTACTTTTCCTGCCTGAAACACCTGATGGTCCCGATAAAGCGCTGTCAATAGTGAGGCGGTAGTAAGGATAGGCAGGGCTAGCAGGCAGAGAGTATAAATAGAAAATCTGGGCGGAGAGAAAAGAGCAAAGAGAGAACAAGGAGAGGAGGACACCAGGGGCCAGCCACCCAGCTACACAGAGAAAAACAAAACAAAGAAAGAAACATAGAAATAGAGAAAGATAAAATCCCAAAGGCAAAAGGTAGTTGGTTAATTTAGGTTAAGAAAAGCTGGCAAGAAGCAAGCCAATTTAAGGCTGGACATTTAAAACTAAAAATAAGTCTCTGTGTATGATTTATTTGGGAACTGGGTGGTGGGCCCTTTAAAAAGACAAAAGAGTAAAAATCATTATACAACAAGTATTCATGTATTCATTAAACAATCCCAGTATTTGCTTCTTCAAAATACACCGAACAGAGGTGGCACTCAGAAAGAGAACATGTCAGGAGTTCTCCAAAAGATTTACCACGTTGCGTGGCAATACGCATAAGCAGAACTGACACTCTAGAAGACTCTCAAGTGGCTCCTGCAAGACTTAGAAGGGCTGACAGCTTCTACAACATTCTTTCGTGTACTTTCTTTCCACCTAGAGAGAAGAGGAAGGGTCTTTCGAGAGATAAATTTAAAAAAACCTATTCAAAGACTATGAATTTCTACCATGCATTTAATTTCCAATGTGAAGTAGGTCATCACTTGTTTTGAATCCAAACCAAGTGGAGCTTTGCATCTTCTAGCTCCTGCTGAGAGGCCATGGAAGGGTGATGCCTCTGGAACATCTCAAGGGAAAGGGCACCTAGGATGGGGCTTCTTAAGTAGGAATTTGTAAATGCTGCCCTCACCACAGAATACATATGATCTCACAAAATTAAAATGCCTAGGGTTTTTCTCCTACTTTTATTTTTATTAGGTCATAAAACTAGTGAGATAATGATTCCCACTAAAAAGAGTTATTTTCAGGTTTTAAGCGATCACCATATTTCAAATGCTTTTCATATTATCTTAATTATGGTGAGACTGCAGAGTATTTATACGTATAGAGGAAAGACATCCAAATGATAATATTTCAAACACTCCTTACATTCTATTTAATTAATAAACCCACAAGCCCTCTTTTTGCAGAAATAACTGCCTTAAGCATCAAAAAGTAGTTTTCAGTTTAGAAGTAGCAAAGTTTAACATTTGAAAGTAGGTTGTCTCATTTCTGTCTGTGATAACAAAAGAATTGGAAAGATTACTAACACAAGAGAATTAAAAATGATCCCTCTTGACCTTTTCTGTCCGTGTGTGTGTGTCTATCTGTCTGTCTGTCTGTCTGTGTGTCACTACACACATGTGGGCATCGGAGAACAGCTTGCTGGAGTCTGCTTTCTCCTCCCACAGTCATGTGGAGCCTGGGGAGAGGGCTCATGTCATCAGGCTTGCTGGCAGGTGCCATCCTGCCTACTCTCTTTTACTGCATGCATGTAACTGATTCTTCTTCTTCCCTCTATTTTTACCATTTTGTTGAAGGCCTTTATTATTTGGATGACCTGCACAGGACGAGAATAATTTTTTTGTGGAGACAAAGACAAACAGAAAGAGAAAAGGCACAGTGTGTGTAGCCCTGGCTATTGCAAAGGAACCAGCCATCATCACTTGACTTCTGCAGTGACTGAAGGGCAAGCAGGTGTGGGGAGGGCTGTAGAGTGGGAACATGGGGAGTCCTGTGCACACTCTTATTGGAGGCCATGGCCACAGGAAGCGGAAGGCATCCCACTGACTACAAACTGGACATCCCACTTCCTCTGGCTGGCCCAGAGCTGGAAGTGGGACTAACTTCCCTAAATTTTATATTCAGAGGAAAATACTGTGGACATAGAGCCCCAACACCCAGAGGACATTTCACATCATCCCACTTTGTGTGAGGGCCTGTCTAAGTGGAGACAAGCTGAAAACTTGAGACTGACAGTCCCTTGTAGGAGGGTCCACCTTTATTTCTGTGCTTTGATTGGTTAAATAAAGAAGCTGTCTGAGCCATTTGATAGGGCAGGACTTAGATAGGCGGGGAAAAGAGAAGAGGACGCTGGGAAGAAGACTGGGTCAAAGCCAGTCTCCATGAGGCTCCCACCACAGATGGATGTATCTTAGAACAGTGAGATCACCACCTCGTGGTGACATACAGACTTTTATAATGGGTTAGTTTAGATGTGAGAGATAGCCAAGAAAAAGCTAGGGATAATGGGCAAGGCAGAGTTTAAATGAATAACGTTCTCATGTGGTTATTTCGGGCATAAGCAAGCAACCAGCGGCTGAGCGGGCCAGTGGCTGGGGGCTGGGAGTTGGGTGCGGGGAACACAACACGCACTTCTCCACTCATTTACAACAGTCCCTGGACAGACACAAGCTTGCAAAAAAGGGTTGCAGGCCACTAAGCATACAGATGGCCTTCACCAGCAAAGGGACCAAGCGAACAAGGTCCACCGGCTCTAAGGAGAGAAGATAACGGGGCTGGGGACAAGAGAGTGCTCTTACTGTAAAGGAACCCCTAGCACAGATTCAAAGCCACTGCAAGCACCGGATGAGAATGTTTCCCAGGGATCACAATCCAGAAGCCAGAGTATTCATGCCCTGTCCGCTCTGCAATTCGGTCAGTAGGCAATTGTCTGGCCACACTGGCCAGACCATCGCCAATTTTATCATGGTGCCCTTGGCACGTATTTGTTAAATATGCATTCTTGACGTCACCTCACTCCAGAATGGGAGAGTTGGGATGCCCACAATTAGTGGTTGCCAAGAACGAGGGTTTGAAATGTTGCTTTGTAGACAGGCTGGTATTTACGCCAGGCTAGTCATCAGCTAAGTCAGGTCAAGCTTTATCTGAGTGCATGGAAACCTTAAAGAAGTCAGAGTGAAGTGCCCCTGGTAGGACAAGGATCTGCTTCCCTTGCCAAATAGACCATCAGGGAGCTGCGGCTCTGAGTCTTAATCTGTGTCAGGCACCCAGGCAGTCCGCAGGAAGGAAAGTCTCCCAGTGCACACCTTCTGTTCTAACAAAATGCCACGTGGAGTAGGACATTCATAAACTACAGAATTCTGTCACCATTCTGAAGGCTGAGAAGTCCAAGTTCAAGGTGCTGTCAGATATGCTCTCTGGTGATGGCCACTTTCCTGTTCCCAAAATGGAGCCTCTCACATCATAGTCACACAGTAGAAAGCAGAGAGAGTAGGCAGGAAGGCTGAATCCCCCCTCTTTCTCTTTCATTAGGACAACACCCACCATCCTAAAAACCCCCTAAAGCCTCAGCTCCCAATACCCTTTAGTTGGGGGATAAAATTCAAGGTGAATTCTGGGGTGGGGAGGACATGAACATTCAAACCACAGTAGAAGGAACTGTACAACACAAGAGATGGAGATCCTCCGGAGGAACTAAGAAAAACAGAGACAGCCCATAATGTTTGGTGCTCACAGGAAGATGGGAGGGATAGGGAAGGGAATCAACTTAATTTCTAGGAAGTTCACAGAAATGGACTATTCATTCAATGTCTGAGATCCCCACAGCCCAGGCACAACGCCACGAAGAAGGAGGCTCTAGGACCATTTCAGAGCAGGGTTACAGTCCCTGACACCTCCCAGAGAAGCCTTACAGACAAAATGTCTTCCTTTGGTGCCTTTACAGGACAGGGCCTCTCTATTTTACGCATATTTAGCTTCCCCCTGTTAAATTTAAATGCACGTCCACTTGGGAGCAGTAGTAGTGCTACTGGACCAGATAAACCCAATCTCTCATCCACTAAGGTCATCCACCCTGAGAGTTTGCTCGGGTAGGTCTATAGACATTCCTGAGCCTTCTGACCTGAATCTTCAAAGTATGGATAAGAACAGAGGATACAAATCTCTTGTCCAGTGACACCATACAGGGGATGGCTGGGAGCAACAGAGCTGCTGGAATTTGTTCTACAAAGATATGTTGGAGATTAGGAGAGAGAGAAGAGAGACTGCCTGCGTGTGCATCATCAGTGGGATGGAGCAAGGGAAAACAGGAAATTCACACACCTTGGGGTCTAAGGAAAGAGGAGGAGGCCTCAGGGTGGAGGCCAGCTCTTGTGTCCCACTGCCGAACAGTGCTAAAGTGACGGCATTACGTTCAATGACTTAGACAGTCACCGTCTGCCTGTTCATCGTATAATATGTCGGGAGCTACATGTCAGAAACTCCTCAGTGATAAGAACGGCCAAAGAAACCTTTGTCCTGAGGGTCACAGAACTGGAAAACACCTTACGAAGAGTTGATTCCTATCAGTTTACATCATTTGTGCCACAAGCCTCCGCCCGCGAGAAGGCACTCAGCAGTCTGCTGGCCCTCGTTCTGTGAATCACTATGACAACAAGAAGAGTCATTAAGAGTACCCCACAAACCAGTTTGTTGTTCTAAAGTTCTCTCTACCACTGCCTGGCCTTTTGACCAATCATGTCACATCATGAGGGGAGACCACTGGGCCTGCGTGCAGTAACACGGGCATCTGTTTGTGAAGCAGGCGTGTTCATCTTCCCACTCCCTATGGCTCCAAGCAGGAAGGACTGCTGAGGGGAAGCCAACCCTCCTGGTGTTCACACAGTTGGTGTTACAGCTTGGCCTCAGGCACACAGCACACAACACAGAAAGTTGGAGCTGTCTTGTATCCGAAACAAAGGTCACCTCCAGGGTGGGGAGCCGAGCTATAGGAAATAGCAAGATATGTTACTGATGGTGACTGCTTTTTGTATTTCAAAGACGTGACAGAGTAGATCTCCCGTGTTAGGAACTGGGTAGAAATGGGAAGAAGCCTTTCCCTGACCACAAATGGCCTGTGAAGAACTCACAATGAACCCCAAGGAGGAGCCAGCCTGGGATTCACCCCGTCCATGTAGCCCAAGATGTAACCACCTGATTTCTTTTCCATTACTGGGAATTCAATCTAGGTCATCACACATCCTAAGCAAGTGGTGCATCTCTGAGCTACATCCTCAAGACTCCTGAGTTACATCCTCAAGACTCCTGAGCTATGTCCTCAAGACTCCTGAGTTACATCCTCAAGACTCCTGAGCTATGTCCTCAAGACTCCTGAGTTACATCCTCAAGACTCCTGAGCTACATCCTCAAGACTCCTGAGCTACATCCTCAGCACACCTTTCCTATTTTATTTTGAGACACAATCTAAATTGCCCAGAGATTCTATAATCCAGGCTGGATCTTGTAATCCTCCTGCCTCAGACTCTGAGCCACCAGCTCAAAATTGACTAGCTTTTTTTTTTTCAATATTCAGTAGTATTTTTTTTAATTATTTAAATCATTGAATCCTGTGGCTAGAAAGTAAAGTTTCTACAAAACTCCCCCCCTGGATAAACATTTGTCACGTTAAACTTGGGAGAGACTTTTTTCAACCAAGGATGTGGCCCTCGGGTCTGGAAGTGTAACCATAAAGCAGAAACGCCAAGCTGGGAGGTCTCATAAGAAGTAACATTCCAGGAAAGTTTTCCCTGCAGGCTCAAAAGAAGCAGGACAAGAAAGACTTGTTTAAATTCATTCTTTCATAGCTCCTCAGATATTCCAGTATAATTTGTATCAAATTGAAAATAGATAAATTACAAAATAAGCCGGGCGGTGGTGGCGCACGCCTTTAATCCCAGCACTCGGGAGGCAGAGGCAGGCAGATCTCTGTGAGTTCGAGGCCAGCCTGGTCTACAAGAGTTAGTTCCAGGACAGGTTCCAAAGCTACAGAGAAACCCTGTCTTAAAAAACCAAAAAAAAAAAAACCCAAGAAAACCAAAAAACAAAACAAAACAAAAACAAAAACAAAATAAGACAGAGACGCTTCTGCACATTCAACCTTCCACCCTGTCCCCACACTCACCTTCATTCCTCTACAGAGGAGGCGAAAATCCCGAGTTCCAGCACCCACTGAACAGGCAACAAGTAGGCACCTGGGTTGACTAAGTGTTACAGAGTAACCATGTCTCTCCAAAATCCATATTTTGAAACCTTAATGCCCAGAGCAATGGTGGTTGGAGACGGATACTTAGAGATGTAATTGGATTCTTGGCATAGAGGGAGGACTCATGGTCAGAGAGAACTCTATCCTGATTTTCCATGTGAAGGAAACATAATAAAGAAATGTCTGTCTGCAACCCAAAAGAAGGCTCAATGCAGAAGCTGACCCTACTACCGTACTGTCCCCTGACCTTGGCTTCCCAGCCTCCAGAACTATGAGAAGTGAGTTTCTGTGGCATACACGATATTCGGTCTAGGTTACTTTATAATAGCAGCCCAAATAAAGTAAAGGAGGAAAAGTCAGCTTGGAAAATCACCTAGCAAGAAGCCAGGCAAGAGCAAGCATGAGAAAACCCCACCCTAGTGAAGATGCAGGATCTAGGTTTTCAGATGCTTGCTACGAAGACCCATAGTAAGAAATACAACAACATGCCATGACCCTGTGGGCATGGACAAGTACAATCTATTAAGGTTTCAAAACTATTTGCTTATGGTGTGTAATCCACATGGATAGTTTATATTCTGTTTTCTCAATGCTGGTCCATGACCCATATAAATTGATTCTGGACCCTAGCTGTCTACAAACAGCAGGATAAATAACTCTTATGAAAAGGAGATGACCCATACAAGGGAGGGGAGCGTGGGTCTCTCATGTATTAACAACAATATGGGTTTTTCCCTAAAATATGACCCGTGATCACAGTTCCTTCCTTCCCACAGCGGGGAGTCACCTATTCCTGACAAACTACACAAGGGAAGAGCTATTCCTCCAATAGCTGTGTGGCTCATCTTCTCTACCTCCCGTGCACACCTTCCTAACTCTACCCATCTGATGATCACATGAGAAGTAGTGTCTTTATATTACGCACATGTCACTGTGACCAAAACATGACCCAGAAACAAGGCCAAGAAGGAAAGGGTTCTTTGGACTCAGAGATTCAGAAGTTCTGGTCCATCATGGCAGGGAAATCAGACCGGCATAGCTGAGACCACACAGATGTGGTGTGGCAGGGGTAAGTCACACCACAGTAGAGTAATGAGCAAGAAATGTCGTAGGATTCAACCTTCCATGGCCAGCCACCAGAAACCCAGCCACCACGTCCTAAAGGTTCCACAGCCTCTCAAAGTAATAATATCATCTAACACAACTTAGAAGAGACACGTCCTGATGGCACGGGAGTTTGTTAACACTCTCCCACCACTTTTGCTTGACTCAATGAAGTTAAGATCTTGGGTCAGTTGAAGCTGTAGAGTGAATTCTAATCGATCTTAATAATAAAAACCCGGAGTCAGATATTAGGGGGTGAAAGCTGAAAGATCAGAGAAGCAGAGCAGGCAGCCACGACTTCTTACCTCTACTCAATCCTCAGAATCAAAGGAGTACGGTCCTGTCTCTATGCATCCTCAGTCTCCACCTCCCTAATAAAGGCATGTGACTCCCAAGTACTGGGATTAAAGGTGTGAGCAATCTCCTCCTGGTTCTATTTTTCTTTTGGACTGTATCAATCCAGTGTATCCCAGGGTGACCTTGAACTCACAGAGATCTCTCTGCCTCTGACTCCCGACTGCTGGGATTAAAGGTGTGTGTCACCAATACCTGGCCACTATGGCTAACTAGTGGCTGGCTCCACACTCTGATCCTCGGGCAAGCTTTATTTTTGTTAGAGCACAAATAAAATATCACCACAGCAGTATCGCTGAAGGAAGCCCTCTCAGAAAGCATGTTCTCATTGGTATGTAAGCCTGGTAGCCAGGGTTGCTAACAATATGAATGAAGTATGCTTGAGGAAGACACAAATCTTGTAAAAATGCATCAGCTGTAGGACAGTGGTGATATTCTTTTATAACCCACCAGGGGGCACCATGCACAAGGCACTCAGTATCAATGGTCCTTAAAGTTTCGCTTGCTCTGAAAAACGGTCATGCATCAGATCATATAACATACCTCGATATCAGACACCAGAGAAATAGAATTATTTCAAACTGACATTTGTAAGTTCTGAGTGTCTGGAGAGTACAAGGTCACCTAGGAAACCAGCACCTCAGGTCTTCCTTGCAGGGCATTAGCTGTGTTGCCTTCAGGCTTTTCTCATTCATCTGGAAGTCAGCATGCAAAGTCATGGCCTTCATTGTGGCATTTCGCTCACTTGTGTCAGCATGGTTTTCTCGGTTGTCTTCCCCCACCGAAACTTGCCTCCCCTCCCCTCCAAAGAGTTCCCATTCTTGTTTTCATGTCGCGTCTATTTCATTACCTTCTCTCCCCCAACTCCTTAAGATCTCTTCCTTCCTCCCCTTCACCCTTCCTCTAGTTTCATAACCTATTCTCAGATACACACGTATGTATTTTAAACCTGCGACCCACAGAAGAGACAGATATGTGATGCATTTGCCTGAGTCACGCTTATTTCGCTTAACATGATTTCCGGTAGTACCAACTTTCCTACAAATGTCATGATTCCATTTTTTATTGCGTAATAAAACTCCATTAGCATACGTATCTTTTTCTTCATCCATTTAATCCGTTGACAGACATCCGGGACCCAAGGCCTAGCTACTGTGAATGATGATGTAATGAGCACAGGTGGGTTGTGTGATGCTTTGTGTCTGACAAAGATTGCCTGGCAATCAGAGGGTGGAGCTAAGCCACTAGTTAGCCCTAGAGACTGGGCAGTGGTGGCACACGCCTTTGACCCCAGCATTTGGGAGGACAAAGCAGAAAGTTCAAGGCCTCCCTGGGCTACCCAAGACTGTATCAATCTAAAAGAGAAACAGAGCCAAGTGGTAGGGGCTCACACCTTTAATCCCAGTGCTAGGGAGGTGGAGACAGGAAGTGATAGGGCTGGGCGAAGAGAGGAATAAAAAGCGGGAGGAGCCAGAGCTCAGGATGCAGTCTGAGGATCTGTAGTGACAAGACAGCCTATTCAGTCTGAGACTCTGCAGAGGTCAGAACTCTCTAGTGGCTGGCTCCTCTGATCTGTCAGCATCTACCCTGATATTTGACCCTGGGTTTTTATGTAATAAGACTAACTAGGATTGCATTACAGAGGTGTAGGTATCTCTGCGCTGTGTTGACATAGAACCTTTCAGGCATATTCCCAAGGGTTATCTAGCTGAGCCACAAGGCAGTTCTCTGGTTAATTCTTTCAGAAACCTCCACATTGATTCCCACAGTGGCTGCACCAGTCTCTGTTCCCACTCGCTGTTCCTTTTCACCCATCCACCGGCATTTACGGTCCTTTGTGAGCCTAATGAGAGCCATTCTGTCTAAGGGGAGATGATACCACAAAGCAGTATTAATTTTCGTTTTCCCATAGACAGGATATTGGCCAGATTTTATGTATTTGTTGGCCATTTGTACCTCTTTTGAGAACTATTTAGTAAACCGACTGGCCTATTTATTGATGGTTTTGTTGTTTAAATTTTGTAGTTCTTATATCGTCTAGTTATTTTTAATTACTTTTAGATTTATGTAATCTTGTATGTATGAGTGTGTTATCTTCATGTATGTCTGTGCACCACGTGTCTGCCTGGTGCTCACGGAGGTCAGAAGACGGAAATGGATGTCCTGAAACTGGAGGTATGGACAACTGTAGCCACCTCTCTGTAAATGCCCCCAGACACACCTCAAGTCTTGTTTCCTGGTCCTTTTGCTATTGTTGAATCTGTACTGGAGATGTCGGCCACAACTGTCTTCCCTTTGCTATTCTCCTTTGCGTACCAGGTCCCTCTGCTGTCCACACTTGCCTTTGCAGTCTGCTGGCTGCTCAGACTCCCCAGATCGCACTCCTCTGGGGTAACTAATGTTTCTTCTGCTGGGGGAGAGGAGGCCTCTTCTGCAAAGACTGGGAGTGTGAGAAGCAGTAAGGTAACTGAGATTGGTGCAGGGAAAGGGACCTGTCTGTTTATTCCCAAGACTTGCTGAGTGCTGGTTACCCCGCTGGAGGGCAGCTATATTTGCCAAGTCCACCACCGTAGTCCTCAGGTGAAAGACAGGTCGGTAGTTCCAAAGACTGATCCTCCCAATGAACTCAGGCTCAGAGATGTCAAACTCCAGGGTTCTTCTCAGTTGATGAGGCCTGTGCCCAAATATGTACTTCCTTGCCTAAGCTGAGCCTCCTGCCACCGGCAACCTTCAGTTTAACCGTGGGCTTTCTCTCACATGCAGGCTATGGCCTGCTGCCCTCTGGTTGTTCCTTCCCTTCCGACACTCCTGCTAGATCAGTTTTTAACAAGTTATCTCTCAAGATAGCTGCCAAATCAGCCAGTGCCCTCCACGTCTTACAGAATGACAAAAGGATTTGTCTCCACTGTTGATCCAATCATCGGATCTGCAACTAGAGTTGAGGCCTGTGGGACAGTCCTGAGGACGAGATGGCTCATAGATCTCCTACTGGCTTCTGGCTTGTCCTTCCTGCCAGGGCACTGGACGGCTGAGGCTGTCTCAGCCCACCACCATGTCCTGTCGTTCCCTTCACGTCTAAGCATCCTTCCACTGCCTTCCTCGACTGCTGAGCATCTTTCTCTAGCCCATCATCTTCCACAGAGGTCTCATGGCCACATTTTCAGCTGTGTGCTTTGCACGGACTCCCTGTTCTCATTTGCAAAATGATGGGGAAGGGGCCGGACCTGCCCTGCAGAGATGCGATATATAAACCGTAGTGAGTATCCTTTACAGAAAATGTTCTTCCTTGTCCCCCGCCACCACTCGCCTCCTTTGCCCACCCTGTAAGGGGACAGCCCCCACCTGACACCAGCACATAAATATGAGCTGCTAGACCTGGGCTCTCTGAAGTTTCACGAACAGCTTAACGGTTTCGCAGCAGTAGCCGTACTGGGGTTTTGCCATGAACCAGTGGGAACCGCGTGGCTGTGAGAGCTGCCAGGGCTGTTTCAAAATCTAGATTGATGAGTTGGGGAATTCCTATGAAGCATTACACACCAGCTGAGAGCATCTGACTTGCTGAAGTCACTTCTGGGAGCCAGCTCAGATTCCTGCTCACACCGGGAGGCGGGGAGTGAAAATGGTTGCCTGGAAAAATGTAGAGGAAGTTCTCCCCGTTGCCTGCCACACACCGATTTTGTTGTTCTTTAATTATCTGGGCAGCTGCTTTGGTTCCTCTACTTGCCTTTTACCAAGAGGCAGAGGGGGAAGGGAGAGAGTATTGACGGAGGCTGCTTTTCTAGCACAGCTTCTTCGGGCTGACCTCACAACCCCCTGCAGCAAGGGCTTAGTATCTGCCAGCAGTCAATGGCTGCTGCCCATCAACACCCAGTCTGCTGTGAACTAGTGAGGCCTTTCTAATTGATTTGGGTCCCTGACCTTGTAGAATTGGAAGGACTGTTTTAAATGCATTTTAAATGGTCAAATCCTCCCTTTTCAAAATATGATAAGCAGATTAGCTTCCTAATATATAAGCCGGGGGAGCCGCAAAGACAGAGGTTTTCAGGATTTGCCAGTGGTACAATTCTTCTCTCAAATGTAGTTCTTGATAACCATGTATAAATCAAACCAAAGGTCATCGGATAAATTCTCTAACCTGGTGCTCAGAAGCCCAAGGGCAGCTGTCACTAAAGTCTCTGAACATGATAGTTTGAGAAAGGGAGAGGCAAAAATTGAGAGTGAGCCTGTTGAGAGTTAGCAGATATTTATTTATATATATTTATATATAGATATATTTATAAGGCAGAAGCGACGTTTTAGAGGCACATGAATGTGCTGTTTGGCATCAACATTAAATCCCCAAGTCCATGTCTAACAACCAAAGGGCCCACAGATCTTTAGGAGCCCCCTGCTGGTTGTCAGTCAATACAGCGGCCAATCCTGTGTATTCTATTTCTTTGTGTCTTGGGAAATGGTACTGTATAAGTCAAGACAGGTCGAGTTATGCCACAGTAACAAATGGCCAATGCTTAGGTGTTCACAATCACACAGGTTCATTAGTTTCCTGGAGTGTTTTCTTGGAAAAGAATCAGAAGGCTTTATCAGTCATCAGCACGGAGACTCTGAGCAAACAGCTCACCGGACTGTAGCAACTGACAAGTCCTTTGATCGACCACATGTGAGTTGGAGACACAGGAAAACTAGCTGAGTCAGAGTCCAAAGGGCTGTGAACCAGTGGAGCCAATGGTGTGTCTGTATGACAGCAAAAGGCAAGCAATGTCCATATGTCCCGTGGAAGGAAGTGAATTCTCCTTCCTCCACTTCCTGTTCAGTGCGGAGCGTTGGTAGGTTGACTGAAAGACCCACTTCGTCAGAGAAAGTAGTCCAGTTTCCTGGGTCACTCATCCCAGTGCTCAGGTCACCTGTAAGTCTCCTCACAGACATACACAGAGACAACATGCCACTGGTGATATGATCGGAACATGAGCAAATGCAAATGACACATACATTAACCATCATAGCCATACCACATGCCAAGTTCAAAGTAGCCCCGGCTTGCATGGGTGAGACAGAGGGGACAGAGAGGCACAGCACAGTGTTCTTGGTGCACATTTCTTATACACTTCTAGTCAAACAGCCTTTGCTGGGTTTACCAGAGTAGGAAAGAATGGCCCACCTATAGCAAGAGATGAAGGAAAAATAAATTACTCAGCAAGGACATACTGTTTAACATACCACTAGTAATTCTCATTATGAGCCATTGCTTCAGAGATACCCAGTCACCCCAAGTCACTGCTACAACCTTTCTGTGCCATCCATGTTCTGGTCTTACCTAAGAATAGTAACAGGTCCCTCTCTTTATTGTCAAAAGTACAGCAAATACTTGGATGCACATGTAAAACAGTTAACTAAGTATTTGATTAAAACAAAGAAGATTATAGTAGAGAACAAGAGCAAACTCAGCACACCCGTCAGCATGCCCCTTTACTGGCTTTCGATCCCTTACTTCCTCTAGCCCAGTCATGGCCATGTTCCACCGCTGTACACGCTCCAGTCCTTCTAATAATCCACCACTCTCTCACCCAGGGGCAATGCCCTCATAGCAATACAGATGTGTAACCCTTCGCACAGTGTGCTCAGTCCTAGAAGTCTTTATTCATAGCTATTTAGCACATGTGGATCAGATCCTTGATTCTAGGAGGGGACTTTGGCATTATGTAAACAAGGGACTCGTTGCACGATTGATAATTTTACTGAGAGGTAATGAATGTCTCCTATCTCAAAAAGAACAAATTACAAGAAGATTCAAAATAATATTTTTCTACTTCACACAAAAAGGAAGGGAGGGAGGTATGTTCTATGTGTATATATAAATAAAATGAGCATTTTGGGGGAGGGATCTCTATATATAATTTAGATATTCATGTAAGTGCAGATTTATGTCATAGGGAGATTTCAATATTTTATGCAATTTCTTAATTAACATAGTTAAAGACAACATCTTAGTATGCTGACATACTTTGTTACAGCATTCTCTTCAGTTGGCTGCTTCCCTTTAGTGTAATGAATGAGGCTATCATAAACTACTTCATGCATATGGATCTTGCTTCTATTAGACTGTTTTATGGAAACAAATTCTTAAGTATAAAATTCCTGGGCCAAAACTATGATTATTTTTACCTTGTACTAACTTAGCTTATATCTCTAGTCCCAATTTATAAGAATCAGTTATAAATATATAATAACTTCATGTTACGTAACATTTTTATTAGCCTAGTTTAATTTGATGACAAATATGTGAAATATGGGTAATGTTTTCTTCTAACATGAAAGAAATTATTCCCCCAAATAAACTTAAAAGCTTTGCATTAGGATGAGGAAACTTCCTTATAATATCAAAGTGCTATTATCTAGAAACATTGTATGTATGGGCCATAATTCTTTGTCTGCATTTATGCGAATTTATGAAAGAGATAGTCCCCTTTCATTGTTAGCTTCAGGTGTCAACTTGATAGAAACCTGGAGTCATGAGGGAGCCTCAGCTAAAGAATTTCCTCCATCAGACTGGCCTGTGGGTGTTTCTGAGGTATTAATTTCTAATTGATAAAGAAGAACCCAGAGAACTGGGGGCAGTGCCATTCCTAGGTACTGGGCTCCATAAGAAAACTACCTGAGCAAGTCAGATGGAGCAAGCCAGTAAAGCTGTCCTTCTGATTTCTGTTCCAGGTCTCTGGCTCAAGTGTCGGTCTTGGCTTCTCTCCACGATGGACTGAAATCTGTAAAATGAAATAAACCTTGTCCTCTCAACCTTGTCCTCTTCAGGTTTCTTTTGGTCATGTTGTTGAACACCAGAATAGAAACCAAACTAGGATGCCCATCCCAAAGCAAGGAAATGTGATCAATTATACCTCAGAAGGAAAGCTGACCAAGTAGACCTTAGAAGGAAAGCTGTCTGGACTCACCAACTGTGTTTGGAGAACTAGGGAATTATCAGAATTACAGTATCTTCTATCCACCTCCCCCAAACTTCAACTTTAGGTTCTCCTGGTGTGGGAGAATTGTCTGTATTCTTTCAATCATTTTTAAATAAATGCTGATTGGCCAGACAGGAAGTATAGGTGGGAAAACCAGACAGGAAGTAGATGTGAGGACAGGAGAATTCTGGGAAGCAGGAAGCTCCCTTGGCATTTCTGCGTAGACCACCAAAGAGGCAGCACATGATCTGCCATTCTGAGAAAAGGTACCGGCCATGTGGCTAACATAGATAAGAACAATGGGTTAATATAAGTTACAAGAACTAGTAAGAAGACTGAGCTAATGGGCCAATCAGTTTATAATCTAATGCAGACTCTCTGTGTGATTTTTCTTTGGGGCTTGCCAGCTGTGGGGTACCGGGTGGGACAGAAACCCCAACAAGCAGGACCCTCATGTTACCTTCTCCAACTACATGCAGTGTGATAGAGTTCATTCCTTACAGATCTAGGACTAAGGAAGGGGGCTATGGGAAATTGGAGGACTGGTACCAATGCTCCCATCCTTCTACAAGGCTACCCTCTGGCCAGAGCCTTTGTGTGTGTACCTTGGCATCGGACTTGTCTATATGACTCATGTCAATGACACATGTAGAAGTCATAGTATGTCATGGTAGACCTTGCAAGTCTGCACAAGTTCTCATGGAACACACCCTAACCAGTCTTCTGTAGGGCAAGAGGAATATACAAGAGAGACACAAACCTTTAGTGTAGATGACAGGCATGGACAGCCAGGCTTCTACAACTAAGGCAACCTATTGTCATCTTATACATATGTAAGCAGCATTGCTGAGGCCAACTCAGCCCAGCCATAAGATCTGCAGGTGTGAAACTGACACCACGATCAATGCAGTATGAATGGGAATAGCATTCATGGAAATGCAAGTTCCAGAGGAAAGGGGACGCCTGCTCCTGCCTTAGGAGAGGACCTGTCAGTAAAACCTGGACACCCCAGGCGACCAGGTAAAAAGAAGCCTTGGTAAGTAACTATCTGGTACCCTTTCTTCCAGAGAAGAAAGTCCGAAGATCCATAACCTTCAATTAGAATACAAATAAAAATCATTGCTACATGTCATTATTTGGCAAGGGGTATTTTATTGATACATGATCCCCATAACCTGTTCTTGGTCCCAGAACGAATTTAAATTGACCTGAAGATAACTGAGAACTCCAAAGAAACAGTTGGGTTAGAGTTATCACAGAACAAAGACTGAAAATCCTTTACAATTTTAGCTCCTAAGAAAATAACATCACATCTTTATAACTATGGGCACATGTTGATCCAGCTTTTGATATCAGTGGTAGGAAATGGGGTTAAGTGCCAAACGTCTTCCCTTGCTTGTCCCATTAAAAGCACTTAGGAACACTACAAAGTGATTCCTCTTTCTTTGAATGAGTAGGAACAATGGACAAGTTCTCATATGTGTATAGAAGGCTTAAGTCTACAAATGGTGTGCAAAAACATATATTTCACTGCATACTGAATGAGGAAACTATTATTTGGGAAATGAAGCTCTGTCAGGCTTGGCCACTCTACCAGAAAGTTTTCCATTACTGCCACAAATACCTGACATAATCATTTTGCTCAAAGAAAGAGCTTGGAATTGGGACCTGGAGAGCTGACTCAGTGGCTAAGAGCACTGGTTGATCTTCCAAGGGACATAGGTCTAATTTCCCACCACCCACATAGCTCACACTCATCTGTAATTCCAGTTACAGAGAATATGATGCCCTCTTCTGACCTCATGGGCCACTGCACATATGTGGTAAACGGATGGGCAAAACATCCCCAAACATAAAATAAAAACAGGTTTGCTTCTTAAGAGAAAGAAAAAATCTCAGCGCTGAGAAGATGGGTCAATGGTGCCTGCTACACAAGCACCTGGGTCTGAACCCTCAGAGCCCACAGAAAAGCTGAATGGAGTAGTGCGTGACCTTGAGCCCCTGAGAATGGGAAGTGGAGACAGAAGCTCCCCAGGGGCTTGCTGTCCAGTGAACCTGGAAAACTCCATGCACAGCAAAAGAGCCTGCCTCAAACAAGGGAGAAGGTGAGGGCTGATGATGAAGGCTGTCCTCTGACCTCTAGAAAATATGTGCATTATATTTTTATAAATATATATCTTTCAAAGGTTCAAGTATCTCCCAGTCACTCCCTGCAGCTACAACCAAGCCCCAGTGGCCTTTCGGGCTTTTAAAATTCAAACCGTAACAACAAGCAACTTATACTCGGGGCCCAATTGGCATATGTGCTCGACAAATGTTGAGACGCATATGTTTACTGAGCCCTTGACACCTGTTCATTTGATGAGAATGGATTTTCTGCATTGTTCTCTGACAATGGCAAAATTAGCTATGGAGGTCACCTAGAATGTGGCATCCAGATACAGCAAAACCCAAACCTCACACCTGCAAACTCTTAACAGCTCCAACTTTCATTTGCCTAGGTGCCAATTATATTTAATAGATAAAGATCTTCCTTCAGCTTAGAACAGGGCACAAGATCATCTTGAGAGAGTGGCTTCTTTTTACAATTATCACCTTCACTTACCTTGTGTGGGAAAACAGAGGCAACATATGGAAAGCAACTTTTATTAATAATTATTATAAGAAGAGAACCAGTCCTGAGGAGGACAATCTTGCGCATGCGCTCTGCAGATAAATCACCAGGCCCATGGTGAAACTACCTAAGTGTGGCCAGGCTTTAATTTAATAAATCCTTTGAGTTATAAATACCTTGACCTTATTTACAGAGGAAGCTAGTTTGTTCACTTAATGAAGACATCAATTTGCAGTCAGCTTGGACTGACTGCTCATTATCTGCTTTCCCCACCCCACCCCAACCAACAGCTCTGACTTAGCAACCCAACCTCTGTAGACATCGTAGGTAGTGGTCTGCTGCCACCTATAGTCATAAAGGAAAAGATGCTGTTCTGTACTTTCTGTGCTGAGAGCTACCTATACAGTACAGAATACAGATGAAGATGAGGATTAAAAAAAAACACATTCCCAGGTTCACAACTGTGGTCCTTTCACCATGTTAAAATCAGTATAAAACGCTGGTTACAAGTGCAATGAAACAGATAAACCAAGCAATGTTGAATTACAGCTGCAAAGCCTTGCCCGGTGGGGGCAGGTGCGAAAGGACCATAATACTGAGAACTCAGATGACACCAGATCAGCAAGAGTCATTTCCAAGTAAAACCCTGCTTGTGCTTTCTCTGAATTCATGCCAGGGATTTTTCTCACTTTCTTCAGTGTTTTTCCTACTCTGGGATGCCACTATGAGCAACAGTGTGCTGCCGAGTTTCATGCCAACTTGACACAAGCTGGAGTCATCAGGAAAGAAGGAGCCTCAATTGAGAAACGCCTCCATCAAATCCACTGTAGGGTGTTTTCTTAATTAGTGCTTGATTGGGGAGCATCCAGCCCGCTGTGGGTGGTTCCATCCCTGGGCTGGTGGTCCTCTGGCACATGAGAAAGCAGGCTGAGCAGGAGTGTAAGCGGCACTCCCCCATGGCCTCTGCATCAGCTCCTGCCTCCAGATTCCTGCCTTTTTGACTTCCTCTCCTGACTTCCTTTAATGATGGATTAAGGCGTAGATATGTAAGCCAAATAAAACCTTTCCTCCCCAAGTAGCTTTTGGCCATAGTGTTTCATCAAAGCAATAGAAACCCTGACTAAGACAAACACGCACTACCTTTTCGAGACCTTCTTGGGTTCCTGGAATCCTAGATACTGAGATGTAACATGGACAAAAAAAATTCCCTTACTTCTGAGATGCTTATATTTACTGGCAACAGATAGATAATACACACACTATGAACTATACAAACTATAACACCCCAACCGATAGCATGCAGAATGGTGGGAGGCATCATGGAAAGAGTACATAAGGAAGTGTGTGGGGCTAGAGGCAGGATGACATAATAAATGAAGAATGGAGTTGTGGGAATTCATTCCGCCGATAGCTTTGGGGTAATGGCCTTAAGGTGTGGTTTCTTGTCTGTGGTTGTAATCTCTTAAAGGGGATAGAGGTGTGTGTGTGTGTGTGTGTGTGTGTGTGTGTGTGTGTGTGTATTTTTTCTTTGTGTTTCTTGCTACATGCAGTCTTAATCAGGGTAGTGAGGAGAGCTCTACCGAGAAAGTAACAATGTACAGAAGTCCGCTGGAAGGCAGCAAGTGGAATCTGCAGGGAAAACAAAAGGCCACTGACCAATGTCCCATAGAGAGATGGTACCTAGAGTGCTGGAAGAGCCTGGAGTCCCTAGGGGCATAGGCTTGAGAGACAGGGAGTAAGCCCATGGCCTTGGAGGTCACTGTCAATGTATCAGCTTCTAGTTTAGAGAAATGAACTTGCTTTTAGACACAGGCAGATGTACCTATAGCCTTTTCTCATTTTCTAGAACTCCATGGACACCTTCACTAGGATGTCTCAAGAGTCACGAGCACTCAGAACACACGTTAACAAATCCGCTCACTATTTGTGGACGTCATTTCAACACTCTGATTCACAGATGGCTTGGAATGTACCTGGTTATCATCACACTGGATACATAAGCATCTGGATTTTCTTTTTTTAAAAAATATTTTTTATGGTTTATTTAACTTTTGTTTATTTTCTGGACATTGGTGTGAAGATATCAGAACCCCTGCAACTGGATCTTTAGACAGTTGTGAGCTGCCATGTGGGTGCTGGGAATTGAACCCTGGTCCTTTGGAAGAGCAGTCAGTGCTCTTAACCACTGAGCCATCTCTCCAGCCCTGGATTTTCTATTTAGCATTTATCATACTCACTTACCATGAGCATTTCAACGCTATTTTGTGTTTGTCATAAACATTTTATTGACTGCATAAGACTCTTCAAGGGGGCATTTGGCTTTTGATGTTACTGTGAAGATTAAGTGAAAAAAAAAAACAGCTCATTTCGGGGTCTAGTACAAGATGAGCCCTCCATAAACCACAGTAAGTGGATGTAGAGTGATGTGCTAAAAGTTTATTCATGGCCATTTGCTATGGGAAACGATGGTATAATGAAAGTCTTGGTAGAAAAGCATTTTATTGATTACTCTTCAATATACACTCCAAGGATTATGGCTCCTGGGTCAAGGGATACGGTAGCTGTATTAGTTCACTTCTTTGTGGCTGTGATAAAATACCATGGCCAAAGCAACCCAGAGAAGAAAGGGTTGCTTTTTGAAAATACTTTGGGTTATGACTCTGGAGGGTTAGAGTCTGTTGACAGAAGTTTCTGTCCTGCCTGGTCCCGCAGCCATTCGGTCCCAAATAAACACATAGAGGCTTATGTGAATCAGAAGCTGTTTGGCCTATTAGCTGAGGCTTTTTATCAACTAGCTCTTATAACTTAAATTAACCCATAATTCTTGTCTTTGTCTAGCCACGTGGCTTGGTACCTTTTCTCCGTGAGGCAATCTCATCTTGCTTCCTCTGAGTCTGGCTGGTGGCTGACTCTCTGCCTTTCCTTTTTCCAGAATTCTACTAGTCTGGTTGCCCCACCTTCCTGCCTGGCTCCTAGCCAATCAGCATTTTATTAAACCATTATGAGTAACAAATCTTTTCAGTGTACAAGAGCATTATCGCAAGAGTACAATGGCAAGGATGGCATGGCATTTCGGTAGGAAAAGGAAGCTCAGTGGTTATCTTTTTATTCACATACCAGAAGCAGAGAGAGAACAGAAAGTGGGTGGAGCTATAAACTTCACAGTCCATCCCCAGTGATGTACTTCTTCCAGCAAAGCTCTACCTCATGAATGTCCCTCAGCCTCCTGAAACAACAGTGCAAAAGACATGATGTTCTGAAATTTTCTCTACACACACACAAAAAAAAATCCAATACTTTAAATTAGCCTCAGGCAGGTTCTCAGGACATGAGCAGAACTCATATAGATTGTCAAAATATCACACAAATAGCCCCCAATACCATCGTTAACAGAGACCTCTCTCCTGTTTGAAACCTCATGAGCCTTGCCTCTGCTTTCTGCATTACTTAGTGCCGCCATCTTCAAGGCTTCTACTAGAACTGATAAATGGAATTGATTGAAGCTGAAAAAGCTCAACATGATGGTGAGGGAGACTGATCACTGGAATTAGAAACAGTCCACGGACAGGAAATTGTCTTTTAAAACTTTATATAAGACAAGGTACTAATGTAGTCTGTTAGTGCTCTCCACATAAGCCTGGAGACCTGAGTTCATATCCCAGCACCCATATAAAAATGAGCTACTGCAGCATCTTGTAGTCCTAGCACTAGGGACGAAAAGACAGGAGGATCCCGATAGCTTGCTGACCAGCTACCCTAGCCAAATTGATAGGCTCCAGGTCCAGTTAGACTTTCTCAAAAGAACAATGTGGAGAGCAATTGAGGAAGATACCCAATGTCAACTTGTGGCCTCCATACTTACATGAGCACACATTCATGCCTCCACACATATTAATATATATGCATATTCACACATTCACCTGATACAGACAGAGGAAGGGAGCGTCAAAGAGTTAGCATACAACCCCCAATCCATCAGTCAATGAGTTAATGGACTAAATAGAACATTTTCTAAGGAAGAAATACAAACAGAAAATAAATACTTTTTAAAACTGTATGTTATACATACATATACATACATACATACATACATACACATGCATTAGCCATCAGGAAAATGAACAAACTGTTTTGATATTCATTAAGAATTGCTATCATCAAGAAAACAAATGACAACAACTGCCATTGATTATGTGGAAAAAGAGTGATTCTTCCATCCCACTGATGGGAGTGTAAACTGTGTCAATGTGGAGAGCCCTCAGAAAACACAAAGTATATAAAACACTGCTGACCAGCTATTGCACTCCTGGGAACTTACCTGAAGGACTCTCAGTCAACGTATCTCAAAGATGCTTGCACCTCCATGATTACTGCTGTAGTATTCACTAGTGTATAGTGTAGTATAGCATTGCACTAGGAAGTGCAACCAGCTTCCACATCCATCAGCAGGTGAATGGCTTTAAAAAAAAAAAAACATGGACAGGTACACAGTGAAATTGTGTTCAACTGAAACGAAAAATGAAATCATGATATTGGCAAGAGAATAGGCAGAACTGGAAACCATTTTGTTACGTGCAATATGCCAGGCACAGAAAGACAAATCCCATGTGCTATCTCTCATAAGCAGACTCTAAATTTAAATTGTGTGTGTGTGTGCACGCATGCATGAATGAGTGTGTGTGCATTGTGTATGTGAGTGTGTGTGTGCAAGTATGTTTAGGGGTGCACATGGGTATGATAAAAGCATGACGAGGACTACAGATGGGAGGATGAGATCTCCAGGAGATGGTGAGAAGGCATTGGAATAAGGGTGCCACGGAAGCACTGTTTGTAGGGAGAAAGAAGACCAGCAAGATGAGTGCACTGGAGAATGGAGGTGTAAAAGAAAGCTATGGTTATGTTTATATATTAAAATGTCATGAGGAAACATCACCTTGCATGCTTATTTTAAAATAAAACAGTAAAGAGGAAGCTAAGTCTGGTGTGACTGGTTTGTCATCCTAACACTCAGGAGTCTGAGGCAGAAGGATAGTATGTTTAATGCCTGGATGGGCTACAGGGTGAGTTCAAAGTCAGCCGGTGCAACTTACCTTCTGGAAAAAAAAAAGGAAGAGGAGTGGTGCTAGGAATGTAGTCAGTGGTAGAGCACTTTCCTACTATGCAGAAGGCATGGGTCCAATCCCCACAGACGAATTAAAAATAAACCAGTCATGAGGATTTGAAGAGTAAAATTAAAACCTAAAGAACATTTAAGCACATTATTCTTCAACATTCCATGTAGCTAGGCATAACCATCCAATCTTTGTACTACTAAGCAAAAGGACAAAAGGACAATGGTCAACTAGTGGTCCCAGTGAGCAGTATTGCTCTTATTCATTCTTCACGCTTCTCAACTCTTTCCTCCCACTGCAAAGCCATTTGCCTCATGCAGCCACATAAAGGGGGCACAGAGAACTCACAAAAGGGCCACTGTGTTATTTACTAGCTATGACTTGAACATGTTGACCCTTCAGACAAAAGAACTGCAGTGTGTGACAGAAATCTTGGAGACTCAAGTGAAGAGTTTGGCTCTAAATCTTCAAAGGGTGCCTAGAATGGTGCGCGCACACACACACACACACACACACACACACACACACACACACACACACATGACCACAGTTTCTCTGCTGTAGTCATTTAGCTGCAGCTTGCCACATGGATATCCAAATCAGCCCTACAGAAAGAATTTTGTTGGACTTTCAGCTAATTACTACACACCTAGATCATCCTGTCCACACTTCACTTGCTTTCTCCTGGGATCCTGCCAGTGAGCCCATCCCACCAACTCCCTAAGACCACAGCTCAATAGCTGTATGCTCACCCCGAGGTTCTAATACAGTCCTGCTGTGGGACAATGGTCTGTACCCTGTCACTTGTATTTTAAATAAACACTGACTGGCCAGTAGCCAGGCAGAAAGTTTAAGTAGGGCAACCAGGCAGGAAGTAGAGGCAGAGCAATGAGAATGTGAAGAGGAAACAGTCAGTCTACAGTCACGACCCAGCTGCAGAGGAAGCAAGATGTCACTGCCTCACTGAAAAAGGTACCAATCCACATGGCCAACACAGACAAGAATTGTGGGCTAATATAAGTTATAAGAGTTAATAAGAAGCCTGAGCTAATAGGCCAACCCGTTTATAATTAACGTAGGCCTCGGTGTGTTTCTTTGAGACTGAGTGACTGCAGAACTGGGTGGGACAGACACATCAGCCAACAGAGTCCCTTGAACCTCACCATCTCATCATCTAACTCACTAGCAACATCCTCCACTGTTGGAGCTGCCCTTTCTCCATAACTCAGATCTGTCTCTTCTTAAACTTCATGAATCTAGCCACATTTGCCACATTTGCAATCCCATCTCTACTTCAGCTTACCACAGCTTTGGCCTGACCACAGCCAAGGCCTCTCATGGGTCTCCCCAATTCCACTCATGCATTGCCCAAGCCATTATCCTCTAAATCGCCAAAGAAATGCGCAGAAATTCAAAGCTGGTCATATCACACAGTTTAGAAGTTTCCCACTACATTGAAAGAGATTCCAGAATCTACACAATACATAAGGTTCAAGAGGGGTGCTCCTTCCTCAGTCCATGCACCCCATCCGCCATTCTGAAGCCATGAACACCTCCTTGCAATCTGACATACACAACACACAAACATCTTTCATCCCCACGCTCGGTGAAACCATCTTGCATTTGCTGAGGCTCTGAAAACCAGCCCCAACTTTCTGTTCAGCTCTCTGAATTCCACTTGCATGCATTCCCCCCTCGGTCCTAAACCTGAAGGTCAATCCCAGCTTCCTTCTTTCCTGGCTCCCTCACTCCCCAGAAGCCCCTCTGTAGAAACAGAATGTAGACGGGAACAAGGAGTCCAGTTAGAAAGTTCTCAGGGCTTCGTGGGGAGATGGCCAAGGCTCAGAGGAGAATATTGGCATCATATCGGGAGCCTTCAGGCAGAAGAAAACTGTCTTGCAGTAGAGTCAACAGGCACTGTGGTATACTGGGAATGAGAGAGGAAGTAATCCCAGAAGTGACTCCAGGGCTTTGAGTCAGCAAAGGAATGAACGGCTGCTGGTTGCAATTTGCTAAAATGGAAATGACTCAAAGAAATGCAGGATTTACATCAGGAAATAATTTTTAAAAAATCTGTCTTGGTTATCTTAAGTGATGTGATTATTGCACATTTAAGTGGAAAAGATAGAAAAGGCAACTGGAGTTCAAAGTTTAGATGTCTTACACCTCAGACAACTATTCTGCCTCACTCCTAACTCATGGTCCTATAACAACACGGTTAATTCATCAATGCTCACAGACTCTGTGACTAGTCTCTGTCCTGCATACCTGATGCTTCAGTTGGGAAGGCTAACATGGTGACCAGGGTTAAAATTATCTGGTGGCTTTTACTCAAAGATGAGGCTCTGAGTTTGAAGCCAGGCTCAGTGGGTATTGTCAGTGGGTGGGGTGCATACACTTGGCCCTTCCACATGGCTTTCTCACCACGTGATGACCTCAAAACATCCCTGCTTGCTCATCATGACTCAAAGTTCCAAGAACAAGTATTCTGGAGCTGAACAAAAGCACTAATAGCCTTCTGTGCCATCTCTCCCATAGGACTGTACCCTACCGATCAAAGCAGTCATGAGATAGCCAGGCTCCGGAGGAGGAATCTCAGACATCAAGCCGGTGAGGTGCAGGCCAGAAGACCAAGAGTTGAAGGCCAGCCTGGGCTACATGTAACCCTGCGGGGGGTATCCCTGCATGTGATAAAGAAAATGGAAAAGAATCCTGAGTTTAAGAGGCCTGCTTCATGGTCAGTCTGGAGGTGCAGCCTACAACTCCAACCACTTCGGATCCTGAGGCAGGAGGATCACAAATTTGAAGGCTGCTTGGGATACAGAATGAGCTCAAGGTCAATCCAGTCCACTTAGTGAGATACTCTCTCCAAATAAAAACTAGAAAAAGACTGGGGATAAAGTTCAGTAGAGTGTTTGCTTAGCAAGCAAAACCCAGAGTTCCATCCACAGTACCACAAGAAATGAAAAAGGAAGGCGAGCAGAAAGAAGGGAGGCAAGGCAGGAAGGGACGAGCAGCTTCATATGAGAAAGATCAGGCAGAAGGAGATGCAATGCAGCTTAAGTCGCAGTGGCCTCAGGCTAACAGCGCACACGGACACTGAAAACAACTCTTGTTTATGCGACATACCTGGTCGGTAAGATCAACCAAATGCAGAAGATACAATGAGGTCATGTTTTTGTAGACAGTCACTTCCTGCCTCTTGGGGGATGTGGCTTCAGCAAATCTCAAAACCCCAGCTTTTAATAAGAGTGTAAGGATAATTTTATTTTCAATTAGTTAAAAACAGAAAACAGGATGTTTAAAATATGTGCAAGTTTTGGAAATTGGATCGCGTCCCATGGAAACTCAACATACCAGCTGCCTTTGAAAATCTATTTTTTTTTTAAAACTATAGCAGATACCTGGAGCCCAGCAACACACTGCACTCCTGTTTTCTCCCTTTCCGAACCTCATTCCCTTCTGCTTGGTCTCGGGACCCTGGGATCAGCCCAGGGACAGCATAGGGTCATTTCTCCCTGTCCTGGCACCACAGTCATCCCTCACCAGTCTCACAGTCTTTCCTGCTGTTGGTCCCTCTTACTGAGGCAAGCCATCAAAGGACACCCTCTGCTGCAGCATGGAGAGGCATCTTGTAACCGACATCGGGCAATGGCCACTCCACCCAGGCTCTTACCTGTACAAACACAGACTTTGTCCCTTGTCATTTAAGGCAGGTGCTTTATATGGCTTTGGAGCTGGCCCATGAGGCACACTTACAGTTCATTTCTCTGTGGGCACCTCCAGAGTGCTCTGCATGGCAATGTAGGCTGTTTCTCCACCTCCCTCTCCTCCACCTGTTCTCACAGGCAGATCTGCCAGCCTCTCTGGCATTACATTCTCCAAGCAGACACTGGATTTCTGACTCGGTAGAGACCCATGTCTCAAATTACATATCAGAGGAACTAGAGAGAAGGTTCAGCATGTTAAGAATGCTTGCTCTGCAAGCATGAGGATCTGAGTTCAAATCCCAAGCATTCACATAAAGTGCTAGGCATAAATCTGAATGCCTGCAAGAGAAGGAAGGGCAGAGAGACAGGCAAATCTTGAAAGCTCATTGGCCAGATGACCAGTCTGAATTCCTGCGTTTCCAGTTCAGCAAGAGATTCTGTCTCAAAGGAATAAGATGGAGAGCCATAGGGGCAGACACCTTCTGTTTCCTTGGCCTCGACACAAGAGAGGAAGACTCTGTCCTCCTCCGGTCTTCATTTACGCCTGTGTGAGCATGTGTTAATGGATGCAACACACAGAGACATACACACAAGCTAGCATGA